>CM052202.1:5852802-5863201 GCA_028455805.1 Lasioglossum figueresi | reverse complement strand
CCGAATTGCATATTAAGTGCACTTGCCTCTTCGGGAAGAAAACTGAACAAACCAGAAGCGTATCATTTCAATTATATTCTATTAGGTCCTTTAATAATTAAAGTCGCAGAAATTCGGAATAAATCCTCTTCTATTTATTTTCAAGTAAACTGAACGCGTATTCTTTTGTTTTAAATAGTTACCTTTCTTCCAATTGTAAATTGTAATCACCTCAGAGGTGAATTTATGTGGAATAAATTCAGGAACAGTTTTGATTTACTGGTTGTAATTAGGGGTTTTCCTTAATAAATGGGTGAGGTTTGTACAAGTTTTTTGTGCGGCGGTTAGGCTAGCTAGTAAGACGATAGGGCTACGGTTCTGTTTGACACGAAATCACGCGCAGCTTTTTATTCGAATCTACCGGAAGTCGAAGGTGGGCGAGCAACGAAGGGGAATCCTTGCGCGTCAAACTCGTAGAGCCGCGTTTCGTAAATAGGCATCGTTGTGCGACAGGAAGTCTTGCCAGATGCTGAAACTCTCTCTCTCTCTTCCTCTCTCCCTTTCTTTTTCTTTTCCTTTCACGCGATTCTATTATAATCGCGATTAACCGACTATTCGGCCGGCCAAAAAGGGTTCTGTCGAATTTCACACGTATCACTGCGTCTTGTAGACTTAAAATCTATTAGACATTATGTATATCTCTCTTCGTGTAGTACATTTCTCACTATTGCTTAAGAATAAATAACCTAATAAATTGTATAATGCTCTCCTTGTGCAGTTTTCATTATTACTCATAAATAGACAGCGAATTTTACGGATTTATGACAAAAATGAGTAGGTGTAACTAAAAACAGTAAAAGCATTAGAATAATTTAAAGATATCATTAAGAAAGAAAATAAATTTCTATATGATTCCAATCTGCTGGAAGTCAGATAGAAAATTTTTATTTTGCAGAAAGATCCGCTGTCTATTCATAAATATTCATTAGTTGACAGTATTAATTTGCAAAATAAATTGACAACTATCTGAGAAAACGCATTCACATTTCCAAAAACGATTGGACATCTTCAAACGCTTGTAAACTTCTGAAAATGTGTACGCGTATGAATTGTGCTCTTTTTAAATATTTCACACGGAAAGAAATATATTTTAAAAAGGAACACGTGTCGCTGTACAACGGAAGACAATGCGAAATATATTTCCAACAAACTGTTCGCGAAAGTCCCACTGCAGAATCCGTGCGATCTGTCGAAAGAAGTTGAAGAATTGATTGGACATCAGATTGCCGAAAAAATGTGGCGATCCGTCGATAACGAGAGGGTCCAGTGGCACGAAAGACGGAGAGGATCGTTCGTTGATTTTATCGTTTACAAAACGGCAGCCAGCTTTGTCGGGACGGTACAAATTGCGCCACGGACGCATTCCGATGAAGTTCGATAACGATTGGTAACGCGCAGGTAACAGGGTTCGTAATCTACCGAGAAGATCGCGCAAACGATACCCCTAAAAAGGACACGCAACGGTGCTGCAAGCGGACCGCACGCATGTCGCATAAATTCAGATGGAAATTATCGGCGATTGAGGTATTCGTCACTCCGTATCAGATAGCATGTCGAATCTGCGCTGATTATCTTTACGCGGCTACAATATTTGACAATATATGCAAATGAAACGTCAGCATTCGAAAACACAGCTATATAAACGGTATAATTACTACCTTCCTCAGAAAACGAAAAATTATGTTGCATGTTCTACCAAACAAATATTGAAGTTAACGATGTTTATATACAAATCTTAGTAAAATGACGAATGCTCTTGTTATTTTACACAAATAGCTTTTTAATAATTGCTTGTAAATGTTAAATAATTAACATTAAAGTTGCGATAGATCCACCATAAAATATTCGATCGAAACACTGGATGAACGAGTGTTGACTGAAAACGAAAAATCCTGTTGAATGTATACCGAACAAATATTAACGATGTTTAATTTCGATCGGCTCAATTTCGACGCCGCAGATAGCTTTTTAATCGTTGATGTAAATGTTGAATAATTGAAATTGAAGTTGCGATAGATCTACCATAAAATATTCGATCGAAATACTGGATGAACGAGTGTTCAATGCAAATGAAAAATCATGTTGAATGTATACCAAACAAATATTAATGATGTTTAATTTTAATCGGCTTAATTTCGACGCCGCAGATACGTTTTTAATCGTTGCTGTAAGTGTTGAGTAATTGAAATTGAAGTTGCGATACCATAAAATATTCGATCGAAACGCTGCATGAACGAGTGATGACTGAAAACGAAAAATCCTGTTGAATGTATACCAAACAAATATTAACGATGTTTAATTTTGATCGGCTTAATTTCGACGCCGCAGATACGTTTTTAATTGTTGCTCTAAGTGTTGAATAATTGATGAACGTGTGTTGACTGAAATCGAAAAAACATGTTGTATGTATACCAAACAAATATGCACCATGTTTAATTTTGATCGGCTCAATTTCAACGCCGCAGATACGTTTTTAATCGTTGCTGCAAATGTTGAGTAATTGAAATTGAAGTTGCGATAGACCTACGGTAGTCCGAATCTTTATGCGAAAGGCGAGTTACACAGTTGAGTACATTGGTCGATTGATTGTGCCGTAGCATCCGCGCAGTCTGTGTTCCGTTTGTTCGCAATCAAGATGTCAGAGGAAGTGCTTGTACCGAGTGCAGTTGCTTCGGTGATTTATAATTTGTTAAGCGAGTTGAAGGAAAAAGGAACACGTCGACGAACGACACTGTTGCGCGATAATAAAACGCACAAATGCAGCTGTGGCTGGCTCTCGTTGTTATTATTAATATCGAATAAAAACCATTTCCTCCGTGCCTGTAAAGTTGTTTAGTATTCATCAATTTTTCATATATTGCATATACGTGTTACATTTCTTTTCAACCTATTAAACATATCAAGAAAGAAAATAATTTTCAATTTGGCTTCAATTTGCTGCAAATCGGGTAGAAAATTTCTATTTCGCATAAAGATCCGCTGTCTAGTCATAATAACATTTAGAAATGAAAACTTCTATTATCGCACCGCGTTCACAACTGCTGGGCAGTGAATGAGTCTGGTCCGTCACGCTCCGAGGTGAAACGCTATTCTGGTAAACTCGGGGGGAGGCGAGTTGTGTTGGAAATTGGTCTGTTCCTTTCTTGTAATATTGTACACATTGATCTATAACATTGTTTAATATGAACAGAAAATTGTAGGAGGGTTGAATATTAAAGCAGAAAGATTTCCGTCGCGAATGGCAAAGCCCACTGCTCAGATTCGGGAAAGAGCGGCGAAATGGAGTAAACTGAGTAACGAATGATCGGATTGGGAGAGCATTTGAGAGCGAAGAGTGTCAGTTTGGAATGTAACACCTTCTCGCGTGGCTCCGAGGAAGACACCACGAAGATGGGACGCATCGGCCAGAATAAAAATGTCCGTTCGGACGTTCGATTGCTCGGCGCGTCGCGTCGAGTCGGGTCGTTCAACCACTTTCGTTTCTATTCTTTTTCCCCGCCCTCGTAGCCGCCCACTCGTCCAAAATTGTGGCTGTGAGACCGCGGCGCCTACTCGCTCTGGTTTCATCGCCCTTTTTCTCCTCTTCGAGCTCCCTTAAGGCGCCACTCAGGGGAAACCGGAAACGCCGCACCACGGCAGAAAGATAACTGCTCCTAATTTTACGGCACGCGCAGGGACCGTACCAGCCGGATCCTTCGTCTCTAGACGTCCTTACCCCGAACATCTCGAACGCCGACACGTTTCTCGAACCGTCCGAGATAAATTTGAGAAATTGACAATTTCTATGGACCTCGGAATCCCCGCTCGAATTTATTGTCTCCGGTCTGCGAAGACAAAGAACTCGGCCGAGATAGGAGCGGCTCGAGTGTATACATACCTTTCATCTCAAACGCAATCCAGACGCAAGAATGCGGTGCACTCTTCCTTATTCCCCGCCCTTGTGCTCGCGTACCCGAGGAATTCCTTCCGAGGGCTCCGCAATTGCTTCCCCCGCGACGTTTTGTATTCCCGCGTCAATCAACAAAATAATTGCCGTAGTCGCCGCGCGATATTGTTACTCAACGTACAAGTGGTAGGGATGGGAGCGAGTTCGATGTGTACGCCGGTATATTTAAGTCTAACAACATCTCCATGACAATCGTCCTGAAAATTTGTCGAAATATACAACTTGTATGTTATATTCTGTACGCGGCGCGATCACAATTTTCGTGCGCGCTCAATAACGTTTGTCGATTATGTTCCTGGGCCCATAACCTGATAGAAGGTGAAAAGGGAAAATGGCAAATATAAGAACACAATATGTCAAGCGTGTATTACTCGAAAAACAATCTGAGGCGCTGTACGCGAATGTTTGAAAACAATAGTTCCCCGGAACGATGGGAGCTGATTGATAAGTCCATGAATTCCATCAGATTCGGACTCGAAGCAATTTGAATTCCGAAATCAAGACACTCTTTCAATCTAGAAAATTTGTATTCTATGCAATAATTTTTACACTATTTATATGAAGTAGAACCTGTTTCCTGATACATTTGGATTTTTAGCGATTTCTGGAATACAGAAGAGTTCAATCGTTTAAAAACTGGCGCCCCAGAGTCACCATTTGACTGCAAAGCGTGAAAATTAGAATATCAGTATACAGAAAGAAGATTAAACGTGGCTTTCAGAGCTAGATTTTTAGGGGATGCAGAGTGCAATCTAGGAAACAATCTAGTCGCAGCCCGTTGCCTGGAAATGACTCGATCCCATCCCTAGCAGATGGTGCAGACCATCGCAATTTCGTTGACGCTTGTTTCTTCGTCGGCGCAATTAAATAGCTGCGCACTTATTAACGCCAGCACGCGTAGTTGTCCGTTCCGTTCGCCACTCGCGAGCCGAGTGGATGAAACGCGGTCGGTTTTTACTTGGATCCTGGCCGAGTCGGGACGACCAAGGCCTGTGTTAAACCGATAGCTGAACTTGAAGCTAAGGCCAAGGCTGTTTAAGGCAGGCCGACGCGCGTTCCTCTCTTCCACATGCCAACTACGGTCAGAGAACTGACGATACGCGGTTCTTGCGCCAGTGGATCGTCCACCAAGCTACAAAAAGTGGACGATCCTCCTTTTGCCGGTCCTCGGAACGATTGCCAATTATTAATTAACGCGGTCTCGTGGGAGTTGTTCGTGATCGCTCCGCCAGTCCACGCGTAACCATAGTCGCTCAATTTCGATGCATTCTACTCTAATTGTTAGGTTCCAGGGTGTCGCGGTGTTGCATTGCCGAAGCGATTGATCTAGGGTCTCTTATTTCGTAGAATACTATAAAGGTTCGTGAGAGAATATTGATTGTATCAATGTAAAAATGTTGTTCATTACAATTTATTTACATTGAGGTAGATGACTGGTTTGATGTCTACGTCAGTCGCCGTGTGGAATTGTTATCACGCGTGTGTACTGTTCCATTGCAACTGCGATCATGCTCGATTTCCTCGAACCGGCCTTAATGAATAGAGATTTGCGTCGTCAGCACGTGTAAATAAGATCGCAGCCGATAGCATTGATAACATCAGTGTGTACACACACATCGGACAGCTTCGCTCGAATTGCTCGCACCGTGAACGAGCCGAGATCGACATGTGTCGAATGTGGGCAGCGAGCATTGTGAACGCTTGTAACTCGCGCACAATTAGGCGCGGTGACGAATACGCGAGTATCAACCATGGTATTTGAACAGTTCGGAACAAAATTTTAACCTTTTTATAATATTCTTCCTCTTCCAAAAATTTCGGAGCTACGAAATTCTCCTTCGAAAGACTCCATTTTATTTTCAACACGGTATGACAACTTTTAATGAGGGCAATTGAAGTAACTTTTTCCTTTGCAAAAATCTTGTCCACAGCTTCGTTAAAGAGTTGTAATTAAAAGCCGGGACCAATCTATAACATTTTTCCTTCCTCGAAAATTTCAGAGCTCACGAAATTCTTCTTCGAAAGACTCCATTTTATTTTCAACAAGGGATGACAATTTTTAATATGAGTCCCGAGGGCAATTGAAGTAACTTTTCCTCTGCGAAAATCTTCTCCGCAGCTTCGTTAAAGAGTTGTAATTAAAAGCCGGGACCAATCTATAAAATTTTTCTTTCCTCGAAAATTTCTATGCTCAATAAAAATTCTCCTTCGAAAGATTCCATTTTTTTCCAACACTGGATGACAATTTTTAATATGATTCCTGAGGGCAATTGAAGTAACTTTTTCCTTTGCGAAAATCTTCACCGCAGCTTCGTTACGGAATTATTTATTAAAAGCCGGGACCAATCTATAACATTTTTCCTTTCTCGAAAATTTCTAAGCTCAATAAAAATTCTCCTTCGAAAGATTCCATTTTATTTTCAACACGGTATGATAATTTTTAATATGATTCCCGAGGGCAATTGAAGTAACTTTTCCTTTGCGAAAATCTTCTCCGCAGCTTCGTTACGGAATTATTTATTAAAAGCCGGGACCAATCTATAACATTTTTCCTTCCTCGAAAATTTCAGAGCTCACGAAATTCTTCTTCGAAAGACTCCATTTTATTTTCAACACAGGATGATCATTTTTAATATGATTCCCGAGGGCAATTGAAGTAACTTTTTCCTTTGCGAAAATCTTCTCCGCAGCTTCGTTACGGAATTATTTATTAATAGCCGGGACCAATCTATAACATTTTTCCTGTCTCAAAAATTTCGGAGCACAATAAAAATTCTCCTTCGAAAGACTCCATTTAATTTTCAACACGGGATGACAATTTTTTATTTGATTCCTGAGGACATTTAAAGAAACTTTTTCCTTTGCGAAAATCTTCTCCGCAGCTCCGTTAAGAAGTTATTATGTAATTAAAAACACGGACCAATCGGAGTGCGGCAACAGCGAACAGATTCCGGCTCGGCCAATGGCAACGCTCAGCGGGACCTGATGCTGTTTTTTTTTCTTTTTGTTGGGAAAATTAATTCTCAGCTCGCTGCGTTCGATTCTCGTAACTCGTCGAGGGTTCGCGTGCGAATGGCGCGCGAGTATTCGCAGTCGACACCGTTGATATATTAATGCGTCCGTCGCATATTTAATTACTTGTTCGATGGGCGAAACGCAATTCGTTCGGTAAAAATAATAGTACACGGCAAAAATGGTCAAGCATGTACTACATAAATATTATCTGGCGGGTTAGCACTGTGATTCGACGACGGGCAACCTGTACGAGGCTGGTATCCACGCGGTAATTAAGACTGAACAGAGTCCTCGTAAGCAAGCAATTAAGAGCATTAATTGACGCTGGAAAGTCGGCGCAGAGCTAAACGGCTCTAACCCATACTCTGTTTCATCGGAGAACTTCCAGCGATACGGGCATGGTGATACCCGACACTAATCACAATCCTCTAAAGCAATCTAAAGCAATGTTCGCGGTAACCTTTCGTGCGCTTTTTCCATTGATAGAATTTCTAACTTTTTAAATTTCTACAAATTCTTTTAATTCCACGATGTATTTTAAATTATACCTTCCAGCTTGATAATTTCGCTGGCAATCGCGTTCCGATTGAAAAACTATGCGCTCTAACAGGCAATTACGTTGCATTGTGAACGCGCGACTGCATCCGACCCGGAAACTGCACCGGGACACTGCACCTCGATACAGAGAAACGAGATTTGAGCTGTCGATGCGCAGCGTGGAACACACTTCGAAGGCGTCAGCGGGTTGATAGGTTTCTGACGCCTGAAAAGAATCTGCGACTCACGGCGAAGGATCAAGCCCTTTGTTATTCCCGCAATTAAGGTCGTAGCCCAGCGAGGAGGATGTCCCATCAGCCTCGATCCATGTCACAACGGGATTTCAAAAAGAAAAGGATTATCGGAAACTGCTCTCTTTCATTGTGCGAACAATGCGTTCTCGATCGAGAAAAAGTCGACTAACTGATCATGAGCTGAACCAGTGCATTAAGTGGTCGTTCTACATTCTTGCAGCGACATCTCAATCTCGATTGCATCCCTACTTTTTATCATCGAACAATTATTAGCTCGATCGCGGTAGAACTTTCTAAATTGATCATTCAAACGATCCTTAACTCTCGTACGCCGAATGTTTTTCATGAAAAGTACGCGACAGAGGTTTCAGTCCAATGACTTCTGAGACACGCTGTGACCATGGATTCGCATAGATCCTCGTTTTTGCATGCTCGATTTAGATTATCGTGTCTGGAATAAATTCGATATCGAAACACGATAGGTCGTTGTTTCTGCGACATCGTTCAACCATTCAATGCTACACGGAAGTATCGGTTCCAGTTGATTCGTCCTGTAAGCGGTCATTAAATGTCGATGGGTTGACTTAATTTAGTCGAATTGGCCAGGAGTAGATATTCAATACAATTTTATTGAAATATAATCTTTCTAATTTTCGATGGAAGCAATGATAATTCTAAATATTTAACGCAATAACTAGCACTGCCAGTAAAACAAACGGTTTTATATTTTTCATTTTACAATTATTGAAATTATAAAGTTGCTAAATTTCTTTCCCCAAGCACGTATTATGATAAAAACTGCGATGAAACAACATTTTAATCGTTTTTAGTGCTCGGCAGGTTTAGTGTTAAAGAGTTCATAATTTTCAGTTCGTTGAAAGTTCATTTAATTAGCGACACAAATAATTATCGGCAGAAGGGGCTTGTCCCGGAATTTTTACGAAAAAACGAAAGTGCTACCGCGTACTATTAATATTTACATTAAGAATAAAAAGGGACAGACTTTTCTGGTCGGCTGATATAATCGCCGCTTATGTCTGAAGCGATCGTTCCGCGCGTTAATGTCCGACAAGATCCAGTTATGCTAAAGCGCATTGCGCAATCGGAGTGAAATGATACACCGAATCGCGATCCGTATCTGGCGATCAATCTTTCGGCCGCGGAGACTGCCATTAAACGCGTTACCCAAAGTAAATACGCGTTGAATTAAAGCGGTTGTCGAACAAAGTGACGAAATGATTAATAATCGGTACGGATGACCATGTTGCTCGTGCTCGTTTCTTACACGATGGTGTAGCTGATGGAGAAAGACACAACCTGTGCCACATACTATTAAAGATCGCGGGATCTGCAGCCAACAAACGACAAGTTTGATAGATAATAAATATTAATATCCTACTGAAATGGACAACAAATTTTGCAACATTTTATTTTTCTACAAGTTTCTGTGGTACTTGATTTTTTTTTAATTTTTTGTATAACGAGATAAATTATCATTCTTGGCGAACAGTGTGTTACATTGTGTCAAGCCCATAAATAATTGCCTAGATAGCGTATCGAAGTGTCATAAGTGTAATTAGACGTGTGAGTGTGATGCTCGCGTCAAACGTTAATGATCTCTCGAGATAATATCACGCTTATCGTTTCTGGGCGCGTTTCTTATGGGGAAATCGTAAGGGTGCTCGGCTTTATCAGCCTGGGAAACACTCGCAGGAGAAAGCAGAACCCCTGTCCCGATGTTACGCCTGATAAGCTCAGTCACGCGTGTAATACGAGGGAAAACACCGTAATGTCTCGATAATAATTTCGTACATTTCTCAACGTGTCACACTTTTCAAACCTGAATTATCCTTTCTTCTTTTTTCTTTATTAAACCTTTGCAGTCGGAGCTATTTTAACTTGAAAATGAAACATTTCTTCCGACCTAGAATAATTTCATTTTATATCTTTTTCCTCATTGTTATGAAATTGATATAATACCTAATACAATACTTAAATATGTAGTGATTGATTAGTTGCCAACATATTTAAGAATGCAAACAATATTATGAATGAATAAAGAGTGTAACAACGTTTTCATTTGACAATTGGCCAATGTAAAATCCTTAACCCTTTGCAGTCGAAGCTATTTTAACTTGAAAATGAAACATTTCTTCCGACCTAGAATTATTCCAATGTATACGATTTTTTTTCATTTTATGGATATAGCATTGATATAATACCTCATAGGATACTTAAATGTGTAGTGATTGATTAGATATCAACAAATTTAATAATGCAAACAATATTATGAATGAATGAAGAGTGTAACAACGTTTTCATTTGACAATTGGCTGTTCCAATGTAAAATCCACAATCCTTTGCAGTCGAAGCTATTTTAACTTGAAAATGAAACATTTCTTCGGACCTAGAATAATTTCATTTTATATCTTTTTCCTCATTTTACTGTTATGAAATTGATATAATACCTCAAACAATAGTTAAATGTGTAGTGATTAATTAGATACCAACAAATTTAAGAATGAATGAAGAGTGTAACAACGTTTTCATTTGACAATTGACTGTTCCAATGTAAAATCCACAATCCTTTGCAGTCGAAGCTATTTTA
>CM052202.1:5837280-5852702 GCA_028455805.1 Lasioglossum figueresi | reverse complement strand
TTTAACTTGAAAATGAAACATTTCTTCGGACCTAGAATAATTTCATTTTATATCTTTTTCCTCATTTTACTGTTATGAAATTGATATAATACCTCAAACAATAGTTAAATGTGTAGTGATTAATTAGATACCAACAAATTTAAGAATGAATGAAGAGTGTAACAACGTTTTCATTTGACAATTGACTGATCCAATGTAAAATCCACAATCCTTTGCAGTCGAAGCTATTTTAACTTGAAAATGAAACATTTCTTCGGACCTAGAATAATCTCATTCTACCTCATTCTTTTCATTTTACTGTTATGAAATTGATATAATACCTCAAACAATAGTTAAATGTGTAGTGATTAATTAGATACCAACAAATTTAAGAATGAATGAAGAGTGTAACAACGTTTTCATTTGACAATTGACTGTTCCAATGTAAAATCCACAATCCTTTGCAGTCGAAGCTATTTTAACTTGAAAATGAAACATTTCTTCGGACCTAGAATAATTTCATTCTATCTCATTCTTTTCAATTGTACTGTTATGAAATTGATGTAATGAAGTGATATAATACATCAAACAATACTTAAATGTGTAGTGATTGATTAAATACCAACATATTTAATAATACTCTTTTTATGAATACCTACTCTCTTTGGTACACACCATGAAGTGTGTGTCCCAATTCCAGTATCTCGAAGCCACCATTAATCATCGACCTTCGGAGGCGGGGTTTCTCGATTCATTTTTGAATTTCTATTTGGCAAGGTTCGCGATAATTGAATACCGGTTGGCGGACGGCTACCTAAACAATCTAGAAAGATGTCGACCCGAAGCGGAATCACCGATTCTTTTATGCGGTTGCAGTTGCACGCGGACTTTCGATAGCCGCGTGACCATTAATATCGGAAGTCGTTAATCTCGCGGGGACCTCTGTTGATTAATCGAGGGAACAGTTCGGCGACTGGGCCGCATTAATTATTCCCCGACGGACAGGTTTTCATTTTCGGACCGATATTCGCCGCGGGACGCCGCTTACACGGCTCCTCGGGAGACGGTAATCGATTTCTCTCACGGCGGAAACGCGCACCTGTATCTGTATCTCTCTTGGTCGGGCGCGCGTAAATCAGATGCCGCATAAATAATCGGAACGCTGCGCCGTGGCTCGAAACGTTTGACGACGATATTAATGGCAACGGTCATCCGACAATCGAGAAAGCCATGCGGAAATTCCTGGACGTCTTTTAATGATTTAATTAGCAGGAAGCACGCGCAACGCGGTCGCGAGACACGCACTTTTTAGTGTACTTTTGTAGTTTGCGTTATGGCTTGTTTTACAGTGATTTCTTAGGGGGATGAACAGTATCATTTATTGCAGGCTGATTTTTATATTTAAACAGCCTTGCGAAAATAGTGTGAATCAGAGCGACTATTTCGAAGAGCACATTTAAAATACACTGTAGATTATGTTACAGGATTTTGAATATGAAAGTAGATCAAATATGTGTGCACATAGTCGGTAACTCGTTCACGTATGAGTGGCAAAACATACCGTCGAATCTCACTGATTATTCACACTGATAATGTTCTTTCGCGTTTTACAAATTCGTACATTTCCTACCATGGATGACGGATGACGGAAAATGGATGAATTAAAGAAGGGGAGACATTAGGGAAGCCATTGGAGGATCCACTTTTTAAAATAAACTGTATATAAATAAATGAATGACAGTACCAAGATAAAAATGAAAAAATCCTGGGAACGAGTGTAACAATTATGGTGGTCCATTCTTCTATGGAAGATGAAATGTGTTTCAGAACTTCAATTTAAGACGATCGACGTTTAATTTCATCGCGATCGTAGATCGAACGAAAGATTTGAGTGGATCAATATCGAGGCCTGTTGTTTCTATGCATCGGCAGATTACCATTAACTAACAACAAGCCAGAGTAAAGGCGAGACCGGGTACAAAAGCGGTTCAAGTAGCTCGATGACAGTCTACAGCTCCCGGCGTGGCACTTTGAACGAAGGAAATTGACTTTGTCAGTCTCGAGTGGTCGCGTCCACTTCTTTTCACTGTCAATAGGTTGTCTGTAAAAACGAGACACTCGATCCCACAGTCCCTCGATCCCCTTCGAACGAGAAGGAAAACCTTCCACGATCGAGATGCAGACGAACGTGAAAATTGTCGCGATCACGAACCTGTGATTTCAACCAGTGTAATAGAATGTTGTCTCCATGCGGGATGAAAAACGTAAATGATAAGTATCTGGGAAGTTGGCGATCATCTAATCTAAATTAAACACTGCAATAACCTCTGTCCATTCGAAATAAATATAGTCTGCATTAATTTACAAGTTCAAACTAACGCAACTGTATTCTAAAGTATTCTTACGTTCTCGGAGGATTTGTTCATTGTTTTGAATTTGTTCTAAACACTGATTCTTTTCTATTGAAGGCAATTTTTATTTTTCATTGAAGTCGACAAGCCATTTCAATTTTATGCACATTGAAAACAAAGATCGTCTTTAACCTTTTCTCTTTGTACTGCTATTCTAAAGTTAACAGTGTAGAGGGGTGTAATTGGACTCCATACATTGTTGGATCAAAATGAAAGAGAAAAATGGTCTGCACAAGTATTTCTGAGATTTTATTGACTTTAAAAAGATTATTTCCGTTTTTATCAGCATTAGGTGAATTTACAGAAAGTTAGAACTTCGATTATTATTCGCGATCGCGAATACGAAACTTGCTCCGTTGGTCCAATTCCTCGCATTTCTCGAGTGCCTTCCACAAAATTCCCCATAAACAATTCCCCAAGTATTGCGCACTTGCCGAAGGCATTCCAAAACAAATGTTTCGCGCGTATAAACCCGGGAAAGCGAGAATCGAGGCAGTTTCGATCGCGAGCTTATGAAATCGAGCGAGCGAACGGCCCATTGTCCGACAGCTTCGTAGAGAGTCCGTGGTCGGTTGTCGCGAAAAAAACCTGCATAAACTGTCGTTTTTATGTGGTGGACTGTCAAACTGCATGCGCTGACCCCCGTTAGCAGACATTCCATCGAAAGGCGAGACGGTCGATTGCGCTCGCGCGTCAATGAAAATCGAATCTCTCGAAACGCGCAGGTGTCGCGCAACCGGATCGTAAAATCGCGAAGTATACTTCGCACCTTGATCTACGCACACGGGGAGATTGGCCGACGTGGAATCCCGTACGCCTGCCCACCGCTGTCTGCTATGTTAATTGCCAGACAATGGCGCCGGGAAGAACCGCTATCGGGGACGTTTCGTTGCAAACTCGTTGTCAATGCGAGATATCGCAGTTAGGCAACGCCCGAGGCGATCTATTCAACTATACGATTCACGATGTTTAACGGTCTGCCCAACCGTCGAGATAACGGATTTTAGATCCCTCATTTTACAATTGTTGCAAAAGATGCTGTTGGAGATGCTGTGCATTTATTTATTCATACGAATTTTATAGAAAGATTTTATCGTGCAGTGTTTTGATCGATATCGTCCATATAATACCGGCCAAATACCGGCAGTAATTGTAACCCTTAATTATTTTACACGTTGAGACACACGTTCCTCTAAAAATATTACAAAATTTCCCTGTATGTCTGTTCTTTGCAGAATGGCGACTCTGACGCGCCACTAAAACTTGCTGTACCATTATTCAGAATATTGTTTACATTATTAATATATATCGGTATTTACTCAATTACTAAACGTTTATATATTGTATGAGGTATCATACCAATTTTTCATATCCACAAAATTTAAAAAATCGTAGAGAATGGAAATATTGTAGGTCGAAAGAAATATTGAATTTTACAAAAAGATTTTATCGTGCAGTGTTATGATTGATACCGACCATGGTATTTTAACCCTTAATTATTTTACACGTTGAAACACAAGTTCCTCTAAAAATATTACAAAATTTCTCTGTATGTCTGTTCTTTACAGAATGGCGACTCTGACGCGCCACTAAAACTTGCTGTACCATTATTCAGAATATTCTTTACATTATTAAATATATGGGTATCTACTCAATTACTAAACGTTTAGATAGAGGTATCATACCAATTTTTCATATCCATAAAATTTTAAAAATCGTAGAGAATGGAAATATTGTAGGTCGAAAGAAATACTGAATTTTATAGAAAGATTTTATCGTGCAGTGTTTTGATTGATACCGACCATGGTATTTTAACCCTTAATTATTTTACACATTGAGACACACGCTCCTCTAAAAATATTACAAAATTTCTCTGAATGTCTGTTCTTTGCTGAATGGCGACTCTGACGCGCCACTAAAACTTGATGTACCATTATTCAGAATATTCTTTACGTTATTAAATATATATCAGTATCTACTGAATTACTAAACGTTTAGATATTGTATGAGGTATCATACCAATTTTTCATATCCATAAAATTTGAAAAATCGTAGAGAATGGAAATATTGTAGGTCGAAAGAAATATTGAATTTTCGAGTTAAAATAGCTTCGAGTGCCAAGGGTTAAAATGAGAATTTGTGCATACACATATGCGAAATACAAAAGGTTTTAAACAGTGTACACATTTTAGTTGGCTACACGAGAGTTGAACTGTAATTGGATGTCACTCGTGCATTTCACAGTCGACGCGTTGAAATTGAAGAGCGGTCTAGCTTTTGAAAATTGTTCGATCATCGCACTTAACAATCAGGAATACATAAAACTTCGACAAATTCAGCGCGAAGGATTTTCTAGAGGATCCCCGAACGTTCCGCGAGCAGAGGCCACCATAAAAGTGTGCAAAATGCCCATGGCTTTTTTAAGTGTTCGGCGCCGAACCGGTGTGAATCGACCACAGCCAATGAAAGTTTAGAAAGTACCGTCATAAAGGAGCCAGTTACGAGAGTTCTGGCGATTTTCAGGATATTAGGCTCGCTGAAACATGGGAAAGCGGAACGCCAGCGCCTAATTTCATCATCCTCGAACGATAGAGAAAAAATACGAAAGAACCGAGTGCTCGGCACACTGTTGCAATCATAATTTCCCATAAATAACGCGATAAATCACGGGTAAATGGCAGTGTCCGTTCAACGGAATAATACGTTGCCGCGTATGGCTATGCGCCGTGTGGCGTGGCTATACTTTATTGTTTCGTTCTACTACACACGTCATCCCCGGCTACCGTAAAACCCACTCGCTTTTAACTATCGGCGCTCCCATGCTTTCACATATGAATGAACCGCCATGAAAGTTCTACGAGGGATGTGCGTAAGCCGACACGCGTGTCTGCGGCCCGTAATAATCGCTATGTGTATCATTAACCGAGACGATCGTGAAGGTCCGTCGATGGAAGAAGCGAAGAATAGAACGATAAACCTATTTCTGATACCCACCGGGGCCTGTTACAATTATTTAACCTTTCTATGGTTTTTGCACGGAGTTTCGGGCATAGTTGTATTGAATTACAATGGAATTACTTCACGAATTATAATTACAAAGTAATTCAACTACATTGTCTTGAATTATTTCGTAATTCGATATTCTATCGCTGCATTCAATTAAATTGCAATGTAATTTGTACTTCTGGTCTCTTATTCAATTCAATTGCAATGTATTAGATTGTCCCGAAAGTTTCTTACGGAATGTGTTCCTTTAATGTTGCTGAATAAATACAAACAATGCGATAATGTTTATATTAATGTTTTAGTACTTCCCAACATGAATTTGCATTATGTGCATGAATCGAAACCCAACTTTTGGGACAGCCTAATATTTAGCAATATTAAAGGCACATATTCCGAAAGAAACTTTTGGGACAACCAAACAATTTGTACTTCTGGTCTATTATTCAATTCAATTACAATGTAATTCGATTTTACAATTGAAATACAATTACAAAGTACAGTGTAATTATGATTTATATATAAGAAAAATAAGAGACGGAGAAAGGAAAGATTGGTACGAGTGGTGAACATGGTATTATTCATTAATTCTCATATTGTGTGATCAAAAATAAATTTGTCCATTAAAAAGTCACATAGTCCAATGTAAAAAAATTATTTTAAGAGCATCCAAATATTGGAGGGAGTCACTGTACATTGTCCCATTGACATGTTTACCGTTTCTGGTAGCGTTCCGATAGACAGTAATGTTACAAAAGCGATAACAACGTGTCCCTAGCTACAGCTGCGATAACTTAATGGACAAACAGCGAGACCTACCAGCACTCTATTCTGTTCTCCAAGTTTTAAGTGTAAGATTAGGTCAACACGGATTCCTCGAACGCGTCGATTAGCGTCCGGGGATCTCCCGGTTTCTCTCGCATCTCGTCTCCCCCACGTTTTTCGAGAACAGTGGAGCACGACCGAAACAGCCCATGGGAAGCGGCATTATCAGTCATAAGGACCACCATGGGAGTCCACTCGTGACCAACGGCATTTGGGCCAACCCTCCGCAGAGTATTTTGTAAACAAGCAATCCTGAACACGAAAAAGTGCCTCGAAGAGGACGAGCAGCCGTTCGGAATCGAAAATAGAGATGCTACTAACGGCATAGTGCTTCTTTCTGCCGCCGATAAGCCAGTCACTTCTTCTTCGGGTTTCTTCAGGTTCAAACTGCGATTTTATATCATGAGTAAAAATTGTCTGCGTCAATTTTAATTATGTACTTCTTTTAAAACTGTAATTCTACATCGAACAGATTCGAAAGTCATCTTCAAAGTGACGTCTCCGCACACATAACAATTTGAAATCGCTAATATTTTGGATTTTTAATTTTGGAAGGTTGTCACAATGATTGTATACAAAAATTTGTTGATGATATGCAACATCA
Organism: Lasioglossum figueresi; assembly: GCA_028455805.1. Taxonomy (NCBI): domain Eukaryota; kingdom Metazoa; phylum Arthropoda; class Insecta; order Hymenoptera; family Halictidae; genus Lasioglossum; species Lasioglossum figueresi. The sequence goes on along the minus strand of CM052202.1, from coordinate 5,845,880 downwards.
AAAATTCAGTTTTGGGCAGGCAAGACGAGCTTGTCATTTTTAGTGATGTCCCTGCACACGTAACAATCTAAAATAGCTAATATTTTAGATTTTTTATTCTGAAAGATTACCAATTAATGTATACAAAAATTAGTTTGCGATATGCAACATCAAGAATTCAATTTTGGGCACGAAAAACGAATTTGTTATCTTCAAAGTGATGAGCCTGCATACGTAACAATCTGAAATGGCTAATATTTTAGATTTCTTATTTTGAAAGGTTACCAATTAATGTATACAAAAATTAGTTCGCGATATGCAACATCAAAAATTTAATTTTGGGTAGCAAAAACGAGCTTGTCATTTTCAAACTGGTGCCTCCGCACACATAACAATCTAAAATGGCTAAGATTTTAGATTTAGATCTTGGAAAGGTTACCAATTAGTGTATACAAAAATTAGTTTGTGATATGCAGCATCAAAAATTCAATTTTGGCTAGGAAAAACGAGTTTGTCATCTTCAAAGCGGTGAACCTGCACATAGAACAATCTAAAATGGCTAAAATATTAGATTTTTGATCTCGAAAGGTTACCAATAAATGTATACAAAAATTAATTTGTGATATGCAGCATGCAGCATCAAAAATTCAATTTTGGCTAGAGAAAACGAGTTTGTCATCTTCAAACTGGTGTCTCCGCACACATAACAATGTAAAATGGCTAAAATTTTATTTTTTTTATCTTGAAAGGTTACCAATTAATGTATACAAGAATTAGTTTGCGATGTGCAGCATGCAGCATCAAAAATTTAATTTTGGCCAGGAAAAACGAGGTTGTCATCTTCAAAGTGGTATCCCCGCACATATAACAATATAAAATGGCTAAGATTTTAGATTTAGATCTTGTAAAGGTTACCAATTAGTGTATACAAAAATTAGTTTGTGATATGCAGCATCAAAAATTCAATTTTGGCCAGGAAAAACGAGTTTGTCATCTTCAAAGTGATGTCCCCGCACACGTAACAATCTGAAATGGTTAATATTTTAGATTTTGAAACTTTGAAGTGTTACCAATTAATGTGTACAAAAATTAGTTGGTGATGTGGTGATGTGCACCAACAAAAATTCAATTTTGGCCAGGAAAACGAGTAACCAGCCCCCACTGGCACTGTGCAGCGAGTATCAGCGCGTTGGATGGGGATCACGCGGTCTCCCTCCGTACCGTCGCGTTCTCTCGGTGTTGCGTAGGTTCCTTCACGAACGTGGACACGTGCGCCGACCGGCCGGTCGCCGGAAAGATGGAACAGGGTTATTTCTGTCGTCATCAGTCACTCGTGGTGGGCTTAGTCTCTCCGGTGCACACAGTCCGTGGAATAAGGACCGAGCGAACAGAGTAGCCCGAGACACAACACACAATGCTCTGCTCTCCCCCGGGGCTGCTATGCTCCTTTTCCGGAGCTTTTATGTATATACATATACGCGTACCGTATTTACGTACGCGCGTGCATACGCGTGATCCGTTTCCACGCGGTCGAGCGAACGGTTTCGCATTTTCGGTCGGACACCGTTATTTTCGAAACTGGAGCCAGCGAGAGTATTAGTCACCGGGGAGGATCGGCTTAGTTCCTTCATCTTGGATTTTTCCGTATTTCAAAATATCTTTGTGCTGCTCTTAAGCTGTCCAGCTGCCAAACAAACTGGTCGCAAGTGTGCGGTTTGAAAACGTCTCGATGACGTATGGAGGTGGCCTTCGTCGCGCTTCAGGGTCGTTCCAAGGTCAAATATACGCGTTTATAATTCCGTGACTTCATTGGTGTCCCACAATTGTCGTCCGACGAAGACGTCTTCGCGTATGGTCGACGTAGGATCGTTTTACGGGTGTTGCCGTAATCTGTTGATGATTCAGACTTTTTGATATTGTTCGTCAATCGTCATCGCGTCAATGGTATATCGACTTAATATCAATTAAAGTTTTTGAAAGCATGGTGAAATGTATAATGTGTCGGAACAATTTTTATAGAAATATCTAATTTTTATTATTTTTTATTATTTTTTATAGAAATATCCTTCCATCGGCCACTTTTTTTCTGCGAAGTACACATTCTATTGTCGGACGAGATATTTTTCTGTGGTTTTTATTTTTGTATATTGGATCTTCTACATCGATTATAATTATCTCTCTGCATTCCATACAAATTGAACAATAAAAATTCTAATTATATAAAATATGGAGTATTTTATATTTATCATTTTTAAGCACCTTTCACCGTCGATGACATGTTTCAAAAAACTTTCTTGAAATTTTTAAATAAAACACTTCGTATCAATAATGAAGACACACGAGATATTTCGTCGTTCGTAGCATTGTACGACGAAATCGTGACGATGAGATGTCTTGCCCACAGCATCGTTTCTTCGACATCATTTGTCGTCCACAATATAATTGCAACTGTTCCTGTTAAATATCAACGGAAGTCGTGTTATCAGCGCACTGTCATCGAGTGGATGCGAACGGGCGCGTTGACTTCTCGCGGCAAGTGCGAGTCCGTGGCAAACGGTGCTCGATGGCTCGTCACGTTTCTCTTGGACGGCATGGCGTGTAGACTCGCGTGTCGATTACGCGCGTTTAACCTGTTCGCGAGTGTTGAGGGTGGCCGGGTTACCGGTGAACCTGTTCGTGCATACCACCATACAATGGCAGTATGCGCCGCATCCTCCGCGGCAACCTGTTTCGCCGTGGACGATCGGTTTCACGCTGAGAGCTCTGTCAAAACCTGTCGATGTATGCGCCTCGAGGAAATCACGAGATAAATCTCGGCGAATTCTCCACGCTCCGCGTGAATTTCCGTTCGGATTCATGACACGCCGACTTACCGAGAATATTTTCGTTTCTCGATATTAAGGAGGTAGACCCGTTTATAAGATTGCAAGGGTGCGGGACGCGCTTTCTCATTTCTCGATAATGCAAGTATGGGGTCTTTCGATAGTCAAAAGCTCTAAACGAAAGATCAATCTAGACCACGATCGCCCTCAAAAGACCTATTTTTACGTTTACAAGGCGTAATTAGCATTATTCGGCAACATGTAGGTGTCCCAGATTTATGAAAGTAGCGGCGTGCGTAGCTGTATGCTTCCGAATAATGCAAATTACGCCTCGCAAATGTAAAAGTAGAATTTCTGAGAGCGATTACGGCCTAGATTGACCTTTTATCTACCGCTTTTGACTACCGAAAATCCCCAACTTTGCGCTCGGCGATCTCGCGGGCCTCTTCTTTGTACACATGATCCGCGTGAATTTCGGTTCGGATTCATGACACGCCGACCTACCGAGAATATTTTCGTTTCTCGATATTAAGGAGGTAGACCCGTTTATAAGATTGCAAGGGTTCAGAATGCGCTGTCTCATTTCTCGATAATGCAAGTATGGGGTCTTTCGAAAGTCAAATACGCTAAATGAAAGATCAATCTAGACCACGATCGCCCTCAAAAGTTCTATTTTTACGTTTACAAGGCGTAATTAGAATTATTTGACAACATGTAGGTGTCCCAGATTTATGAAAGGAGCGGCGTGCGCAGCTGTATGCTACCAAATAATGCAGATTACGCCTCGCAAACGTAAAAATAGAAATTTTAAGGGCGATTGCGGCATAGATTGATCTTTTATCTACCGCTTTTGACTACTGAAAATCCCCAACTTTGCGCTCGGCGATCTCGCGCGCCTCTTCTTCGTACCCATGATTTGCGTGAATTTCGGTTCGGATTCATTACACGCCGACTTACCGAGAATATTTTCGTTTCTCGATATTAAGGAAGTAGACCCGTTTATAAGATTGCACGGGTGCGGGACGCGCTTTCTCATTTCTCGATAATGCAAGTATGGGGTCTTTCAAAAGTCAAAAGCGGAAAATGAAAGATCAATCGAGACCACGATCGCCCTCAAAAGTTCTATTTTTACGTTTACAAGGCGTAATTAGAATTATTTGACAACATGTAGCTGTCGCAGATTTATGAAAGTAGCGGCGTGCGCAGTTGTATGTTTCCGAATAATGCAAATTACGCTTCGCAAACGTGAAAATAGAACTTTTGAGGGCAGTTACGGCCTAGATTGACCTTGTCCTTTTATGTACCGCTTTTGACTACTGAAAACCCCCAACTTTGCGCTCGGCGATCTCGTGCGCCTCTTCTTTGTACCCATGATTCGCGTGAATTTCCGTTCGGATTCATGTCACACCGACTTACAGAGAATATTTTCGTTTCTCGATATTAAGGAGGTAGACCCGTTTATAAGATTGCAAGGGTTCAGAATGCGCTGTCTCATTTCTCGATAATGCAAGTATGGGGTCTTTCGAAAGTCAAATACGCTAAATGAAAGATCAATCTAGACCACGATCGCCCTCAAAAGTTCTATTTTTACGTTTACAAGGCGTAATTAGAATTATTTGACAACATGTAGGTGTCCCAGATTTATGAAAGGAGCGGCGTGCGCAGCTGTATGCTACCAAATAATGCAGATTACGCCTCGCAAACGTAAAAATAGAAATTTTAAGGGCGATTGCGGCATAGATTGATCTTTTATCTACCGCTTTTGACTACTGAAAATCCCCAACTTTGCGCTCGGCGATCTCGCGCGCCTCTTCTTCGTACCCATGATTTGCGTGAATTTCGGTTCGGATTCATTACACGCCGACTTACCGAGAATATTTTCGTTTCTCGATATTAAGGAAGTAGACCCGTTTATAAGATTGCACGGGTGCGGGACGCGCTTTCTCATTTCTCGATAATGCAAGTATGGGGTCTTTCAAAAGTCAAAAGCGCTAAATGAAAGATCAATCGAGACCACGATCGCCCTCAAAAGTTCTATTTTTACGTTTACAAGGCGTAATTAGAATTATTTGACAACATGTAGCTGTCGCAGATTTATGAAAGTAGCGGCGTGCGCAGTTGTATGTTTCCGAATAATGCAAATTACGCTTCGCAAACGTGAAAATAGAACTTTTGAGGGCGGTTACGGCCTAGATTGACCTTGACCTTTTATGTACCGCTTTTGACTACTGAAAACCCCCAACTTTGCGCTCAGCGATCTCGTGCGCTTCTTCTTCGTTCCCATGATTTGCGTGAATTTCCGTTCGGATTCATGGCACGCCGACTTACCGAGAATATTTTCGTTTCTGGATATTAAGTAGGTAGACCCGTTTATAAGATTGCAAGGGTTCAGAATGCGCTGTCTCATTTCTCGGTAATGCAGGTATGGGGTCTTTCAAAAGTCAAAAGCGCTAAATGAAAGAACAATCTAGACCACGATCGCCCTCAAAAGTCCTATTTTTACGTTTACAAGGCGTAATTAGCATTATTCGACAACATGTAACTGTCCCAGATTTATGAAAGTAGCGGCGTGCGCAGTTGTATGCTTCCGAATAATGCAAATTACGCCACGAAAACGTAAAAATAGAACTTTTGAGTGCGATTACGACCAAAATTGATCTTTTATCTACCGCTTTCGACTACCGAAAACCCCCCTCTTCGTACACATGATTCGAACGGACGTTGAACCGGTGCGACGCCACGGTCGCCTAACCTCTGAACCAAAGGACGCATTGCCTAACTTCTTCCTGCTCCTTCTAGAAATTAGTATCACCTACCTGGAAAGTTATACTGGCATAAACTCTTTCGTTGGTCAACGAACTCTCGCATCTAACGATTATTTCATTTTTCTGTTCAGGTTCGTCCGGGTTATACGAGATCAGCAAAAGCACGAGGAATAGCGGTCTCTTCCCATCAACATTCAACGTTGCAGCGAAGGCGGACGTATTCGTGAATGCAACTTGCGGCGAAGATGGTCCAGAAACATTTTGCAAACCGTCCGAATCCTCAAGATGTGCGGTCTGCGATGCTAGGAGCCCCGATCCTGGCAAGAGGCACAACATCAGCAACATCCTGGACTCTAATCCAGGGAAATGGTGGCAGAGTCCGACCTTGGCCAATGGAGAACAGTACGAGTTCATCACCATAATCTTGGACCTTAAACAGGTTAGACCGAGAACTTGATTCGCCAAAAAATTTATTCATCTCGGTTCATCACCTGAAAGATGACTTCGAAATTGGCAATGGTACCAAAGAAACACATTCAGATGTTTACCTTCAAATGACCTTGTACCCCGAAAATGAAAGCAAATCAGAGAAATTCGTAAGAACGCAGGCTTTGCGACAGATGTAAGGACCTGTAAACCTGTAGAAAATGTTTCATAGGAAAAATACTGCTTGAGTCCATTTTTTATGAAAATTGGGTTTTCAGCTTCGCCTTCTTTGGTACCGACTTCAATTTCTACGGTTTTAGGTTATTTTTTTGTTAATTTTTTTTGTCATTTGATAGAAACATCGATGATTTAAAATACTTTGAAGTTTCGCTTGACAAAGTGATGACGCTGAAGTGGATCCCTGCAAATTAATAAAAATGATAAGTCTGAGGGTAACCGAGGATGGGGGAAAATTGATCCGCACATAGGAAAGTGATAAAAGGCGTGTCGCTCCTCTCCGAAAAATCGTAAAGTCGCCTTTTTCCCGGTCGTTAGTTTCGTTTCCCGCGGCGGGCCTCGGTCCGCTTCGGATTTATGTGGTCCGGGTCTTGCGGGCCCGAGAAAGAGGGTCAGAGAAAAGTGGGGGGGAGGGGGTCGAGGCGGTGGCATTGATTACGCGAAACACGAGAAACGGAGACGGACGACGGGTACGGGAGCGCTCGCAGACCGAGAATGGGTACTTTCGGGTCTCCTTTCTCAGAATTTCACGTGCTTCAAGCTGGCGTATACCTGCCGCGGATACACGGCAAATTGCGAGCGGCACGGCGACCCGCGAAAACGTTTTAACGAGCATCGAGCGCGGCCCTTTTTCTGAAGGATCGGTAATAAGGACGCGGGAGTTGGAAAGACTCCGCCCCCCGGTCGACTTTTCCGTTGATTCTGCCCTCCTACTTTTTAATCGGCTTCGTTAGCAGTTGTCGGCAGACTTGTTTTCCTCTTTCTACCGTTTAATCAGACGGCGCAACGAGTCGTATTATTGTCAACGGATTACGAGAGTATAATTTATGCAATTTTTAATTTTTGTAGATGACTTTTAAGAAGGTGGAACCGAATAGAATGGCCTTTGCAGATACAAAACGAATAAAAATTGTATCAAATTCTATTATAATTAAATTTCATATCCTAATATTTTTTGAAAATTTATATACACCATGATGTATGCAGATCCGCAGTGTAACAGTGATTTATAATCGAAAAAGGGTCACAATTTTCTACCACTTTATGGAATTATTTGCAAGAAAGCATTTAATCGAATTTCATTAAGAATTTCCTGCATTAAAATTAAAATATTGCACACAAAATTCTACAAACATTCCTGATTCTTGTTGATTCAAATGTGGAGTTACAAGGTACTGGTATTATTAAAGTGAAATGAATTGATCCAGCTGAGTTCACGAGTATTCGCAATGATCGCGAGGTTGTCCGAACACGTAATTACGACGATAATACGCGAATGAATCGACGAGCCAGTTCCGGTCGGTGTATAATGTATAATGGATATGTTGAGATAAACGAAATCTTTGTGTGCAATTAGGGGAGATGAGTGTGGGTCGAAGACTCGGTCCCTAACTGGATACTGATTGCTAATCCTCCAAAGAGATACCTCCGGCGAATCATCGCGGTACGCAGGATCGCCTGCGCAAGATGATTTCCTCATAATAATTAATTAGGAAGTCTTAAAGACAGCTTTCATTACGAAATTTAAGGAGGCGTTGTGATTAATGGTTTTCCCGAACAATAATTACGTTATTACTGAATACTTGCCGGGCTAATTGGTCGAATATTACCGTGAAAATAATTGAGAATTTAAGAAAGAATGTTTTCAATATATCCTTAATATTTAGAAAATGTTCTCGGAGAGGCAATATTTTTCAATTATTTTGTGAGAATGTATTCGATGCTGGCGCAGCGTGTTACACAATTATTTACCACATAAATAAAGGTATCGTATTATATTCGAGTAAAAAGATTCGCGTTATGAAATTTTACATGTAGTCTGGCCCTCCGTAGCGTACGCCACAATTCATCGAGTCACTCTTAAATAAAGGTCTACAAGTATCGGAACTGATTATGCTAATCGACGGATAAGCAAACCGCGGCGGACATATTTATGATCCTCGTTAGCGTTCATTGCGTTTATTAATTTTACGAGCAGCCAACGTTGTTCGTAATTGTTTCTCTCGTCCGTCGAGCCCTCATAAAATCGCGGTATTGTTGTTGTATTACTTTGACGTTGCAATTATCGTTCGCCGTATTAATTGGGAGATATCGATGAGGCAAATACATATACACATAGGCACATAGTGCGGCTACAAATCTTTGAAGCAAAGCCGAAATAAAATAATTACGATTTCTTATTTCCAATAATTTTTATGTAATTATTTCTCCCGTTCCTCGAGCCCCCATAAAATCGTAGTATTGTTATTGTATTACTTTGACGTTGCAATTATCGTTCGCCGTGTTAATTGGGAGATATGGATGAGGCAAATATACATATACAATAAAATAACGAAATACAATAAAATAATTACAATTTCTTATTTCAAAT
>CM052202.1:5826787-5837180 GCA_028455805.1 Lasioglossum figueresi | reverse complement strand
AATGACTTTGTTACATTCAAAACTGTTTTATATTTCACCCAACCAATTTTTCCAATATTTTAAAATGGAATGGCATAATTAGACTGCGGATCTTTATGCAAAATAAAAATGTTCTGCATTGATTTGGAAGGCAGCAATAAAATAAAAATTGATTTCGTCCCTTAATGACTTTGTTACATTATAACAGCATTACGATATTCTTAAATTTTTTAATCCTTTACTGTTTTATATTTTACCCAACCAACATTTTTTCATAATTGTAGTAACTTAACCTAACCTAATTTTTCAACACCTTGGTTGAACTGAGCTTGATCTGAAAAATATGAAAAGAATGCATATTAATAATCACGATGAGACACAGCTAACATAATAATACAAACGCGGTACTCTGAAAACATCAACATAAAATCGTCAATTTTATGCTTCGAGATTTGTTTAAAAATCGAGTTCGCAACCAAAAATTCTGTAATAATTCACTGTGGTGTGTGCTATTAGGTAGAATGTTAATGAATTTTCTTGTAATTTTTTGTTGACCGTAACAGAAGAAGTAAAGCGTAATTCATAAAACCGTGCTCACCCTGTAACTACCCTTGTGGTTTGACTTGAAACTTGTCACAGAGGGTTTTCCTTGGGAGCCCTATCGAATTATTGAACTTGAAATTGAAAGAAGCGATTCGAAGTGAAAACGTTATTATCTGATTGGCAGGGATGGCGAGTCGAGCGGTTGGCGAATCCTCTCGCAATGCGTTTTATGCACGGCTGGAATAATTAATTATCAGACCGGAAATCCCCGGGACTCCGCGGGATATCCGACAAACTGTGGAGTATCTATGAGCTATAACCGCGGGGTATCTCGGAGCTCTATCTTCCTTTTCGTCATTACATACTGAAACGACCGAACTGTAGGAACACCGTAGGCGTTCTTATGTGTGCGCCATCAGTGATACCTAGACAACGGGGAAATATTGCAGTAGAGCGGCACACGCGAAGAAGAATCGCGTTTGGTGAATTATGATGATGTCTGTCGTATTTCATGGCTCTATAAACAGCGTAGGCACCGCAAAATCATTGTCCCTTAACCTTTGAACTGTTACGAGCGACTTCGCTCGGAAGGCAACACTCGTTGCAAAGAAGATTTCATGGTGCAGATATTTTCTCTACAAATTGTACACAATTACACGCGATCGGTACCCTTGCTGCTGGATCTCGGGGAGCTGTACGACGCCAGAAGGCGGCCACGGACTTTATGGCGAACGGAATCGTCCATTTCCACCACCACAAAAATCCGAATTTCTGATTTATGTCTCGGAGTTTCCTGCATCGAAAATAATTTTGCAACTGCACGTATGACACTTTAAGTTCAGACTATTTCACAGTATTTTAATAATCAGTTTAATAATATTCAGCTGTAAATAAAAATGATGAAAGTAGAGTATGCCGGTAGGAGAAATTTTTCTACTGAGAGAATATTTTACATATTTTTATCGAGGTCTGCATTTTTACGCGCGGAATAATTTGACGAACCGTGTGTTCCTATTGTGTTCTGTATTAACGTGCTTTTGGAATTTCGTTTTCAGATTTACCAAGTGGAGTACGTGATAGTGAAAGCAGCTAATTCACCGAGACCAGCCGCGTGGATTTTGGAAAAGTCTCTCGACGGTGAAAATTTCCAACCATGGCAGTATTATGCTCCCAGCGACGAAGAATGTTGGACGAGATATTCTGCGCCGCCTGTTTCCGGAAAACCCATCTACATCGGCGACGACGAAGTCATTTGCACCAGTCTCTATTCAAGACAGACACCTATGGAAAACGGAGAGGTATTGATCCAACCATCCTTAAAATTCTCAATACCTTGCGCTTGTATCACAAAAATCGAACGACAATCAATAATCCATTAAAATTAAATTTTCATCTACCTGTTTTAGAAAACTCCTTTATTTTTCATTATTTTTTGTTGGACTCATTTGTGACATTTTTCTGAATGAAATATATAAAAACATATTAAAAATTTAACGAGTGCATTAAAATTGAATGTTCTTAGATGTTCACCCATGAAAACCAAAAACTGTTGATTGAACTGCGCATAAAATATTCCTATAAAAAGCCCACATATTTGTAGAAAATTTCAAGGGATCAGAAATAGATAAATATTGAATGTTCATCACTCTCCCTTTGCGAATTGTATTTAATTCCAGTAAAATCCGTACTTTTCGAGTTTCTGTATATTCTTGTTAGCATTTGTACTAAGTTGTACTTGTACACGCCGCACGATTAACTAATGATTAGTTTGCGAGCTGTCGAGAAACATGCAGGACAATCGATCATCGTCGATTCTCGTTAGAGAGTAACGGTTACCATTTGCATTTCTCGCGAAAATCCGTCGCGCGAAAACGGCTGTTTCTTCGATTTATCTTGGTGGTCGTTCGAAACGGGATCATTAATTATCGTTCGGTCTGCGCGAACGGTTCGTATATAGTAATTACATGATTGGATGATTAGCTGGCCGATGGAGAATGCGTTGAGAGGCGTCTCGATGGAAACTAGTCCTCCGAGGCATTTCCGGTAAACTGGAGGCTCGTTATCTCACCTATCGTTTCCTAGGTTTCAAAGAATTCGAACGTGTCGACGTGAGAATCGATGAAACATTTCATCCTTTCTGCCAAGAAAATACCATACTATTAACTTTGCCACCATCGTATCCTGCATGTACCATAGTCACCGCGATGAGTTTTTATTTAGAAGAAAACTTAATCAATCGTACACCCGTTACTTAAAATTTGAACGCGTGGCATGATTATCGTTTCCTAGGTTTCAAAGAATTCGGACGAATGAAACATTTCATCCTTACTGCCAAGAAAATACCATAGCATTAACAAGTTTGCTACCAGCATATTTATACAACGATCACCATGATTAATTATTATTTTAACCAGTTAACTGCGTTCGGCGTGTATACGCGTCAATCCAGAACTCTATTGCGGTGCAATAACAATAACCTTTTCAAGAATGAATTGTTAATTTTTTATCAAATAAAAATGTAATCCTTCCTCGTTTTTTGTAAAATTTGTAATAGGACCATTTGCTCTGCGACCATTGCTTGATTTTAATTCCGCACTCGGTCGGGGATTTTTGAAACTAAATTCCGCAGTAGTAGAATTTTTTATTTTACAATTGTTGAAATTATAAAGATGCTCTCGTAAGAAATTATTTAATAAATATCTTTGTTAGGGCACATATTACAATAATAACCTCGCATAGTCTATGTAAATTAAATCTTGTGATTTTAATAAGGGAACATTGTGGATATGGTTTTAGGCGCGAAGCGCAATGAGAACGAGGCATGAATGTGAGATGATATTGATGTGCGAATGACAATATACAAAGCGATAGAGTCCGTGACTATTCGCGAGTCGAGCGAGGTGAGATGGAACGAAGGAGAGTTCCTTTCCAATTGTTTCCAACCAGCGAGCAGGCGAGTCGAGATACGTGAAAGAGAGAGAACGTGAGACTGTGATTGCACGAGTGAGCCAGCAAGAGAGTAAGAGACAAACATTGAATCGCGCAAAAGCACGTGTCGCGATAAACTGATACTAAACATTCTAGCGATAATTAATACTTATTATTATATCATTAAATACAGTTACCATACAAAAATCCACGGCATAATTTTTGCGCTAATCTCACAAACATGTGTAAATAATAGTGTAAAGGAAATCTAATCAATCTTATAAGTTGTTGTGTATCCGTTACTTAAAATTAGAACGCGTGATTATCGTGCCTCGTATTCTAATGATTCGATCACACGCATAGTACGAATACGCAAGGCGACATTTCACCTCGAGGAAGATGGCGAAGAGTAACGAGGTGAAAAAAATTCGTCGGTCACGAAATGTAGGAGTGTAGGTGTGTACACACCGAAACCCATGTAATTGTTCCGTATTAGGAGCCGCGTATTGCCATTTAAGTATGGGACTCGGTTTCGAGTCATTCGCGCAGCGCTATCCGCGAATGATTTATTCCTTCGTGGTCGTGTTTAACGTTCCCGTGAATTTACTGCCGCGGGCGAACCTTTGAAATCGTCACCATTAATTGCTGATATTGCGCCAGCTACTCACCTCGTTCGACGAATGCGGTAAAACTAACCTAAATATTGTATAATACCGTAGGGTAACTGTGCCGAAACATGTGCACAACAGTCCTTTTGGTTTGATTATTTTTTCCTTTCATGAAGTATGGTTTTTCAAATCCTCAGATTAGAGAAATATCATCTCATTGAATTGTACTTTATTCGGGGCAAAATATTCATTTTTATGTACAGTGTGTCCCACTAATATTCACTTTTAAAAAGATCGTAACTTTTTTAATCCTTTGCACTCGGAGCTATTTTAACTCGAAAATTAAACATTTCTTCCTACATAGAATAATTCCATTCTATACCATTCATTTTTTTCATTTTATGAATACGAAATTAATGTAACATCTCCTCCAAGACCTAAATGTTTAGCAATCGATTAGATATCAACATATTTAATAATCTAAATAATATTTTGAATAATGTTACAGCAATTTTTAATGCCGCCTCAGAGTCGCCACTCGAGTGCTAAGGGTTAATATTGGACTATACGGGAAAATGTGTAATTTTTGAACTTGCGGAACTTATTTCTTTATAATTGCAGATTATTCTGCAGGATATTCCATGTATGTGCTTTTTTAAAGTTTTAAAAATTGTCGGGTTCCACTTTCTCAAGGGTTAAGGTGTTGTAAAGAGAACTGCGTTTAAAAAAATCCTGTAAAATGAACCGTTGAATAAATATGAGCAAATCCGTGGTCTGAATCGGCCGGGCGAGGCAAGCAATGCGATAACGCGATGTTTGCCGCGGCGGCTCAGCGAGGCAACGTGTATTGTTTGCCTCGCCCGGAAAATTTTCCAGGTAGATCAGGCCTGTCCCGTGGGTAAAAACCCCGTCCCTGTCCCCTGGTAAGTTTCGCCCCCTCCTGGAGGGGTGGATTCTTACGCGCGGGTACGGGGAATGCATTTTTCCTATGTAGAAAAAACGCGAAAAGGTCGCGAAATATCGGTCTATTTGGCAATACCGAAATCAGCCGAAATCCACTCGGGACGAGACATTTTCATCCATGCGCGAAGAGTTGAAACGTGCCTCGGGCCTGCCGCGGTCCGAGGCGCAAGGGTGGGGGAACAGCGTTGTAGAAGGGGAACGGGGGAGACTAGTCCCAATCTGGCGCTACAGTGGACTGGATCGAGAAATTTCATAACATTTTTCTATAACTTTTGAACCAAACGAAATATCGGCACGAAATTTCCACTAAACTTCATTAAAATATTATTCCCATCTACTGATAATTTCTGTAATAATTTTATAATTCATTGTTTAAATTGTATTGTCTTAAAATAATATTTGAAATTTACTCGTTACTTATTTAGTACTTTTCCAGATAATTTAAATCAATGATGTCTTTCGTTCAAAATTTCTTCGTATTTCTTGACATTTTGACATCGTATTTATTGTCTTAAAATAATATTTGAAATTTACTCGTTACTTATTTAGTACTTTTCCAGATAATTTAAATCAAAGATGTCTTTGGTTAGAAATTTCTTCGCATTTCTTGACATTTGGTCTTCATATTATGAATATTTCAAGAAATGCAACGAAGTTTACAACGAAAGACATCGGTTCATATAGTTTTTACGGCTCGTTATAGTAAAATGGCACCAAATATGTCGATCCAGCACACTGTGCGACGCGACGATCGAAAATCGGCCGTCGCGAGTAAATAATTCCGAGCTCTGATTTAAGTAACAGCGAAAGTACATAATAATGTTTCTAGTATGAATTCCTCATGTGTGTGAATTTGACTTCTTGATGTTCGCTATAGATACATATATATATGTATATGATTTACTTGAATATAAGCTTTGCCAAGTAGAAACGTCACGTAACAGGTGTAAAAGGACACAACATTCTTTTGTTGCATACATCATTTATAGAAACCCCGACATGAGATATGAAATCCTATCAGTAACAGCGCCGTTGTAGATTATAAGTTCCACAATATCAGGTTTGATCAATACGGTAGGATGTTACACGGAATGGTGAGAGGGCTCCAGAGTCCCTCGAACGTGAAACAGAAAAATACATTGGCTGATTGGTCTACTCTTATTCCTCGTCTGTGATCTTATAATCTGATTCGCAGTCGGTACAAATACTTTCGCAGATGCCCTCGAGAAGCAGAATAACCCCTTAAGAAATTGTTCCCTCGTTAACGTCCCGCGGAGTCAACCCCGAATGAACCTCGTCCTTTCATTTCGGTCGCGTTGTTTGGCTACGATGTTATTGTTCGAGGTCTTTAAAGGGGCCAGAAAAATGGGCGAGCGCCCCGATGGGGGTAAATTAGCGGATTTCTCGGAAGAGCGGCGGATAATTAGAGCTTATGGCGACGCAGAGAAGCGCACTCGGGATCGGCTTTGTGTAAACTGGAAGGTGGATGAGACGAGAAGCAGGACGGGACGATTTCTGGTCGGAGGCTGCTGAGAGAGAGGGAACGAATCGATGATACAAAAACGGCGATCCCTACATTCCGGCCATGTATGGAGTAGGCTAACCTTATATGGGGCTCTCACGTACGCACCTCCTATGGGGGGTTTTGCCGGGTTTACGCGTCTGCACGCGGGTAGAACTCGCCCGAGAAAAAATCGGGAATCGACTAGCCGCGTGCGTCACCGCAGGAAATGTCCTCACAGCTTTATCCGATCAGCTTATGCGAAATCAGCTTATTTGCCCCCTTCGCACACCCTTTGCTCCCTGTTTTCATAGAATAATTGTAAACGAACGAAAAGCATTAGGTTGATACCGAAAATAATTTATGATCTTCTCGAACGATGTTCCGTAAAGATATATTAAAAACAATGTAACATCTATGGAATGTAAGCTACATGTAGCAATAATGTACTTGCTAAATAAACCAATAAAAATATAATGAATAAATCAATTAGATTTGGATAGATTAGGAAGTACATCTTGGAAGCATTACGCGATATGTAAATTAAAACTGCATTTTAATATCTCTCCTCGTTTTAACCAGGGATAAGATCCAGAGACTGTGCGCGTACGATGGTTTTAAATTAGGTTCCTGATGTTACGTTGCAGATCCATACGCATCTGGTGAACGGCAGACCTGGTGCTCTGAATCACAGCACGACCCTTCAGGAATTCACGAAGGCTAAATACGTGCGGTTACGACTTCAGGGTCTCCGACGTAGCGGAGAAGCGATCGTGGACAAGAGACGGGCCTTCTACTCGATCAAAGAGATTAACATCGGCGGAAGGTGTTTATGCTCTGGACATGCGGCACGGTGTCGCTATAGCGTGCAACACGGGGTGAGCCCAGTAATTTTTTCATAGAAATTCACTCTGCCCGATATTCCCTGGCTGGCAAAATTTTCCGCCATCGAAGCGTTCCAATCTTTCAACAATTCTTAAGTTGAACTTAAGTTAACCCTTTGCAGCTGGAACTCTATTTTAACTTGAAAATTAAACGTTTCTTCCGACCTACAATAATTCCAATAATGCAATACCTCGTGCAATGCTTAATTGTGTAGTAAATAATTTTACAGCAATTTTTAGCGGTGACTCTGAATCGCCCGTTGACTGCTAAGGGTTAATAACTAATTTTCTGCGCGACCGCAATATTTCTGTTTAATGATATCGTTACAAGTTAGTGATTACCAGTTCCCAGTCATTTTTGTTTTATTAATTTTCCTCTCTGATCTACGGTTGATGTAATGATAAACTTACAATCGGTATTTCATTTGATGCTGGTTAGTGTACAGTAACGTAGTTTAATGGTTCAGTGCACCGCAGAAGTAACGATCAACAGCGTCGAAAAATTGAACGGTTGCCGAATTTATTAATTTTCCTCTCTGATCTACGATTGATTTAACGATAAACTCGCAATCAGTGTTTCATTTGATGCTGGTTAATGTACAGTGACGTAGTTTAATGGTTCAGTTGCACCGCAGAAGTAACGATCAACAGCGTCGAAAAAGTGAACGGTAGCCGAATCCCGTTCGAATTCGCCTAACTAAAGTTAGATTTCACGAATACCTTGGATTCGGGGGGACCGACTTTGGAGGCAAGAAATAAATCTGTCGAAAGTGCTATAAACTTGTCAGACCTTTGTCTGCCAACGCTGCTAATAGCAAGACCGCTCTGTGTTTCGCAGTCTCCTTCGCAACCGTCTTCCTTAGATGGTAGAGTCACTAATGGCCGAATGTTTATAGAAATTTCGATTGTTATAGACTAGCCGCCGACCCTTCTCAAAGTCATTTTTGTTCAGTGCTGTCCCCATCCATCATCAAAATTTCTAACCGCAGTTGCACATTTTTACATCTTCACCAGCAATTGTTAAGATGGGGTTCCTGAAACGTAATAAGAATTATTAAACAGGTTATAACTTGGATATATTCATTGTCAGTCAGATTTGAGTAATGTTATTCGGCTGATTAAAGCTCTGTCTTCGTGACAATGTTAAAAAGTCTCTTTCGATTTAATAATCGGTGAACCCCGGAATAAATAATGAGTGTAGAATCAGTGTAGAATTAATAGAATTACCATTAACGCGTTGAAGAGTTGTTCTGAAACGAAGATTGCATCAGAACCAGCTTTGTTATTGAAATAAAACCTGTCGGTCGACGTAGGAAAGGATTCATTCGTTTTGGTTGATGTCATATCGACGCAACGACGACGAGAGAAGGAATCCTGAATGCCATTAACATCCATAAATGGACGTTCTCGAAGTCGAGGTCTAGCATAGACGAACAATCGTGATATTTTAATGTCTTCGAATCTGTGACCGAGACTCTCGATTCTTGCGAAACTTTTCACTGTTGCGCGTCAGTCGCACCTGCACGCTGTGCCATTTCACTTGTAATCGAATTGGGAAAATCTGTTTGTCTATTCGCCTGTAGATTGTAATTCGTGCCGAGTCTTTACCCATGTGCCCATAATTATGAAAGTGGTCTAAGTCAAAATGAAAAAAGGAATGAGTTCAAGAGAAGACTAGTGGCAGTACAGATTCGCATGATCGATGTTGACAGTTTGATTAAGACGTACATACCACGGAATATCTTCGGTGGCCGAACGACCGGACTGCATTCAGCAATGCAGTTGCAATTCGGTCTACGTGCCGGTAGTGGGAGATGCACCAAAAACTAATATCATTTAACCCAACGAGGATCAAGCCAAAAGCTGATTCTAATCGATCCATTGTAAAGTCAAGTGAGTCATTGTAAAAACGTCCGAACACGCCTAATTTATTCGGCGGGCCCGGAACAATATTATGCAGTGTTTAAAATATGCATTCGCTCTTGCAAAAACATTCGTGGAGAAGAAATCGCGCTACGATCTTGCTGCAAATAGATCGTCTCCGAGTAAATTATTTATTAGCGAAAACTACGGCTGCATAAAATTATGAAAACCATTGCATTAATAAAATTGTACTTTCAACAGTTCAGAAATAATTTCATAAATCGAGCCCACTGTGTTTAATCGTACTGATTAAAACGAATCGCCGTTCTCGATCGAACCAATCGTCGATTACATTGATCGCGATAATTGAAGTAGCTCGCCGACGTTAATTAAGTCCTCGACACATTGATCTCACTAAATCACCCGATAATGTTTCGAATACGCTATTATTAATTATACCCGCGATACATCCATTCTTATGAATGACAGGCTACCATTCACGAGGAACACAATGAAGCTAGTGATATATTGCAAAAAGTATATGTTATGACTCGGTGCCCGCATCTGTGACTCGACAATATCGCCGACTTACAATGCCAACGAGCTTGTAATGGTTATCGTTAGATTTGTAATTCCAATCGCTGTGTACGACTACCGTGCGCCCGGAGCAAGTTTGTCGTTGCTTCATTGAAAATGTATCGTGCTGATTTTCTAATTAGAGGAACGCTGATATAATTTATTTATAGATCCTAGCATGCAGCGCAAGGACGAGGTGCCATTAACTGAATTAGTTGAACGTTCTAACCCTTAAGTGTATAGTGTTGCCATTTAGCAAGCTGCAATGCAATTTTGTTTTTTATTGCGCCAGACACATGGGGAATGTGTAAAAAGTGTAATGAAATAGTAAACTCAAAAAAGTTCTTAAAAACATTGTTTCTAGATAAATTGTTTCTAGTAAAATAAATTGGCTACTTAAAAAGGTATTACAATTTGCCATGTACAATGCAATTTTGTCTTTTATTGCAACAGACACATGGTGAATGTGTAAAAAGTGTAATGAAATAGTAAATTCAAAATGGTTCATAAAAATATTGTTTCTAGAAAAATAAATTGGCTATTTGAAA
>CM052202.1:5811798-5826687 GCA_028455805.1 Lasioglossum figueresi | reverse complement strand
GTATATATTAACTGAACGTCTAAAAGCTTTCTGCACCTCGGTAGAGGGTCAATAACAAAGATATTTCAAATTAATATTCGTCTATCAAAAAGTATAAATTAACTGAACGTCTAAAAGTTTTCTGCACCTCGGTAGAGGGTCGATATCAAAAATGTTTTAAATTAATATTCGTCAATGAAAAAGTATAAAGTAACTGAACGTATAAAAGTTTCCTGCACCTCGGTAGAGGGTCAATATCAAATATATTTCAAATTAATATTCGTCAATGAAAAAGTATAAAGTAACTGAACGACTAAAAGTTTTCTGCACCTCGGTAGAGGGTCAATAACAAAGATATTTCAAATTAATATTCGTCAATGAAAAAGTATAAATTATCTGAACGACTAAAAGTTTTCTGCACCTCGGTAGAGGGTCAATATCAAAGATATTTCAAATTAATATTCGTCGATGATTAATGGTTTAAACACTAACAATTCTGCTCTAGGTAGCAGGTGCTTGCAATTGCAAACCGGGCTATTCCGGCTACAAATGCGACCAATGTGCTGCCGGTTATCGTCAATTCCCGGATTGTATGGCTTGCCCATGCGATTCCCGTGGGATCCTTCCGTCCCACGATTGCGAAGGAGACTGCCTCTGCAAGGCGAACGTCGACGGTGAATTCTGCGACAGTTGCAAACCGGGATACTTCGCACTGACCAAGGAAAATCTTGATGGTTGCTATCCTTGCTACTGTTTCGGTGTCAGCGACCGTTGCAGCGCCACGAAGCTGTCTTATTCCGCGGTAAGAATTCACAAGAATTCATCATAAACTGCGGATTTTATGCAAAATCAAAATTGTCCAAGTCAATCCTATGAAACTGTAGTTAACCCTTTGAACTCGAAACAATTTTAATTCCGAAATCAACACATATCTTTCAACCTAGAAGATTTGTATCCCATGTAATCTTTTTACACTATGCTCGTGAAACTTCTCCTGTTTTCTCAGACGTCATTCGAATTTGTAGCAATTTATAGAACACAGAAGAGTTCAATAATTTAAAAACTGTTTCAAATAATGATACGGCAATTTCGACTGGAGCCTCAGAGTCTCTATTCGAGTGCAAAGGATTAAAAGAAGTTAGACTTTAAATTCGTATGTTTACATTTTTAAAATTAAGTTAAAACGGACAAAATTTTAAATGTCTGCTGGCTGTTGAATAATTGTTGGAACCTGATAAAATTGTTTTCTCGACATTGGGATTTCCAGGTGTCGTCTCTGGAAAATTGGCGAGTCACCGATATGAATGCATCCCGTGCTGTTATTCCGGTCCTGGACACAGATAACGGCTGGCTGACGGTGTCGCGTTACGACGTCGAGTACGATAGTCCGTTTTGGCTGGCACCGGCGATTTATTGTGGCAATCGTCTCTCATCATACGGCAGTAATATCACTTACTCTGTCACCTGGGTCGTTATGCGCGGCGATACTAGCGGAAAACCGACCGTCGGACCCAATGTTATTTTAGTTGTAAGTATTCATTCAGCGTCGCGTGAATAATGGCACGGTTAACGCTGTCACGGCCTACTACAAGACAGACTCAATGAAGTACGGAAGTCGCTACATACAGGGTGTCCCGTCGATCACATTCACTATTCAGCTCTTTAGCATCCTGCAGAACATTAAATGTTACTTCCTTTACATTCCCATTTCTCCTATCGTTAGCGCTGAAACTATCGAGCACTGGAAGCGATTGAATATATTTTATGTGATAAAAATGACAAGGTTCTATTTCTTTAGATTTCGTGCAATTTTTATTCCAATATAATTTCATTAATTATATCATTAAAAATGTAACACCGGCCATTTGACCGACAGTGGTAGTTTTAGTATTAGATATTATTTTTCCATGGTAAAACGATTTTCAAAAAATGGCTCGTACTCAAACTGTCGACCATTTCATCAATTCACTGTAGGTAATCTATTGAACGACTGATTATCGCTATTTAAAAGTTGAACAATTTCGGCGAGTCTTCTGAAAAATAAAAGTTCAAATGTTTATGAGTGCATGCTTTATGGTATCATCTTTCCTTGCAATGACTATCCACGGCTTTCATTCATAAGCGAATTCTCTCGAGGCCAAGGGTTCTTTCTGCCCCCCCGAAAGGCAGATTACAATGATTAGCATTTTTGCAAAATTAATCTTCTCGTGTTATTCGTTCGCAGAGTAATAATGGCATGCGAATAGCTCACGGCGAGGAACAATATAATAGCCAGGAAGCGGAGATCAGCGTTCCTCTACGTGAAAACGGCTGGTATCACGTACGCAGCGAGATCCAAGATATTCCTAGCAGATTGAGGAGAACCGAATTTCGCGGGGATCCTGTTACCAGGATACAAATGGTGCGGGTGCTCGCGGATTTGAAGCATCTCATGATAAGGGCGAAATATCACTCCGAGCAGATCGATGGAAGGTACGAAAATCATTATACAGAATACAGTATGTCCTCTACTTACGCGAAATCTTAGAAGCGAGTCAGAAATGAAATTTCGTTTTTTGATTGCCAGAATGGGAAATTTCTATAAATCTCTCCATGATCTTGGTTTATTTTCCTTTCAAACGAGTACATACGTATAGTATGTACAAAGCAGATCGTATTAATAACGTTAGTCAGTAGGAATCCAGAGATAGCGGATTTACAAATGTAATTACACCGTTCCAGGCTGCAATCGGCGACCATATGGGTCGGAAAAGCAGTAGCTGACAGTGGTAGTAGCAGTTTGGTGGAAACCTGCGAATGTCCCGAGGGATACACGGGACTTTCGTGCGAAGATTGCGCGTGGGGTTACACGAAGGTGATAAAGAACGGATCGGACCATCGGGAGCATCACGTGTGCGTCAAGTGCGATTGCAATGGACACGCGAGTACCTGCGATCTCGTGCTGGCCGAATGCACGGTAAATGCTTCTTTCTTGTTCAAATGTTTCTTACGTATTCGACCTTGAAGTTTGTGATCTCTACTGCAATTTCTTGAATGAGTATGTGTTAAGAGATCAAGGTCGACATTTCTCATTGCAATAATATCCACATATTTATGTGTGGACGAACGATCTGTGCGTAAGGATTGCAAAACGAGATTGTGGCGGATGTCGATGCGAATCTCCATTTAAACATTGAACAATTGTAAATTTTGTAAAATAGTTCTGGACCCATTGTTAATATTCATTCGTTAATAGGAAGCCAAAGGGTTCAGAACTATTTTACAAAATTTACAGTTCTGGTATAAGTTCTGGACCCATCAATATTCATTCCTTGATAGAAAGCCAAACGAATGAACATTAGCAATGGGTCCAGAACTATTTTACAAAATTTACAACAAATCAATATTGAAATAGAGATTCACATTATCGACAACCGCATGACGGATATAGTAGCGCCATCTTTGGCAATAACGATGAAACCTAGTACTGACAGAGCCTCTACCAGATGGCGACACTGTAGTCTTCAAGAAATATCGGCTGTCGGTATTTCCAGTTTGAATGGTTTACCACTACGTGCAGTGGCGCCATTTTAAGAGGTCGTTGGTTTGGACATTTCATCGCTAGATGTCTACACCATGTCTATATGCCATAGCGGGTGTACCTTGAAAAAGAATATGTTTATAGTAGACAGTATTTTGTTTAACGAAAATTTCCTTTTTCGACAGACTTGCGAGCATAACACGGTGGGACCAAAATGTGATCGTTGTGCTCCCGGATACTACGGTATCGCTCTTCATGGTACACCTAACGATTGCAAAAGATGTGCCTGTCCACTTTTGATCGAGTCGAATAACTTCAGTCCGAATTGTCAACTGGACGATCCTAATAATATCGACAGCGGATACGTTTGCACCCAATGTCCCCCTGGGTACACCGGCGATCACTGCGAAAGGTAAACAAAAATGGTCATTCAAAAATAAACATGTGTATTCAACTCACGTTTACATCGTACGTTTTCTTTTCCATCAGCTGCGACGTAGGATTTTTTGGAAATTCTATGATTCCTCGGGGTACATGTGAACCGTGCACCTGTGGCGGCGGTCCTTGCGATCAGGAAACAGGACGCTGCTTAGAGTGCATCGGAAACACAGAGGGTTGGAAATGCGACAAATGCAAGCACGCTCACTATGGAGATCCTCTGGAACAGAACTGCTTGCGTCAGTATCTTTACTAACAAAAATAATGATTCGATAAATATACCTTTATTGTTATTATACATTATCCTCGCATCAGTCGTCGTCAATCAATCGTAATTTAATGTGCAGTTATTAGGTTCTCTCAAAAGTTTCTTTTGCAATAGACCAGGGGTCGGCAAACTGGAAGATATTTACATTGGTAATTCTACTCATAGAGCAACAAAAAAAGAGAAACAGGTCAAAAATTTTTTTATTAGGAAGCGATATTTTTATATAATGTTTCTTATTTTATTAATCTTTCATTTTACGTAATTTGACTTATGTTCTCGTGCTCGTTAACCTCGCGGGCCGGATTAGAAACAGTAGCCGACAGTTTGCCGACTCTGCAATAGACGATTGATTAACTTTTAATTACTCGCATTTAGTGTATACATACTTGCAATCTGAAAACATTAGTGTTTGAAGCATAAACAAAGGTGTTGCGTACACTAGAAAATACCTATTTTGTATCGAAGTAGTTATTCCATTGAATAAAAATGTATTCATGTTGGAGTCGTATAGATTTCTATGTAAACAGTTATGTAGAAAATGGAGTGCGAGTAACTTTGCATACCTAAGAAAAAGAAAATGTCGCTAAGATAAACATGAACCACATACTGTTGCAGCCTGCGATTGCGATCTCCTCGGCAGCGGTTCCATCAAATGCGACGAGAGGAGCGGTCAGTGTCCCTGCAAGTCTTTGTTCGAGGGTCGTGACTGTTCCTTCTGTATCGAAGGTTACGGGAACGTAACCGCAGGTTGCCGAGAATGCAACTGCGACGTGGGTGCCCTCGACGAGGTCTGCGATCCCGTAACCGGCGAGTGCAGGTGCGCGGATGGCGTCCTTGGTTTCCGGTGTGATCGTTGCGACGTCGACCACTACGGCTTGTCCGTGGGAGGCTGCAAAGGTAAGTACCGTTCCACCATTTTTATCAACAACGTCTCCCCTTGCCATGCAACCGGTGTCCACCTCGTACGAGTTTAAGGGTCATTTATTGGATTCAGAGACATCCAAAGATCCTGATCGTTCCTTGTAACGATCACGACGTTTTCACCGAGCGTTCCGCATTCCTATGGCGTTGAACCTGCAGAGAAATTTACATTGTGCACACAAGTGCAATGTGTAGGCGAGAATTTTGTGGTTGTCGAACGCAAATGATCGTAGAACGAAACTACAATCTGATTGTAGAACAAAAATGTTGGCCTTGACGATGAAAAGAAGGACTCGCTCTTTTCTGTAAAAGGATTGTGTGCCTTTCAGCGAAGAACGTCTTGGCAATTATTAATTTTTTTGCAAGTCAAATTCAACATTATGCAAATCAATTTCATCCATTAAGAATGTTTAAGATTAATTGCACTTATAAGCATCTCCCTTGAGTTCAGAAGAAGTGCTGCAGTTAAGATAAACGTAAGACTAAATTCTCAATTCGCTTCAATAAATACATATGTACTTTCATTTTTTAAATTTATCAAACAGATAACAGATACAACGAATATACATATCTACACACAGTTTTCATACATTACAAATTTAATGAATTCGGAATTACTTTCAAATAAGTATTTGATGTACGTCTTTGCAATAAATAAAATTTGGAATTTCTTAACAATTAATTTACATTTGGTTTCATTTTTTTTTTAGAAACTTTATTTGTTAAAGGGTAAAAGAAATTAATTTGCTAAAGGATGAATTTGGAGTGCAAAACTAGTCAAGAGTAAGTTTGAAGGCAATCCCTTATCCTTAATCTTACCCTGTAATCTTCAACTCTGATTTTTCAGTAGACAGCGGATCCTTTATGCAAAATAAAAATTTTCCACCTGAATTGCGACAAAACCGGAGCGACATAGAAATTTATTTGCCCTCTGAGTATGTTCAATAGGTTGAAAATGATATAAGAGTTCTTTGAAAGTCGTCTAATGTTTTTAATGTTTTAAATTGCACTTTCTTATTAGGTGTCATAAACCCATTAAATCCGCTGTCCACTAATCAGCGTCATCGATCGGTACAACTGAGATACTATGTGCGTCGAAACCCCGCGGCTTATATAAAACGCGAGCACCGCGCGCGGAAATCGCGATCGTAAATTAAAACTAAGCTAAACAGATTACACGCCCGAAGCGTTCCGCGGACTAGGATGGCTTGGCCCTTGTAAATCTCGGGTAACGTCCTGAACCCACGACTCCTGTCCAGTCGGATAAGTACCTCGTACTCAAGGAAGCTGAGAGATAAACATCCGCAGCTCAGTTAGAACAAGACGGAACGTTTTGCATTACTCCAACCGGCGATCCTCGCGGTGCACCGCAGCGAAACTGTTTTCTACGACCTGCGATTTCATAGCGGTGCTCGAAAAACGCGACTGCGGCTGATTTATCCTCACAATTATACCCTGCTTCACGTAAACCGTTCAAACTCGCGTAATTGTTCGTAGACCTTTTGAACTGGGAGAACAGTTTTGAAAGTGGGCCGAACGACTTCAGCTCCTCTGCGAAGCTACCAGGTGTATGCAAGGGTCATCCTCAATCTTTCATACATCAAACTAAACTGCGGATTTTCGAAATGAATATATAAAAACAGTATAAAATGCTGCTGTATCATTTTTCACCGATTAAAATGATTAACCCTCGTCTGTTAACCGTCGTCCCTCGGCGTTAAATTGACACAGTGATGAAAGATCAATGATCGTTTCTTAATTCAAATTGATGAGTCAACATTTAGCATCTCAGATTTCTCTGTTACGCGTAGACAGCGGATTTTACGAATTTACAACAAAAATGAGTAGGTGTAACATAAACAGCAAAAACATTGGAAGAATTTGAAAATACTGTTATGTTATTTTAAAAATAAAACAAATTTCTATTTCACTCGAGTTGTTTGCAATTCCGGTAGAGAATTTTTATTTAGCACAAAGATCCGCTGTCTGGTTATGTGTTTCGGATTAGAAAAATGAAAGTCACGAAGTTTCGGGCAAATTTGCCCGCAAATAACAGAACAGTGTAACTTATTTCGGGAAAACGTTGAGAAATCATAAAGAAATTTTGCCTGATCACGAATGTATCTTCGCCATCCTTAATTTGTGAACGACTATATCAGTTAGAGCCACGTGTCGATACGTCAGCGGACGATACTGTGCCTACGTGTTTCATAAAATGGTTATAAATGTGCATTGCCCGCGCGGCGGGAAGAAACTCGAATTTTTGGGACGAGCTAATAGATGTACGGACACTATAGTAGGTGTAAAAAGCGAGATCGAATCCTAAGTAATGGCTGGTGGACACAGGTAGCCGAGACATCGTATCTCACGGCTGCTCGAAGATACGGGGACAGATATCACGAGATACGGTGCACCATGCTAGTAGAGGTTTCTAGCTTGGCTTTGGCTCATTCCCGAGTCGAGCTACGACTTGTCCGAGATGTTAATTAACTATCCGTAGCAGCTTCCTTCTTTCTCGCCTCGGAACCGATACGCTTCGTTTAACCTGGCCCGCTCGATTTAGCTTATAGATGTCCCACGATCGAGGCTCCTCAGTACTCAGTAGGTTTCGCGGATTCTCCATGTATGTCTGTAATGGCTGCACGCGGAGACAAACTGAGTGGTTCGACAATCTCTTGCCGCTGTCTGCGGTTTACAGCGTGGATAGAACGAATTAACGGAACCTCGGGGGGATGATATCAAGGACTCCGCTGCTTTTATGGTAATGGATGCTGAACGTTTCCGCGCCGGCAGCGAAATTATGGCGATAAGAGCGCGGTCGCTCGGAATTAGACTGCGAATCATAACCGCACGGATCTTATCTACTTATTTATTTGCATCTTTGTATGCGTTTTCACATGCGGTCTCTTATGCAAGATAAAAAATGTTTGGATCGATTGCAAGACGCAGCAGCTAGAATAAAAATTGTGTTCTTCGTTTAATACTAATGCATTGACGTTCTTGATCATTTCACTGTGAAGCACGACATTTTTACAGCAATTATTTGTTCAGCTTAAAACCGAATCCGCAAGTAAAATTGCTCGCAACTTAAAATCACGCAACGTTCTCTAAAAACATTTGTTCTTGTAGAGATGCACGGTTTTGATAAGAGACGAGGTGTTACGCGAAAACGGACAATGCCGAATAATGCATTTTACGTCTCGTAAACGTAAAAATTGTACGTATGTACAAATTTTTGTGTTAAACGCATAAAATCCGCGATCCAATCAGGATAATTTCAAATACAAACGCTGCAAATGTGAAACTTACTTCTTCTGTTAATAATCGATGGTTTGCGTGTATCTATTGTTTTGTTGTTTGATTTATTTGATAGGACCATTAGAAGTACTGACAATGACTTTGGCAGCGATTCGAGCCGCCCATTGCCATCGTCGAGACTCATTACCGCGACTCGATGACTCTTTAGCGGAGCACGCGCGTACTTCTCGCTTTTCTCATTTCTCCCGTGACTCCGTTCAAGAGAAAACGAGAACGCAACGAGCGAGAAAGAGAGGAGAGAAAGACGAAGGATGCGTGCACGGTCGTTTTGGAACCGTGGATCCCGATTAAGCCGGCGATGTGCTAATTGCATCTCGGCCGCGGTCTGCGTGACAGCGTCTATTTTGATATACGTTGTTACGACCGACTCGATATAATGCGTCTCTCCATGAGTCGTCGGTGAACATTGGCCGAGGCTACTCTCCAAGATTTACATACGGGATCACGTATGAAAAATACACAGCCTCGTTCAGCCGGTCGATTATCGTATCGCGCAACGGCGACCTAAGCGCGGCCGCCGTGCGTTAATTGCCTCGCGGAGCACAGTTTAACCATAACTACGGACGAATGTATTTCTCCAGCGATTTTACCTGTTCGGTGACCATTCGTTTTGATTTTATCATCGCTGATCACGATTTTCCAAGCGTCCCTGCTGACCGAAGGACTTCCGATCATTTGCGGTTACGGCGATTGACTTCTTCGTCGTTCGTTTATTCAAGACAGAAATGATCTTCTGAATTTGATAATGAAATTTCATGAAATTTTTATGTTTGTAAGTTGTGTGACTATGGAATTTTGATTTTATCAACGCTAATCACGATTTTGCAAGCTTCCCTGCTGAGCGAAGGACTTCCGAACACTTGCGGTTACGGTATTTGACTTCTTCGTCGTTCGTTTATTCAAGGAAGACATGATCGTATCGAGGAAAGGGTTGAAATCGACTGTAAGTTATTTCTTCAAGAAAGAAATAATCTTTGGGATTTGATGAAATTTTTATCTTTGTACGTTGGATGACTGTGATCCAAGCTATCCAGGAAGTGGTTGAAATTGATTGTACCTCATTTATCCAAGGGAGAAATGATTTCCGATATTTTATGAAATTTCGATCTTTGTGCGTTGAGTGACTATTTTAGGTATTGTGGAAAGGGTTGAAATCGACTGTAAGTTATTTCTTCAAGAAAGAAATAATCTTTGGAATTTGATGAATTTTTTATCTTTGTACGTTTGATGACTGTAATCCGAGCTATCCAGGAGGTGGTTGAAATTTATTGTACCTCATTTCTTCAAGGAAGAAATGATTTCCGATATTTTATGAAAGTTTAATCTGTGTGCGTTGAGTGGCTATTTTAGATATTGAGAAAAGGGTTGAAATCGACTGTAAGTTATTTCTTCAAGAAAGAAATAATCTTTGAAATTTGGTGAAATGTTTATCTTTATACGTTGGGTCACTGAGGACTGTAAGAAATATCGAATAACGGAACGTCGAGAGGGGGGCAGCGTGCGGCTCGACAGCACGACTTGTACCCATTCAGGGAAAACCCCAAGCACCTAGGGGATGCAAGTAGCAAATACGCTGGCAACAAGGGGTCCTTAGGATTAGAGCTGTAGAGCTTAATTGAGCAGTCACTCTTCCACTGACTAATAGATCGCTCGCTTGGCGGACGGTTTCACCGTCGACAGTTGTCAACATTGAACGTCCTCCATTCAACCATCCCTTCATTAGTATATATAACGAATATATATATAAATTACTCGTATTTTCTTACAGGAGGTATCAAAAAAAGGATTAAATAGTCTATAAATAATTTCTTCGAGGAAAAAATAATCTTTGAAATTTGATGAAATTTATAACTTCGTACGTTGGATGACTAAGGTACGAGCTATTGGGGAAAGGGTTGAAATCGACTGTGAGTCATTTCTTGCGGTGGGGCACAGAAGAAAAGAGCAGCTTCCGTTCCCGTACGGCTTATCGATCGTAACGGGCGATAGAGCGTCGATCCCTTTTTAAATCGCCGCCGATATACGATACAGGACGCGAAGTGGCAGCGATCTTCAGGCCCGATAAGACCCTGTATAAGGCACCTTCGCGGACAGTGACACGGAGGCGACATTTCGTGGGCCTTCTTGCCCGCCGCCTCTTCTTCTTCGCGCGCTTTCCCCTTCGTCCTCGTGCTCCGATGTTTAGACCCCGCGGTCTTTCACTCTCGCTGTTCCCCGCAAAAACTCGACGAAACCGCGGAATGCTGCCTTGAGGTATGCCTTGTGTATAAATTTGATTCGATGCGCCGCGCGCGTCATCGCAGCTCCAGGCCACAAACTGCCAGTCTGATTCGATAATCATCCCCGCAGCGGTTACAAATTCTCTTACGATAACAGTGATCGCAGTCGGAACTATTTTAATTTGAATGTTAAACATTTCTTCCGATCTAGATTAAATATATGTATACGAGTACGTTGAATACACGCCGAGAAATTCCAGTTGCTCGTAAAAGACGTTCGAGACGTTGTCCATCATCGTCGTACGAAAAAATATCGTCCTCCGTGTGCGTCGAGCGTTGTCTCCATCGAACCACGGTCTTATTACCCTTATCGCTTGTTATCTGCGCGCACGGGGGTTTTGCTCGTGCAGCCGCAGGAGTCTTTCAATCTCCGGCGTTTTATCAGCCGGGATGATCGTCCCGCGAAGCGGAAAATGGTTACGATTATTATCGGGACGCGACGATTGAAAGCATCGTCGAACGATTCCGGAACGTTATATGTAGGTTCTGCACTCGACGTTCACACGTTTGCAAATCAATTTCACCCATTAAGAATATTTACAATTAGTTAGGTATGTAAGAATGGCGTCATCACTGCAAGGGAAACATGTAAATTTATCAATCGGAAAATGGCTACAACGAATATACGGGTTCCATGGAAATCGCCGACACAGGTTTCACCGACTCCAGTATTTGACCGACAATAACTTTGGCCGACAACGACTTTGACCCTCGACGAATTTAATCGACAACAATTTTAATTGACGACGGTATTATCCGATTGTAACATCGGTTTTAAAGACGGTGCTGACTTTTCTTTCCTTTAACTATTCTACACTGACACTTTTACTTTTGTATAAAAAATGTAATTGTTACACTATAAGAAGAGTTAGATGTAGTCGGCTAACGTTGTTGTCAAACGATGTTAATATCGAATAACACTGTCGTGGACTAAAGTCGTTGTCGGTCAAATCTGAAGTCGGTGAAATATGAAATCGGTGAAATATTGTCGGTGAAACTGTGTCTACGAAACCTGTGCCGGTGATTTCCATAGGACCCGAATATACATATCTGCACACAGTTTTCATACATTACAAAGTTAACCCTTAGCACTCGAGTGGCGCCTCTGAGGCGCTATTAAAAATTGCTGTACTATTATTTAAAATATTGTTTACACTATTACATATGTCGGTATTTAATCAATTACTAAACATTTACACATCTACCAAATTTAAAAAATCATAGAGAATGGAAATATTCTGTGTCAGAAGAGACGTCTGATTTTCGAGTTAAAATAGCTCCGGGTGCAAAGGGTTAATGAATTGGTACTTATGTACTTTCAAATAAGTATTTGTCGTACATCTTTGCGATAAATGAAATTTAGAATTTCTTAAGAATTAATTTACATTTGATTTTTGTTTTACGAAAACTTGCTTCACGAATACTATATTTGTAAATGATTGAAATTGGTTTGCAAGAGGGTGAAATTGATTTGGAAAGGGTGTATGTAACTTGCAAAGGAGTGAATGAAAAGAATAAAAAACCTGTATACATGCAGGAGCAAGATTTCGCGGGCCGGTGTTCGGTGCAAGGTTAATATCGGAAAACCGTCGCCGCGTCGCGTCGATCCGCGATTTTAATTGGTGTATCTCGATCGTTTCTCCGCCCCTAGCCCCGCGACAGGATACCTCTGGCTTTCTCCGGCGCTAGTTCTCTAGCACGTACACTCGCTAATGATGCAATCGGCCCATCAGATACAACGTCGACCGGCTGCACCTTCCTCCTCCCACTCTTTATCCCGTCGGATACACTCACCTGACCGTCTAGAAACGTGCTAGCCCATCGAACGCGTGGGCTGGTTAATTTAATCAATTTTTTAGCGGATACACTCCGCGACAAAATGACACAGGTTTTCGCATTTCTCGACAAATGTATAACAGCTATATTATATTCTATATACAGTAATGCCGGCATTACTGTCCAACAGTCGAAATTTTTGGTGGACAGTAATCTTGGCGTTGCGATCGTATTTTTGTTACTTCAAAGGAGAGTCCGAACATAGAGAAGGACAATGAAATTCAAAGGAGAAGCCGAACATAGAGAAGGACAGAACGAAATTCAAAGGTGAGTCCGAACATAGAGAAGGACAGAATGAAATTCAAAGGTGAGTCCGAACATAGAGAAGGACACACCGAAATTCAAAGGAGAGTCCGAACATAGAGAAGGACACAACGAAATTCAAAGGTGAGTCCGAACATAGAGAAGGACACACCGAAATTCAAAGGAGAAGCCGAACATAGAGAAGGATAGAATGAGTGTCTCTTTCTTTCAAATACGCTGTCGTTCCTTGCGAATGAAACTTGAATCGTCGATTTATCCACTATATATCGTGTTTGGTCTTATATTAATCAGAAAAATGGCAGAAACACGATAGTAAAATTTCATTAAAAAAAATAATGAAAATTAAGAAAGTTGAACATTTCGATTCACTCGAGTCAATGTGTGGTGTTTACACCGATATACCAGAGCCGAGATAAAAAAACGCCGCCCAGTGGAGTGAGAAGGCATTAGTCTTAGAACGTAATATAAACAAGAGACAGTAATGTCGGCATTACTGTAATCGAGAATTGTTAATGTTCATAAACGAACCATATATTTAATATAGCTGTACCCGGCCACGCGTTGCTGTGGTTCAGTCTGGTTAAATAGAAAAGAAAGAAATAAGAAAGCGCACGTTTCTAATATGTTTAATTTCACAATGTTTGTGGGTACACAATATTTTTCGTTGTTCTATTGTCTAGAAGAACAAAATTTGAAAACAGTCGGTAAAGAACTTTCGGGGATTTAAGATTTTGAACGAACCAACATTCACATTTTTATTTATGTAGAAAGAAGATATTACGTGTGAAACAAACGATGTTTCTTGAACTACTGACATTTTCCAAACAAAACGCTCATTCCTTTATTTTATTCAACCAAATTCGCTTCGTACATTTTGCGTCTTACTGATTTTGTTTTGCTTCACATTCTTACCTCACATATCCACACGAAAATACATTTTATGAGGTAGTTCTGGAACGCCCCGATATATTCAATAAAATATTAGATAGGAGGAAAAGTTCTGTCGTGTTTTAAATAAGCAGATAGTCTTGCTTGTAAATGAAAAGCACATGTTAACCGAGTGATAGCAAGAAGTTGTTGCAGATAATCGAAATGATATATCATTGAATAATATTAAACATACATACATTTTTATAAATTCCTTCAAATGTTTTCTTTCAAATACGACAGAACTTTCCCTCCAACCTCACGCTACAACCACGCCAATAAAATACCAACATTTCAAATACCAACCAAAATGAAACCAGGATTTACTACATGTTCACATTCTCGGAAAATATAAATTACATACCGCGAGGTTCCCACAAACGATAATTACATGCTCGGAAACTTTCGAATCGGAAAATTTCCTGTCTAATCTAATCGAAGAAAATCGCAGCGAAATATTTCCAACTAAATTAGAAATTCCATGAGATACCAGTTGCCTTGTTCCTACGACCGAGAGCAAGTATCAGTTCATCTCGATCGTGTGAAATGCAAGACTTTATTACCGTTCCGCAACTTCGGTGTGTGCGTACGCAACCTCCCGTGCAAGTCCCTAAGCCGTATTAACGGGCCGCAGAAAGGATAAAAAAGAAACAGAAAAACTCACACGCTCCGTCGATTCGCGAGAAAAGAAACCGATAATATTCCCTGATAATTGTACACGTCCATTAGCCTTTCCATCGCGCGGGAACATTGAACGCGCAACGCCTAACCGGACAGTCCTCGCCGCGTCTTCGACTTGATTTGCTGGCGAAAATGTTGCCCGGTTTCGACCGGCCTATTAGCAATTAGTTAACGGTGGATTAAAATCCCATTAGCGGTTTTATCGCAGCCGATGAGGCTTCGCGCTGTTTTATTCGGATCCGAGCCGTTCAGCGACACCCGTTTTAATTTGTCTCGCAACCAACGAGCTGTTACAACTTACAATGCATCTTTATCGCAATGCGTTCAATCGATTGCTGCACGTCCCTAGTTTGCAGTATTAACAATTCATGCAATCAACCGACTCGTTCCACGTTAAATCACAGACCTGCAGCATCACGAGGCCCAGGATTCATAATTCATCCCTTAAACAAGCTCTC
>CM052202.1:5787431-5811698 GCA_028455805.1 Lasioglossum figueresi | reverse complement strand
TCTCAAACTGTTTCAGACCTGTCTCCAGCGATTACTATCGCAGGATCATGCATCCAGTGTTGCAGTGAGGCCTTAAGCGCTCAAAATTTTGAGGCCCGCTTATACAGGATCGCTTTAACGCAAAGTAAACGATGTTGAAATCAAAAAATTTCCATTTCGCTCGTTCTGATCAAATATAAATTCAAATTCAACTCTCAGCAACCCAATTTAAATTGAAATTCAACTTTCAATCATAATATTTAAATCTAAAATCAAATTCGACTCTCAGCAAACCAATTTTATAATTTCCATTGTGTTCCCCTTTTCTGTCTCTTCCACGAAACAACAACCAGCACCATGACGCCCGTGAGGTTCACGTTTCATCCCTTAAAGAAGCTTTCGCAGTCTGAGCCTCTTTCAGGTTTGTCTCCAGGTTTTACTATCGCAGGATCATGCGTCCAGAGCCGGATTATATACCTTATAGACGTTTATAGACCTTAAACAATTTCAAAGCCTTCGTATATAGCATAGCTGTACGATTTAATCGTCTAAGCAGTGTTTTCAACGTAAAATTTCCATGGCGCTCCTCTTTTTTGAACGCCCCAGTGCTTATTTTGTTTACTGGTGCATCACAAGCCGTCTGAGAGGCTCCCAGAGGCCCCGGCGACTTCCTGTTAAATATTTGCTTTATTACGTCCATCGATTGGCCAGGTTTCCTCAAGTAGCCGACCGTGAATCACCGTCCGGCAGGCGTGCTTATGCTAAAGCGCGAGCTTTCGAGCATGTAACCGCGGTTAAAAGGCATTCTGGCACCTGCGGGTGGTCCACAGCATACCATGAACTTGTACCCAATCAATATCCGTACATCCCGGCAATTTCCATAAACTGGCCGTTGATCTCGGTTAAAGGCGGACCTGCGATCCATGCTCGTTTTGCTCGGTTTGCACAGGCACCCGACCACTTCGGCCTAGCCGGGAACGTGTTTAGGCACTTTGTAAATGTAGATACGGACACAGAGAAGACACCTATGCGCCTCGCCTCGTCGCAGTAAATATCCCCGCCGTTTTATCTCGAACCTGGCATTCCAGTCGATGCTACAAGCACAGCCGGCAGTTTCGCGATTGGCTCATTTGTCGTGTATTAATCGGAGTCGGGACTCCCAGCCGCTGGCCTGCGATTTGTTCCCGATCAAGGCTGGCTCCCGGCGTCATTGTTGCCCGATGATCACTATAGTCGCTATTAATCGACTCTTCTTCCACCCGGTCCGACAATCTTTTCCCGCCGGACGCGGCCCGTTCGAAATCGATGATCTTATGACCCGCGATCGAAAACAATTAGCACACTTCGATGAAATTGATTTTGTTATGATAAAATATCCCCTCGTTCAACTACTAGGGATTTATTATTCAGCTAGCTGGCTTAGAAAAAGTGTCTACATTTGTTTTTGAGAAACATGTGGAGAAATATACACACTGCAGAATAAATTGTTATACATTCGGTTAAAATAGTCGTAGCATTTTGTTTAACCCTTAGCGAATGGTCATATCCATAAAATTTAAAAAATCATAGAAATGGAAATGTTCTAGGTCGATTGAAATGTTTAATTTTCGAATTAAAATAGCTCCGAGTGCAAAGGGTTAAAAATTGAGAGTGAAAGTGTAAAATCTGAGCTTTCGGATGTATTTTCTAATTTCCAGCTAACTCGCTTTTCGGAAAAGTTGTAGCGATGTGAAGCGCACCTTGATGGAACATTTCTTTAAATTTTCTTGCAATTTTGCATTCGGATTTTTAGACCGAAACTTCGTGAAATGTTGAATTGTTGCCGAGCGGGTTTTTTCAGGAAGTTATTCAACTTCGTGGTCTAGTCGATTTTGATTGCCGGAAAAATTGTTTGAGATTTGTGGCACACCGTAATCAGATAACCGTGATTCAGGCACGAATTACGGAAAGAATTGGTTTCTCTATTGGCCGTGCGGAAAACAATGCACGCGATATGTCTCGTAGCAAATTGCACCGGCATCGAGCTCAATCTAAACGGGCACGGCGAAGGGCACGGCGAAACCGCGCGAGACATGAATCGTACCACATAAACTCGGGGTATAAATCGCACGGTTCAAAGGCGAAACCACTAAAAGTCCGAGATGTGGAAGGCCGCGGCGTGAGTTCGTTTTTTCTCGAATTTCTGCAATCCATTGGAACAATGTATTGGACCGGTGGACTGCGGACGTTTATGCGAATTCGCGTTTTTATCGACGAGGCTTGAGAAAGTCGTGGTACATGCACGCGAGGAACTAGAAACTCATTTTCTCTGCTCGAACTTTCTGCGGAGGCTGGATTAAATCATTTTCACTGTATTCGGTATATATCGCTTTTCTTTTTCGAGACATTCTGTAAAGAATTTTATGAAAACAATTTATAAAGACATTCTGTTGAACTGTATGAAGGTTACAATTTCATGCGTGATTTAAATATGTTTACATTTGAAAATTTTATCTAGAACAATTCATGAGACAATTTATAAAGACATTCTGCTAAACTGTATGAAAGTTTACAATTTCAGGCGTGATTTTAAATATGTTTATATTTGAAAATTTTATCTAGAACAATTCATGAGACAATTTATAAAGACATTCTGCTAAACTGTATGAAAGTTTACAATTTCAGGTGTGATTTTAAATATGTTTATATTTGAAAATTTTATCTTGAACAGTTTATAGAGACAATTTATCGAGACATTCTGTTGAACTGTATGAAAGTTTACAATTTCAGGCGTGATTTTAAGTATGTTTATATTTGAAAATTTTATCTTGAAGAATTCATAGAGACAATTTATAAAGACTTTCTGTTGAACTGTATGAAAGTTTACAATTTCAGACGTGATTTTAAATATGTTTATATTTGAAAATTTTATCTTGAAGAATTCATAGAGACAATTTATAAAGACATTCTGTTGAACTGTATGAAAGTTTACAATTTCAGACGTGATTTTAAATATGTTTATATTTGAAAATTTTATCTTGAACAATTCATAGAGACAATTTATAAAGACTTTCTGTTGAACAGCATAAAAGTTCACAATTTCAGACGTGATTTTAAATATGTTTATATTTGAAAATTTTATCTTGAACAATTTACAGAGACAATTTATAAAGACTTTCTGTTGAACTGTATGAAAGTTTACAATTTCAGACGTGATTTTAAATATGTTTATATTTCATAATTTTATCTTGAAGAATTCATAGAGACAATTTATAAAGACATTCTGTTGAACCGTATGAAAGTTTACAATTTCAGACGAGATTTTAAATATGCTTATATTTGAAAATTTTATCTTGAACAATTTATAGAGACAATTTATAAAAACATTCTGTTGAACTGTATGCAAGTTTACAATTTCAGACGTAATTTTAAATATGTTTATATTTGAAAATTTTATCTTGAACAATTCATAGAGACAATTTATAAAGACTTTCTGTTGAACCGCATGAAAGTTTACAATTTCAGACGTGATTTTAAATATGTTTATATTTGAAAATTTTATCTTGAACAATTCATAGAGACAATTTATAGAGACTTATGTAGTGGATCCAGATCAGTTTTGTTTTGTCAGTATAACATTTGTAAAGATGGCGTTGTATAAATGTACCAGAACAGAATTTCACAGAATTAGTTTTTAATTATTGTTATTAAGACGGGAACGAAATTGTTCGGTCATCTCAGCATGGATAA
The DNA here is from genome assembly GCA_028455805.1 of Lasioglossum figueresi. Taxonomy (NCBI): domain Eukaryota; kingdom Metazoa; phylum Arthropoda; class Insecta; order Hymenoptera; family Halictidae; genus Lasioglossum; species Lasioglossum figueresi. Next base: position 5,807,990 of record CM052202.1, on the reverse strand, counting down.
TTGAAATTTTTGTTTCTTCGAGACATTTTCATTATAATTTTATTTCGGACAATGTACAAAAATTTTCTGTTGTACTGTATGTAAGTTCACAATTTTAAATGTGATTTGAAATGCTTGTATCTTGAACAATTTATAGAGACTCGCTGTTGGTCAGCATGTCTTGGATAATTGAAATGTTTGAAGCGAGATTCCGGGACGCGGAATGAAAGATTGAAATCGCTGGAACAAAGTTTGCTCCGATTGAAAAGTGAATTGTTGCGAGCGTGCACGTTTCACCGGTAATGCATCGAGTTAGAAATTAAAAGTCGACGGCTAAAAACCGCATTCCATGCCCCTACGTGCCACCCTCCCGCGTTCTCGATCTCCTCCAGTTCCAAGTTGCGGTCGGCGGCATTCGCCGCGTGGGTGGAATTGTTCTCCAGCAACGAGAGTACCACCTTGCTACTCCGTAAATAACAAATATCTATCTCGATTACAAAAAATACGCACACAATTCTAAAAACGCTTCAGCAAAGATCGGTGTAAGATAACCAGCCTTATTTTTCATTTTTGCTGGTTCGTTACAGCTTATTAAAATGATTGAGACGACTAATTAATTTTTACGCAACTCCATTTTCTTGAAATTGAGGCAGCCTATTCTTTGCATAGAGATTTGCAGTCTAATTATTAGGTTTGCAAATTTATTCATGACTTTCATAATTGTTTAACTATATTGCACAAAAACCTACAAAATTGGTCCGTGGAACTAAATTGTGTTTCTTCGACGGAAAAGAACAGATTGTTGTGTGTAAATTTATTCGTGACTCTCATAATTAGACTGCGGATCTTTCTGCAAAATAAACATTGTCTTCATAAAATGTACAACATAGGATCCAAATAGAAATGTAATTTTTTCTCTAATGATATTAATCAGCTGAAAAACGAGTACATTGATATTTTCAAATCCCTTTAATCTGTCCACTGCAATAAATTGCACATACTCATTTTTGCCATCAATGCATAAAATCCGCAGTCTACTCATAATTCTTTGACTCCATTGCAAAAAATCTGTTTCTTCGTCGGAAAAGAATAGATTGTTTTGTAAGAAAGCAGTTGTTAAAATTGAAAATCAATCTCCGCGGTAGTAGGTGACAGCGAAGGAGGCTAAGCAATGATAGTCACAGGTGAACCGCGTAATAAGACCCCGGGCTTAGGGTTAGAGGTATCAGGTAGCCGGAGAATGTGTTTTCCCCTCTTTCCCCATTTCTTTTACCCGGCTGCAGCGGCGTATAACCTTGCTCCTCTCCTCTAACAATCGTTTATTACCTGCATTGCTCTCCCAGCTCTTGGTAAGCTGTTAGTAAGCTATTTATGTCATTGTAAAATTGGGGATGAAATAGCAGGCTTCTTTTGTAAATCAGAAAATCGTGAAGGCTTGGAAACCGATCGGTGTAGGTTCATATTCTCTGAAAATAACGAAATTCAACAAATTTGTTATTTTCAATATTTTCAGTTAATAAAGAAATAAATGCAATATTTTCATGATACTTATGTATATCATGATTCTGATTTGTACATCACTAAATTGATTTGTACTGAATAAATTATACAAAACATTTCAGTTAATAAAGAAATAAATGCAATATTTTCATGATACTTATATCACGAATCTGATTTGTAGATCACTAAATTTACTTATACTGAATAAATTATACAAAACATTTCAGTTAATAAAGAAATAAATTCAATATTTTCACGATACTTATATCACGATTCAGATTTGTAGATCACTAAATTTAATTGTACTGAATAAATTATACAAAACATTTCAGTTAATAAAGAAATAAATGCAATATTTTCATGATACTTATATCACGATTCTGATTTGTACATCGCTAAATTTAATTTTACATAATAAATTAATAAACACAGTTACGCTCGATTTCATGTTTAAAAAAATATAAAACAGCATACAGATGTCGAACTTCTAAAGTTAACACATTACCGACCGGTGATTATTGCATAATTTTGATAAATCTATGGTACATGGCTAAAGGCTTTTTAAAAGAATCTTCAATAGCAACAGCAATTTTCATTATGAACTAACAAGTCCTCAATATCGTCATCTAATAGTTTCATTTAAGATTATAATGTGAAAGAAAATTATTATTCTTCCTTTTGGTACGGCACAATTATTGAAAATCCAATTAATAGGCTTCCGGTGGGTAAAGTGTTAAAATAGCTTCTTTTACAAAGGGCTGATTTCCTTTATGTATAGCTGAATTAGGATTAACGCGGATTGGCGACTAGATGTTGGACCCGATCCTATTCCCGGTGTCCAGTGCGTGTGGCGAGGTGAAAAGAGGAGAGGCTAGCTATCGGATCGATGATAAATACACTGCTGAACATCCCGTGAAATGATTTAATGGTACACGGGAGAGCGAGCCTCGAAATTTTATTTGCGCGAACGATAAACCATTTCGATGCAAATGCGAGAGAGAAAGGTGGTGAAAAGTAGAGGAAGGGAGAAGATGTGTGTACCACGTTCTCTCGGAGTACTGATTAAAATTTATCGAATAGTCTTCGTTCCCTTATTTCTGTGCACGCGCCACCCGATGAGCGCCGGGGGATGTTCCCCCGATCGTCTGTTAATTGCTTTCCGATCTATCGGGGACGAGTTAATAGAGATTAATTACTATCGAATTTCATTAATGACTGCTAAATGGCCGCGACTCCTGTAGATTATTAATCATCCTGGCCGTGCGAGGCTCGTTAACGCTGCTCCGCTAACTCCAAATCCCTTCACCGGTCGATCTTTGATGAATGGTTCGCATAATTCTGCGCAAAAGTAATGGGTAGATGAGAACTGATTCGCTGTTGCCAATCATCTAGCCCGAAACAAAGTGTGCTATGTCAGTATAATCATTTCAAATGCCCTCGAACGTAGATTCCACGCGTCGCGTGTTCATGAATCGCTGTACCTTGTCCAGCGAGACGAGGCAGCACCGGCACGCGTCCTTTGCTGAAGGAGGGTGGCTTCCTCAGTCCAGATTTTACATCACATTATATTAAACTAAATTAATTCAATGTAATCTTTACGATATTGTCAAAAATTGGAATTCATTTAGCGTTGATATCCTTTTCCTTTAAATATCTCGAAACAAGAAATATATTACTTACAATTAGACCACTTTCATAAATTCAAATTCAACCCTCAGCAATCCAATTTAAATCGAAATTCAACTTTCAATCATTATATTTAAATCTTTTTGTTTTGCGAAGGGCGAAAGCCTACCCAATAAAAACCCACGGTGACCTCCCTGAGTTAATTGGGGGTGGAAGGAATCTCGCCAACGAATGCGACCGAACAGCTCCCACCCCTGGCAGTTACGCCCCATTATCGAGGGGAGAGAAGCTTCCCCCAAGCAAACCTATTCTATTGGACACCCGACGGTATTCCCCTTCCCCAAAATTCCCAGCTTATGTCACCCGCGACCCCCGGAGACTCCATTCCGTGCTCGGGGTGGGTGGTGCAAAAGTTCGAAGGGTTCCCACCCGGCCGAGGAAGGAGAAATTCTCAACAACCTAATTGAAACTGAAATTCAACTTTCAATCGTTATATTTAAATGAAAATTCAAATTCAACTTCCAATCATTATATTTAAATCATAATTCAAATTCAACTTTGAATCGTCATATTTAAATCAAAATTCAAATTCAACTTCCAATCATTATATTTAAATCATAATTCAAGTTCTACTTTCAATCATTATATTTAAATCACAATTCAAATTCAATTTTCAATCATTATATTTAAATGAAAATTCAACTTTGAATCGTCATATTTAAATCAAAATTCAAGTTCAACTTCCAATCATTATATTTAGATCATAATTCAAATTCAACTTTGAATCTTCATATTTAAATTACAATTTAAATTCAACTTTCAATCAAAATTCAAATTCAACTTTCAATCATTATATTTAAATCAAAATTCAATTTCAACTTTCAATCATTAGAGATTTCAAGGTCACCTTTAGTTTTTTAAATAGAAAAATCTACTTTCTGTATCACGAATCGATAGATTATCGAATTCTGAGTAAAAATGTATTGACCTCCATATGTCCTAAATCTAATAGTTAACGAGATATCATCGAAATAATTTTCTAATCTTCTTTGGATAACATCTCGTTAACTATTAGGTGTAGGGCATACGAAGGTAAATACATTTTTACTCAGAATTCGATAATCTATCGACTCATGATACAGAAAGTAGGTCTTTCGATTTAAAAAAATCAAGGTGGCCTTGAAATCTCTATGCATCCACCCACGCAGAAAATGTTTGTGTCGCAATATGCAAAATGTTTGTATACAACATTTTTTCATATTATTACAAATAACAGCAGTATTTAAAGTGGTTATAGTTATTGCCCCACCCTGTATACTGATCATTTGTTACAACGATAATTAACAAGCAAACAGAGGGACACAGGGTTGTCGCGAGTCGATTCGATATAATATTGGTTTCCGTTTTCAGCGGCTTTAATGGGACACGTACGTGCTATTGTACAATGGCCGCAGAATGTATACATTAACCGATACAAGCCAGTTTAAATATTCCTTGTGGAGTCCGCTTAAGTCGGTTGCGGTGGAGGTAACCGATCCCCCTACCACGTGAATATAATTTGCATATCAGATCATCGATCGGAGTAAATCATTGCAGGTCGACAACCCGGCAGGCCTGCCGGAAGAGAACCTGACGTTTCTCCTTAATATTGATTCCTGATTGTTCTCGCTTCAGCGATGCTGTTTATTCGCGGTATGGTGGGAACAAATAATTGATCGGACCAAAGTGTTCGATCTGAACTTACGAATTTGTGAATGTATTTTGATTATCGATCGTAAGATTGTTAATAACAAGATGTATTGATGATCTCTGCGCAAAGGTTCGATCAGAGATATAAATTAAAGCAATATTGCTAGTTTGATTAAACTTTCTACGTTTCGATCCTAATATGGATCCTTTTCAAGAAAGAAGAAAAACTAACTAATCAAACTAGTAATATTGCTTTAATTTATATCTCTGATCGAACCTTTGCGCCGAGATCATCAATACATCTTGTTATTGCGAATTTGTAATAGAAAATAGCTGCTGGAGAACTAATAAACAGGTTGGGGTTGATCGAAGTAAATTATTGTAAATATAATCGTCAAGAAAACATATATCTTATTTGTGGCTACGCGCCATTTTAAAAAATCGCATGTTAGTCTATTTAAACAGGCAAATACCTGTTTTTTTTTTAATTATTTCATTATTTGAAATTCGAATGAAATTGAAGAAGTTCAAGTAGCATCCACTATGACGAACTTTCTAATTTATTTGAACAGACACATAATTTTACAAAAATTGTTTCGTTATTTGAACTTTGAACGAAATTAAAAGTGTAGCATCCGCCATGATGAACTTCGTAGTTTTTACATTATTATTATTATTATTATGTACGGACAAATGTTTACAATACAAAAGAAAAACAATAATGAAATTCATAACCTAAAATTACTTATAAAGGGACATGCCGTAAGCTGTAGGAACACAGGTATTAAATTAACATATAATTGTACGCAATTTTCTCTTGAACGATTGCAACGACCCATTAAAAAAGTCAATATTATGATATAGTTCAGGTACACAAGAAAGGTACGTTTATTAATTAATAAACAGCGGATCTGCAACAAACTGGAGCGACAAACATATTTATATTCTTTCTCAATATGCTTAACAGGTTGAAAATAATATTACAGTATATTTAAATTCTATTAATGTTTTAACACGCATTTTCTCATTTTTGTCGCAAATGCGTAAAATCAATTTATTTCGATTTCGTGGAAATACAGGTTAAACATTTTTTTACAAACAGTGTCGTCGCAGTTGCGGAATGAATGAAAATGGCGTTTCGGCAACCCACCCACGTAGCTCATGGTGTACACGGGGTGCGCTCGTATTTCCATCGCGCCTCGCGACGTGGGTAGCTGGCTTCCATCAAATCGCTAATTACCGATGCGCGGTAATAATTGTATATCACCGTTTAATACCAGTATACCGTTCCGATCGCAATAACATTCCGCTTACAAATGGAGCGTTCATCTCGGTACATCATAGTCTCCGTGGCTCTCAAATCACCCTTGAAGTACATACATGTACGCGAGCTCGCGCTGTGCAACGCGCCTTGCATCGCGCTGCACCACGCGTCATCTTATTTATTGGTTGCGCGCGGGCGAGCGCTTGCGTTTCGTTTTGTTCGGCGTGTTGCTCAGCCCGTGTAATTAATTCAGCTGCGTTCGGTTCGAATTAGAGATACCAGATAACGCAGTAAATTTATTGAGACTTCCAGCGATCTGGAAAAATCGCCCCGCCCCGGGAAAAATCCGGGCGCTCGGTGCTCAAGTTAATTAACAGGTAATCTTAATTAACTATTTCGCGTCGACGTCTGCAGGAACGAAACGATCCTCCGCCCTACATCGTATCTGTCGCCATCGTTTACATGTAATTCGTGTAAATTGATTTTGCGCGACCCGATGCGTTCTTGTCGAACCGGAGACGCGATTTCGAATTTAGTTTTCGAATGAAAGTAACAGGTGCTGTGAAAATAGACTGCAGATTTTTATGCAATTATGGCGGATATGAACAGAAATTTTGATTTCTACCTCGTTTTCAATGGTACGAATGGATGGACTAATTTGTCAATGTACAGTACGTTTTTGTACATTCACATGTACAAGAATATACTAGAATGTACATTGACATATTAGACTGTATTAGAATGCACCATAATATACTAGAATGTACAAGAATATATTAGAATATTTTAGAATATTTTAGAATGTACTTGAAAATATACCAGAATTTATTAGAACATACTGGAATACAATAGATTATTCTGAAAAATAATGGAATGCACACTGGAAACAGTACAATATACTTGTACATACTAGAATATACTGGATTACATTACAGTACAATACAATATATGAGAAATTTGTGTACGATCGAAGAAAAATTCATTCGATATGAACATTTGTACATTTTGATGAAAGGAAAATGAATTCGCGGGAGAATCGAACAGAGAACTTTTGACGTAAAATTGAAGGACGCGAAGGTGATGTTTCGCGGTTGATTCTGTGTGTACGACGCAGAATTCAGGTGCGTCCGTTTTCGAGAATAGCCTCGTTAATCACGTGCGCCGTGCTCCGGTGTCAGAATGTTGATAAAAGACGAACGAGTGCGAGGAAAAGTTGATAGCCGGTGTTTTCAGCGATTTTTTCGTTTTCCGTCGCAACCGATGCACCTTCCGCCGCAGGAACCTCGTGTCGGCAGGACGGCGCGGCGCAAATCTGTCAACACCGTAATAGGATGCGCGGCACGATTTAAAATATTGGCTAATATACGAGCATAACATGCAGATGTCCGAGACGGGAAGAAACGATCGTCGCCCGTGTTCAGTCCCGCTTCCTTTTGCTCGGTTATCGGTTCATTCTGCGACGTGCGATCGAGCCCTCTCAATACATGGGCTTCTAGCTTTTCTCAATATCGTTTCGCTGTGCAATCGCTTACGGAAAACTTCGAAATCTATCGACATAAAATCACTCTCAGCTAAAAGAAATTATGCGATAAATGCAGAGGCCTCTGTAACTCCTCGATTAGACGGCGGGTTTTATTTTATTCAAAGTAGTGGACATGTTAAAAATATTTAATATTATTAACAGGATAATTTATAAATGCGCTTCTAGCTTTTCTCAATATCGTGTCGCTGTGCAATCGCTTTCGGAAAACTTCGAAATCTATCACTCTCGGCTAAAAGAAATTATGCGATAAATGCAGAGGCCTCTGTAACTCCTCGATTAGACTACGGATTTTATTTTATTCAAAGTAGTGGACATGTTAAAAATATTTAATATTATTAACAGGATAATTAAATGCGCTTCTAGCTTTTCTCAATATCGTATCGCTGTGCAATCGCTTTCGGAAAACTTCGAAATCTATCGACATAAAATCACTCTCAGCTAAAAGAAATTATGCGACGAATACAGAGGTCTCTGTAACCTTTCGATTAGACTGCGGATTTTATTTTATTCAAAGTAGTGGACATGTTAAAAATATTTAATATGTTAGAGTTAGTGGTTTAGGATATTCAGACGGAATCAGAATCAGTCTTATTAAAACGACACAGACTTGTTTATTAATATTGCACAGCTTCATTTCTACATACACACGTGTCGTGTTTTTGAGTTAGAACAAAAGAATAATAGAGAAATCATAGAGTGTACAAAAAGAATAGACGGAAAAAGGGCGCGCATACCGTTGATTGGACGCGGTGAATTTAAAATATAATTTATTTCCAATATAATATTTTTAACAGGATAATTAAATGAGCTTCTAGCTTTTCTCAATATCGTATCGCTGTGCAATCGCTTTCGGAAAATTTCGAAATCTGTCGAGATAAAATCATGCTCAGCTAAAAGAAATTATGCGATGAATACAGAGGCCTTTGTAACCTTTCGATTAGACGGCGGATTTTATTTTATTCAAGGTAGTGGACATGTTAAAAATATTTAATATTATTAACAGGATAATTTATAAATGCGCTTCTAGCTTTTCTCAATATCGTATCGCTGTGCAATCATTTTCGAAAACTTCGAAATCTATCGAGATAAAATCACTCTCAGCTAAAAGAAACTATGCGATAAATGCAGAGGCCTTTGTAACCCTTCGATTAGACTGCGGATTTTATTTTATTCAGAGCAGTGGGCATATTAAACATATTTAATATTATTAATAAGATAATTAAAAGAAGAATAAAATTTTTATTTTGCTCCTCTGTTCTGAAATCGTCGCGTACATTTTCTATTTTCCATAAAGATCCGCAGTCTACCTCCGATGCGCCAGGGATATGCATTTGTAACTTTTATAAAATCGTGAAAATAAGCATGTTTCAATTTTTCTGCATTTTTTAAAATAAGTAATCTGGATAGATTCAACATTTCGCATGTTTCAAAGATTGTTACACGGAGCCTGACTATTATTTACGAAAGTATGAAATTCATCTATTATTGCTTAATTCCTAGGTTTAGTGTTACGGAGAAAATGTTTTTGCGAAAAACTTGATGGGTTAAATAATAATGGAAATAGTTGGAGATGGTAATAATAGTTAAATTTGTCGGTGGACTACCTGTCAACTGAAATGCGTGAAACGTCCCCGGGCACAGTGTCGCCTGCGAAAAGCGTAGTGGGGGTGCCAATATACCTTCCTCACCTTGATCAGGTATAAGGTACTCCCACCACCAAAAACAGGGGGTTGTTTACTGAAAAGTTTTAAACGGCAATTGTAATCTTCCAAAAGGCAAAACGTCTAATTTTTTCATTGACTGAGGAACGGAGCTTGTCGACACTGACAGTGCGCGGGAAGTGTTTCGTTTGTCAATTTTAATTAGTTATCTATTAGTGTTTCGAGTTTTTCCTGAACGTGATCATGGCTGATCAGATTGATTATGACGTAAGTACTATTTTATATCAATTTTATAGTGTTATCAAAAAATATCAGACATCGTCCGGAAGATATTTTCAGTTGTCACCAAGATAGAAATTGTTAAAAATGTTTCTATACACGCGAGGGGACTACGATCAATTTATTAATTTTCTTCCTTGTGCAAGGCAATTTGGGAATTTTTGTTTTTACAAATTTTCAAATTGAGATTTTTAGAACTACCCCTGAACCGGCATTTCTTCTCAAGCTGCGAAATTGACGTTTCATTAACTGAGCATTTAATTTTTAACAACTTTCGATACAAAAATTAAATTGTAAAAATCAATTTGCAGTGAAGATAATTTGTCTGAATTAATGCAGAAAGGGGGTTGTACGCCAAATTAAAAATTCGCTACACTTAGAAAATGCAGCTGTCAATGAGATCGAGAATTAGAGTGAAATCGAGATTCGGAAGATTGTGAATCAGCCTGTTCCGACTTTGAACTCTGTGACATTAAATGTTTCAGCTACTGGCGATGTTCGACGACATCTCTTTACTGTCTCACGTGGAGGTTCGCAGTCACGATGAGATTATGTCGATGAACCTCTTCGAAGAAGAACCACGACCTCAGCCGACCGTACGCGAAGAAATTACGGAAAGCCAACAATCTGTCCCTGTCGAAGAAGGAACAAGAAACGATCGGAAGGAAGATGATGGCGTGTTTGCAGCGCCGAAAATCTACAATTGCATGTATTGCTGTAAACGATTTTATAGACAATCAGCGGTGCGCAGACACCAGGTGAATCATGCCAAACAACAACTGCAGTGCCCATGGTGCAAAAAGAGATCGTACAACGTGCATATACTCGGAAGACATCTCGAGTATTTTCATTTGTACTCTAAGCACAAACACGTCCTCATCCAAGCGTAACAACAAGTCTTCAAGAGGAATATTGTGTTACAGTTACACTTTACAGAGTAAAGCGAAGGTACTGCACAATATTAGACTAGGAACCTCTGATGTGTTTGTTAGATCATTTGAACTTCGACCGACAAGGAATAGTCAAGGACAAGGGATCATCTTCACGGACAGCTCATCTTTAAAAATCAGCTCTTTTCAGAGCTACAATACCCGACGAGGAAACCTCCAATTTCGATTACTTTAAGGATTCACTGTTTAAAACGGCTTCAGTTATATTTTCATCGAAGGCCCAACGACTCGTGTTGAACGAAGACCACCAACAACAATAAACAACATATAACCCTCTTGTTATATTATCTTATATGACGTATCTTTTTATATGACTCTTGTTTGTATTGAAATTTTGACTCATTGAATTTAATATTCAATTGTCTAGCGCGTTTCATCGCTCTACCTACGTTTTCATCATGTTCTTTCTCTGTATCGCCAACTATTAATAGATCATCAATATATATTATTACGCAACTTATGCCAAAAGGGAGGCAATTGAATTTATAGCAGCCATTGGGCGTTGAAAAAGTTGTTAATCTGGAGCTCGGTTGATCCAATTTTATTTGGAAGAATCATTATACAGGGCGCCACATTTTCCTATCTAGATTTACGTCATTATTATTACGCATAGCAAACAATGTTTCAGATGAAGTTGAATGGTTTTGAGAGGGGTACATTCTGATGGTACATTTTTTTTTGTAGGTGGACGTGTAATGGACATACGAAGGCCATTAGTGTTTTTTTAAATGGAATTATATATTTTTTATTGCATCAGCTGATGCTCCTTCATATTCTTTACAAAAAGGTATTAATCTATTTGTGTAAAAAAAATCATTAGTTTAGGAGATATTTTAATTATAATTTGTTAGGAAATCTCGACTCTCTGGTCAATAATATGAATTCAATGTGATAATGTAGTAGGAGAGCAAGAATTCTCAGTGTAAATATTTATTAAAATATCTCCTAAACTAATGATTTTTTTTACACAAATAGATTAATACTTTTTTTTTAAATAAAAAATATATGATTCCATTTAGAAAGCATTAATGGCCTTCATATGTCCTTTACACGTCCACCTACAAAAAAAAATGTACCATCAGAATGTGCCCCTCTCAAAACCATTCAACTTCATCTGAAACATTGTTTGCTATGCGTAATAATAATGATGTAAATCTAGATGGCAAAATGTGGCGCCCCACCCTGTATATTCATAATAAACTCTCTTTATGGCTTCATTTAAGGTTTTCGGATCAAGACATAATCTGAGACTCCCATTGGGTTTTTCACGAATTGATAAACTGCTTACCCGAGACTCTGGATTTTCAACTTCTTCAATTATTCCTTCTGTTTGTAAATTACGGAGCGATTTTGTTAAACGATCTTTGATAGTTTTAGGTATTCTACGCGGCGAATTTTCCGTCGGTTTTATCTTGTCATCTACGATTATTGTGAATTTTTTAGGGAACTCGCCTCTCCTTTCCCAGTGAATACCTATATGTTATCTTTTATGAATTTATGTTTTTCAGTTCTCGGCGATTCTTTTACCTTCCTTTTGTCATCAATTGCATCTACCGACGTTATTAGTCCTAGCTCTTTTGTTGACTTGAAACCTAGTAATGGTTCATAGCTTTCTCTGATTATGATGAAAGTAGCGAAGCATTTGTTATGATTTATTGTAATTTCTGTGATGATTTTTCATATTGAATAAATTAAACTGTCCAACAAATTTCACCTTTTGTCACTTATTTCGATTACCGCTATGCGATTCCTAGAGTTTTTCGCGCTGATTCCGAATCAGACATTAATTTTGCTCCTAAACGTAGAGTTTTTGAGAAAATTGAAGTAAAAAGAAAGACAGATTTTTCAACTTTGAACAATTATTGTGACGTTACTATAAAAGATATTGAATTGTTTTTTACGGCAAAAGATTGTGTAGACTTTCCCGAATACAGTGATATTCAATGTTAATACATTATGATTGTTTAAACATGTTTAAACAACGATTAAAGACGGAGAGACACCACTTTTGCACACATTATTGAGGATATTTTTCAATTTATATAAAACAATAAGGGTCCAGCGGAAAATCGAACTATACCACGCGATAGAGCAGACTTTCATCTTGAGAAACCACCCTTCTAAATTTTCGACATCGACGTTTTTTTTTTCAACGTCGATAATCTTGTCCAGTATCTGTTTTAATGCTCGCGATTTTCACGCTATCTATTTTGAAATTACTTTCGCTATTACTCGAATCGCTGTCTGTTTCTAGTACCCTACTGATAGTGTTTATTTTACTTTCATTATTTTGGATATCGCTGCGCGCGCGACATACAGGGGAAAAATATGATTTGCTTTATTACAATTAGTGCATATTTTACTGTTTGCTGGACATTTTTTTGCATCTAAACGTATACCGCTCGCTTGTTGACCTCCGATAGCTGGTCCCAGGCTGTTCGTCTCTCGTTCGGCTACGACGTTCTTCTTGTCGTGGTATTGTGTTGATTGCTTTTGTCTTGTGTGTGTGTGTAGTCACCTCGCCTTGTGTTTGTAGTCACCTCGCCTGGTGTTTTTGCTGTATTCCGCCACTGCGTGTTTACTTGCTTGTTCGTTGGAATTTTGGATTTTTTTCGCTTGCTCCGCACTCATTTCGCTGGTATTTATTATCTCTATTAGTTCCTCCAGTTCTAGGTTTTTGATTTTAAGTACTTTTCGTTGAAGTTGTCTATTAGACTGTCTTTCAGTGTGCCATAATTGCAATTCTTTGATAATTTCTCCAATTCTGGCTTAAACTGGCCAATGGTCTCCTCCTCATTACGGTTTCTTGATGTAAATAAGAATCGTTCAAATGTTTCATTTATTTTTGGTTCCGCATAGTTTTCAAATGCTTCTAATATTTTGTCTGCATCACTCGGATCTTCTTGTGACAGCATAAAGTTTCCAGCAGCTCTAGTGCTTTCACGCCCAAAAGATTTTACAGCGTGGCCGCTTGAGTGAGTTTTGCATTTGGATCATAAAGATCCAAAAGATCATAAAGAGTTGTTAATCTCTTTTGAAAATTTGCCAGTTTTTCGAGGCGTCACCTTCGAGTGTGTACGGCTGCGGTTTATTTAATCCGTCCATATTCGTGTTTTTGTCACTGTCATTTTTCTCTTCTGGTGTTTGATCGATTGTTGCACTTCTTCTTATTTCTTTTTCTTCAGACACGTGCAAATTATTGTTTATTCCCTTGGGAGTCCCACCGACTGCGCCAAGTTACAGTTACACTTAACAGAGTAAGGTCTGTAAGGTATTATATAATACTTAGACTAGGAACCTCTGATATGTTTATTAGGCCATTTGAACTTCAACTGATTGTGAAAGGAGAATCCGTGACCTCTCCGTGCTATGTTCTGTACACATAATAACTCGCAACGGTGCGTTACGTATACAGATATCCTCTGTGCGCGCGCATGCTTAACACTAGGTTTACGGAGCTCTGGAAATATCTATTTCACATTATTTTATAAACATAACAAGAATGTGTCTATCCAAATTTTTGGCCATTCTTCCAATAATACGTAACTCAAGAAATAAATTCGGTAAATAATTCCTCAGTAAAGCATCTTTACAATCTTAATAATTGCAAATTAAGAATATTAGAACCCGTCATTTTGACGGGCCCCGTAAACCTAGTGTTAAGGCACATGTCGCACTTCTGTATATTCTAGAACATATTGAAAGATTCTTTATTTAATTGTTAAATTTATCACATAAATATTATTTAACAATCAAATTTAAGAGCTAAATGTTTGCTACACTGTACTCGAAATTTGAATGCGAACAGTTTCACGGAGAAGACACGTTCTGCTTTATCAATATTTCTCGCCCCCGTAGTTTTGTGTGGTTTGTGAAAAAGGAAAGGATAAAAGAGTTTTTATGAAAAATTGACGGTGGTTTCAATGAAAGAAAATAATGATCCGATAATTGGAAGGTGCCTCGCGCCATTCGATGGTTCCATTTTAAAGATTGCATCTCTGCCAGAACGTATTCATTACAGAAATTAATTACTGTCACGCGATAATCGAACAAGATGGCCGATTAACATTCTATCGGGTGGTTATGAATTGTAGGCTGTGAGAACGTTGAAGGATGAATACTATTTGTACACATATTTTGGATGGATACTTTATTAGAATAACCGGTGACCAATGCAACAATTCCCGAGTGCAAATCATTTATTCCGAGACTGCAATGTAACAATGTTCCTGTTAATAGTCATTATTATACAGCGGACTTTATGCATTTATGACAAAAATGTGTAGAATTTTAAGAAAGAAACTAAACACTTGTCTCACACTCCAGTTTGTTGCAGTTCAGACACATTTTTTTCGATTTTGCATAAAGATCCGCTGTGTAGTAATTATTGTATAAGCTCTTGGAGAGCTTAGTTGATGGACATGTTAAGCAACAATTTAGCGAATTTAAAAAACTCTCCATTCTGTTAAAAAATGTCACTTAACATGTTGATCAACTAAGCTCTTCGTTTATCTACCTCAGTAAGTGTAATATAATATATTTTTGTACGAGTTTAAACATAATGTAGATTAAACTAAATTAAAACTGAATAAAATGTTCAATTTGATAGATTTTCTCATTATTAATAAATTTAAGAGTTTCTCCCATTGTATCCCACGAGCCTCGAGAATCCCATGAATCACGTTGAGTCATTCGCAACTAAAAGCAAACTAAAAACATCTGATAAAGTCCAAGGCCTGACTCTTTTCTCTCAGAAACAGTAGATAAAAGCTTATACTATTATTTTTAATACAAAATTTATTATGCATTTTTGAAGGAAAACAATTTTTCTAGATACGACTCAGATAATTTTCCTATAAATTTTAGGAATTTGTTCGGAATTATTGTGACGTCACATATCCCAGTTTTCTTGCTTCGCTGGATTTTCAGCTTTCCTATACACATACAGTGACCGAAACACTGGTAGGTTCGCTTCAATTTGTTAACATAATGTTGTGTTTCATGCAGTATTTTTGATTTTACTTATTATTTATTCATTCTAATATAATTTTAAAAAAAGCACAGCTCAATTGAATAACACAATGTTAACTAATATCAATTACAAATTTTCTATTGCGAAACTTGAGATTTAGTTGCGAAATAAACATAGGTTCATTGTGTATTTCTACATAAAAAATTAAAAAAGGAAGAGAATAAAAATAATTCAATACTTAGTTGAACCTCCTTTGTGTTTAATAACTTCAAATATTCTGCGTGGAATTGATTGAATTAATTTCTGTAATGCCTCGCACAGATATGTACATTTCGGCGAGCTGTTCGTCGAAATGTTCGGGTCTGTACGAGGCATAATGTTTCCCATGTTTTTGTAATGTTTGTTTGTTTTCCAACGTTCTCTACGCACGACTGCTTACACAATCTGTAGAACACATTCTCGCGAAATAAAAGCAAATACCGCAGCACATTTCCGAAAACGAAAATAAAATTAGAAACAGTAAACAAGCCGACGCGAGTTTCGTCCACATTTCATGTGCTGTTTTGTTGGACATCAGGTGTATTAAGATTTTTTTATCCACCGTTGCAGTTATTATTCTTTGTGCATTAGCGTCTTTAACTATCCATTGCTTTGTTTTTTTCTGCTTCTGTGGATACTTGAGTTAACAATTCAAAGTTATCTTGGGTGACGCGGCTAGTGAACCTATCAATATTTCGACCATTGTACTGTACAAATGCCCTGTCCCCTGTCTATGAGTTTATATGGCCTAATCGTGCAGCAGGTAGTTTTAACAGGTAGCTCGCACCTTCGCGTAGCTTCATCCCGCTTAGGTATTCCCCTTATCCTCAGACTTTATTTTGTTGTCGTAAAATTTCGTCCCTTCTCCCGTGTCGTTATGCCACTGCGTAAAATTTAAAGAATTTTCGATAGAAATGAAATGAAACGATGATTTCTTTTCTAAATTAAAGCTGAAATATTGCAAAATAAGGGAAAATTAGAGAGACTATAATCATTCCAGCGAAAAAATTATCTAGTCAATTTTTTTCAAAACCCTGAGGTAGCAGACAAATCAGCGTGACAAAATCTGCGCATCTCCATTTTCTTGTAATATTGCAAGTTCAACACAGATTTTCAAAATAGACAAAACGGTCTTACCATAATTTCTCTATTTTTCCCTTATTCCACAATATTTTAACTTTAATTTAAATAAACATCATAGCTCTATCTCATTGTTATCGAAAGTTCTTCGACTTTTACCCAAAATTCATCCTTTTTCCCTGCTAACTCTATGACAGTACGCAGTAGTGGAGAGAGGATTGGCTAATGGCGGGAACCTTTGGGTTTTCGGAGGGGAACAAGTTGGATGGTGTACAACGCAATGAAATAAAGATACATGTATATTGGTAGAAAATAATTTATTTCCTTGTCGAGGCTCTTGAAATAAAATACTATTCACAGTTTTTTTTTTTTTTTTTTTTTTTTTTTTTACGGTTGTGGGGGAAAATACATTACGTACACCCCAGAAGGGGGTAGTGTGGGACTCTCCTCCCAAATGGTCGGGGAGGCATACCCACTAAAAACCTGAACCACACCCGGGACGGCTAATAAGACGCCCCTCTACTTTTCTGTCCCAATTATCACTGATAAAATTGGGTCATTCCAAGCCTGTTCTTTGCCAGAAAACAGTACGTACTTACAGGGTTGATAAATTCAATGGATGAAATGTTTCCATTTCTAAGAACTTCAGAGCACTTTCAATTTACGATGCTTCCGCCGACAGTCTAATTCATGTTTCCTTCTTGAAATCTTCTTCGTGAAACCTTGCTGGCACCAGATGCATCGGTGCGCTCTCTTCATATGATAAATCATATGTTTCCTGAGAAGTTTCTTATGGAAGAAGAATTTCAAGCAGGTGGGACACTCGTAGACTGTCGGCTTTCGGAATACATGCGAATCGTCGACTGCTGCCTCCTGCGTTGCCTCGGTTGTACACGAGTAATTTCGTTTGAGGCCCAAACACTGCAGACATTCTTCCAATGTCTTCTCCGGCTTGGCATTTGGAATTGTCGGAGGAGGAGGATTCTTCGAGTAGTCGAATTTCTTCGTCCTCATGATCAGGAAACGCACCGCGACGCGCTCCCTCATCACCATTAACTCTTTGGGAGTTAACTTCTCCTTCTGTAACATAACGCAAACATTTTGATTAGGCACGCAATATTCAAAGTTTCTGCGAAAGAGAATAGAAACTAAATAATCCCACGAATTTGTACGCTGATGTACTGTAGATATTTTATGTAGCTTTACAAAATTCTCTCTCATTGCTTTCCGTTTCTACGTGAAACGTTCAACCCTCGAAAAATCTTTAAACTTGAAAATTCGATTTTACTTAGAAAATCAAATTTCTCAAAACACGTTCACTTTAAGAAGTATACCGATGAAGTTAATTTATAATAATCGTCAATCGGCGGAACCCGCAGAAAACTGCGTACAACAAAGAGAAATGTCGAAACTTCACCACCGTTTGTAATTTGAATACGTCACACCGAATTAATTCGCACTTTTCTGAAACCAAAAGGTTATAAATATTTACCTCGATTGAACCAGCAGCACTCGTGTTGACCTTGTCGTTAGACTGCGACATTATGACGATCGGTGAAACTTCTTGAAACGTGAACGGGAACTGTCGCTTGAATAAACTCTGAAGCTTGATGTACGTACTGACACTTTGGAAAGCAAAATGGAAGTGACAGAATGAAAATCGCAAGTGACTTAGCCACCCCTGCCGAAATGGTGAGGGACCTTGGACAAAGGTATTTGTTTCCGTTCAATTAGCCAATGGTGTGACCGTTTAGGCTCCCTACCCCTTGCGAACCGTAGGTCTATTGGTTGGGGCTGCAGCCGTGGGGGTCTTAATCCTCAGGTACCTAGCACCGTATTTCGGGAAAGGTTTTCCTACACTAACCTCGAATGCTCAATTAATTTCTAACCAAACTGAAAAACAAACTGCGTATCTAGACATTCATTTCAATAAATCCCGAGTACAGTGACAAATAACTTGTTTATCTATTACATTTTAAATAAATAAACATTTTATCAATTTTCACACCGTAGTATAATACCGCATAATGGCTATACAGTATAATTCAGGCTTCTGAAAATGTTTAAAAAATGGTAGAAAGTAAAATTCCACAGAATTTACTACGATTTTTATTTATTTCAGAGCTACAAAAACTACTACCATTGAAAACGAGATTTTATGCGATTCCGCTTTCTTAAGATTTGCCTACAAAAGTTGAAAATTGCATAAACATACGCAATCTATAAATAACTAAATAAATACATTCTGCTAACAAGTATTTAAGTAATATTGATTAACTTTCGTTTGAAGCTGTTTTACAACGTTTCGCAGTTGCATTTGCAATGTAAACTCCTTTGTCTTTCTGAATTCTTCCACCTTTTTATTTCATAAAATCTCCATTCTTTGGTTGTTCCTTAACTTTTCAGTTTGTGCCGGAGCAATGAGCTTCTCCTTACTTTTACCTTTTACGAAGATATATGAAGATATATTTATGAAGATTTATGACTATTTTGTTTGCCTCGCCAACGGGAATACAAATTTATTCAGGGCAAAATATTTATTCTTCCATTTCCTTTTTATTTCATAAAATCTCCATTCTTTGGTTGTTTTTTAAGTTTTCAGTTTGTGCCGGAGCAATGAGCTTCTCCTTACTTGTACCTTTTACGAAGATATATGAAGATATATTTATGAAGATTTATGACTATTTTGTTTGCCTCGCCAGCGGGAATGCAAATTTATTCAGGGCTAAATATTTATTTTTCCATTTCAAGAGCAATTACTTTCTTTATTACCGAGTTCCTGTCCATTGTCGTCGATACGAGCAACTTTCATTTCGCATAAAAATCTGCGGTCCAGTTTATTACAAACTCGTTTCGATTGACCATTACGCATGTGTAACGAACCATCGTTCTTCGCCGGGTGTTCTATCTGCGGGCGGACATGATGCATCGATTACGATATTTGTTTCCGAGGGTATTACATTGTAATTAGATCGGTGCAACAGATAGACGTCGGGCAACGGAGCGCAGCCGTCCGATCTGCATCGGATGCGCAAACGGAATGCAAATTCTGGTCCGGCTAGGATCTGTCTGTCGGGGGTCGAACAAACGACTAGCCTCACGAATCAAATGTATATTTCGATTCGCTACGTAGATAAGAAATTCGATACCAAGGTCGTTCCTCGCGTTCGCATCAGCTGACACCGATCTCGGCCAACCTACCGCAAGACTGCGGTCGCTTTTTCGTAACGCTTCGCCGGATATCGTCGTAATCTTTTCACTGGATTAATTTCTCCTGTCGCCGGCGCAAAAATCGACCATCTTCTCTCTCGTTTTTCTCCATCGAATGATATGTACCGAGCTTGTGTACCGTAATGCTGGGGGGAAGGGATTGGTCAGTCATTTCAACGGTGCATACAATCTGCATAAGATACCAAGTTTAACACTAGACATTACTATCAGGGCTGTTACTTTCCTTCGAACGTCAAAGATCTTGAAGTTTCAACGATTCGATTTCTGAAACTTCGAATTGAAGCTTTTTTTTTGTGTTTTATATTATGTGGAAATGCTGACAAACTGTTTATTTATATTTTTATTTGTCAAAAATCATGGTACAACGTGAAACTTGTATGTCACAACTTCGTACGATTCGAAGATTCCGAAACTTCGTGCAATTTGATGTTTCCTTCGAATCTTCTAAGAGTCGAATCTTATCGTGAATTAAACGGGCAACTGTTGTCCGAATCGTGTCGTCTGCGGAGTCATTTCAATCAGAGAAATGTCAGAAATATCATGATTTTCATTTGTCAAGGCATTATTTCACGGTCGATAAATCTGCAGTCCAGTGCATTTGTGGCAAAACTGACAAGATAGCAAATAATGTATTTAGAGAAAGTATATTCATCTGATTACAATTATTAAGGAAAGAAATTAATGTCTAGGTTTCTTTGGTTTGCGATTGATGCGGATAATTTTTATTTTGCCTGCAAGTTCGCAAT
>CM052202.1:5770149-5787331 GCA_028455805.1 Lasioglossum figueresi | reverse complement strand
TATTTCGATGATATCTCGTTAACTATTAGATTTAGGACATATGGAGGTCAATACATTTTTACTCAGAATTCGATAATCTATCGATTCATGTTACAGAAAGTAGATCTTTCTATTTAAAAAACTAAAGGTGACCTTGAAATCTACTCTATGCATCCACCCACGTAGAAAATGTTTGTGTCACAATATGTCCCCTTCCATACCGTGTAAGTTTTGTATACAACATTTTTTCATATTATTACAAATAACGGCAATATTTAAAGTGGTCATAGTTATTGCCCCACCCTGTATTTATTATTATACATTTTTGTGAGAAATATATTTTGAGTTGTGTCGTTTTTCTGTCTCTCTTTCTCTTATATGAATTCGAAAGCAGCGCGCGCCGACACTCCCAGCGTTCGAAAGAAAGCGTCGCGATTTTATGGGATATTCATGGTGACACAGGTGACCCGGCTACGTGACGATGAGTATCAAGATATAGCGCGGCGGGATCTGCAACATAATGGATAGTCCGCGTGGGCAAGGCCAGTTTTATAGAGCCCACACGTCCGGAATACAAAATCCTCGCCGCGTTCTGTGTACTTCCGTGATGAGATCACCGCCTCCTTTTTCCCTAGCCGACCGTTCGGCGATACGTTCACGGACACTCGCCCGTGAGTTACGATCGACGACGATCGTGACTAGATCTTAGGGAACCATTAAGGACCCTGGATGACGCTAAAGATCGCGCCGTAAGAGGTTTACACTTCCGCTAAACTGTCCAAGGACAGGTGTCAATGGGCAAGTAATCCGTACTTTCTGTTATCCCTTCGGGGCCCCCTTTGAAGTCGCCGCATTATCCGTCCTTCTATTTACTTATCGGCGCCAACATAGATTTTATTAGATTCGGAGACGATGAGATCGGAGACTTTATTGTTTGACGTATTCATTTATGGCTACGTACTTGTAATCCTTTGCAGCCAAAGCTACTTTCACTTCAAGGTTAAACATTTCTTCTGATCTACATTTTATATACCAACATAGTTAATCATGTACACAATATTGTGAATAATGGTACAGCGATTTTATTATATATGTATATTTGTATTATAAAATAAGGGTCAAACGGCTGAAAAACAAGGGAAATTCGACAATTTCTTATACAGGATGGGGCAATAACTATGTTCACTTTAAATATTGCCGTTATTTGTAATAATATGAAAAAATGTTGTATACAAAACTTACACGGTATAGAGGGGGGCCATATTGTGACACAAACGTTTTCTGCGTGGGTGGATGCATAGAGGAGATTTCACGGTTACCTTGATTTTTTTAAATCGAAAGATCTACTTTCTATCACACAGAAGTATTTTTGGAACAGCCGTATTTTTGGTGGACAGTAATCTTGATGTTGCGATCGTATTTTTGTTACTTCAAAGGAGAGTCCGAACATAGAGAAGGACAGAACGAAATTCAAAGGAGAAGCCGAACATAGAGAAGGATAGAACGAAATTCAAAGGAGAGTCCGAACATAGAGAAGGACATAACGAAATTCAAAGGAGAGTCCGAACATAGAGAAGGACAGAACGAAATTCAAAGGAGAGCCCGAACATAGAGAAGGACAGAATGAAATTCAAAAGAGAGTCCAAACATAGAGAAGGACACAACGAAATTCAAAGGTGAGTCCGAACATAGAGAAGGACACAACGAAATTGAAAGGAGAGTCCGAACATAGAGAAGGACAGAACGAAATTCAAAGGAGAGTCCGAACATAGAGAAGGACAGAACGAAATTCAAAGGAGAGTCCGAACATAGAGAAGGACACAACGAAATTCAAAGGTGAGTCCGAACATAGAGAAGGACAGAAGGAAATTCAAAGGTGAGTCCGAACATAGAGAAGGACAGAAGGAAATTCAAAGGAGAGTCCGAACATAGAGAAGGATAGAACGAAATTCAAAGGAGAGTCCGAACATAGAGAAGGACAGAATGTAATTCAAAGGAGAAGCCGAACATAGAGAAGGACAGAATGAGTGTCTCTTTCTTTCTCATACGCTGTTCTTCCTTGCGACCGAAACTTGAATCGTCGATTTAACCACTAAATACAATTGGAATTATATCGTGTTTGGTCTTATATTAATCAGAAAAATGCCAGAAATAGGATAGTGAAATTTCATAGAAAAAATAATGAAAATTAAGAAGGGTGTGGTGTTTACACCGATATGGAAGTGGAATGAATAGGCACTGGACTTAGAACCCGGTGTTGACTGAGGACGGTAATCTCGACTTTACTGTAGCTCTAGTTTACAGTAGAAAGACGAGGCAGCTTTCGAAGGAAGGATTCCAAGCTACAGCGGGCATCGTAATATTTTTACATGCAACAAATTAGTGGCGATTCGTGTAATTAAAGTCCGTTCCGGTAATTATGTGGTTTCGTGTCCAGTCGTGTCATTAATAAGCCTATTGATAAATACTGCAGACGAACGTATATATGTACACGTCTTGCGCTCTTTGCCGACGCCCACGTGAATCTGCATTCCCGTTGCGCCGCGCCGATAATGCAAGTAATTACTCCCGCCGTGCTACGGAGTTATTAACAGCCGCGTTTGCATAAATTCGTGATCGCCGATTCCGTCCTTTGTGCGTCTACAGATGAATTTATAACTGGCTATCTCGGAGTATCGAGGAACGATTACTTCTGGCCGAATCGGACAAACGATCGCGTGGGAATGCGATGGCAATTCACTCCGCAAAACAGCACAAAAATTCTTGGTTCCCTTGTCTGAAATAATTTCCCTTGCGATGAAAATGAGGTGGAACCGTGATCGCAGTTTCTCAATCGAGATAATGAAACATGCGTGTTTCTTTCGGCCAGAATCGCACCAATCAATGATGTTCATACAAAGTAGGATCACTCGAATAAAACACGTGGTTTCTAGGTACACAGGTTACATATTTGCAGATGTCGTAACGCGACGCTAGTTAGCGGCAACTCGAAGAGAAAACGGTGTTTACCCTGAGCAAGCTAACCTCTATGACATCGAAAACAAGGTGTCTTGACACACCAATGTTAGTCTGATACAGGCATACCGTGGATCTTCATGCTATAGTTTTCATTATTTTATTGCTTCGTTATTTCCGATAAAAAAAACGCAGAGGTGTTGAGACGCGCCTTTGACGAAAATGTATTTGATTATCGTACAATAATTAATCTGAAGCGAATAACAACGTCGCAGACGTTGGAAGGATTCTAATGGCCTCGTCTGTCATAACGTTTCTAATTGTTCTTTATCGCTCACTGTTACAATAGAAAGGTTCACAATGAGATTAAATCAACACGAATGTGGCGCTGTCAGTTTATCAAGATGAAACCTCGGTGCACTAGAAGTATGAATAAACGTTCTGATAAGAAATTAAATTTGTCGATCCCATATCTCTGGGAATAACGTTAATCGTCGATGAACCTGCACTTACTTCCGTTTGCGTTAATAACTTCGACCGCATCTAATCTCAATAACGTTTAATTAGCCATCGTCGGTGACGAATGACCGCAAAAGGGAAAGAAAACGCGACAGGGAGAAGATCGATCGAATTTTTCATAACGAAATAAACAGTAATTTACATTTTCTCGTTAGCAGCGCGCAACGTCTTATTAGCAAACATGTATCACGTTATTACCGGATATCTTCCAGCAATTTCAGCAGAATCCCCGCACTTTGTATCTGTTTAATAACAGAGTGCAACGTTGACAAGTTATCTTCCCGCAGAGGCACACATCATACCCCTTCTGCGTTGCACTCGTAACGAACTAATAAACGCACTTCGACCGGAATATGCAGTTTGTTAATAATTATCCAATCATCCGGTTGCCGTTCTCATGGTGGCCAGACACCGTGACGATATTGTCCGAGCAGCTTGTATTTCCTCGAAGGAACACGGACCACCTGCGATAAGTTCATAAAGCTCGGCCTGTGATACACCCACACCCGATCGAACGATCCTCGCACTGCATTCAATTAACTGGGAAGTGCCGCGGCTTTGCATCAACCACTTGTTACCGACCCATTCGTTAGAAACCTGCGGATAATCGCAGGGGACACGGATAACTTAAATGCCGCATGTCGCAATTTCTTAAAAGTGCAGCTCCATGCATTAATTCAACTTTGGAATATAGGATTCACCGTATTCACGAATTTTTTGTTATTAAAGAACCTATATTATAAAGTAAAAATTATTATCCTAATATTTTCTCATTTTTAAAATTCAATATTTTCTAATTTTTTAAATTCAAGTCATCCCACAATTTCTCAATCTCTTTTTTCCTTATATTTTGTAAGTTCAAGTCATCCCACAATTTCTCAATCTCTTTTTCCTGATATTTTCTAATTTTTTAAATTCAAGTCATCCCACAATTTCTCAATCTCTTTTTTCCTTATATTTTCTGATTTTTTAAATTCAAGTCATCCCACAATTTGTCAATCTCTTTTTCCCTTACATTTTCTATTTTTTAATTTCAAGTCATATCAAAATTTCTCAATCTCTTTTTCCCTTATATTTTCTATTTTTTAAATTCAAGTCATCCCACAATTTCTCAATCTCTTTTTCCTGATATTTTCTAATTTTTTAAATTCAAATCATCCCACAATTTCTGAATCTCTTTTTCCCTTATATTTTCTATTTTTTAAATTCGAGTCATCCCAAAATTTCTCAATCTCTTTTTTCCTTATATTTTCTGATTTTTTAAATTCAAGTCCTCCCACAATTTCTCAACCTCCTTTTCCCTTATATTTTCTAATTTTTTAAGTTCAAGTCATCTCACAATTTCCCAATCTCTTTTTCCAACAGTTATTCAAATAGTATATGTACATATTTAATTTTGCATTCAAATATGAACAAAATAAAACCATAAAATCAAGCTGGAAGCTTGTACTCTTCAATTACCATTTTATTGAAGATAAGTGTTTATGATGATTTATGGACGGGGGTGTACGTGAAATGCGACGTTCTTCCAAGCCGCTGAAAACAATTGAATTCTTATCAACGACATCGTTTATTATCGAAATTAACGATGTCCGGGATTGACAATTTTTTCGTAGAAGGTATCATCGAATATTAGTAAGTGTTAACCGGTTGGTCGAGGTGATCGAAAGTTTTTCCGCAGCGAGAGGTCACGAGATATCGGCCGTCAGCCGATATTCTCTCGGAGGAACTGCCGTTAATTGCCTGAGCACGAATCCCGCTCGGATTTCGCTTCCGGCATCTAGACGGGGAAGAATTTCAGCTGAGGATACCGGCCGGAATGCGATGCGACTGGAAGGAGATTCTGCTGCTTAGGGCAGGCGGAAAATCCGCGTGCCAACCGTTTACGATACTCCCTTGTCCCCTGTGCCACGATAAACGTTTATCAACGGCTAATTAGTAATAAATCCGCGAACATCCTATGGACTATCGAAAGCTAACGACATGTGCTCGAACCCATTAAAACTATTCCGAGAAACAAAAATAATATTCGCAAGCAGCGACTACTAATCTGATCCATGTGTTGCGTTTTCTAATGCCATGGATTTAGAACGAATTTTATCACGACTATACTTCAACCAAATCGTTGTTTAATATTAACAGCAAATATTTAGAAGAATTTGTAGAATTTATATAAAATCTCATCTATCAGCTTACACAAATAATAAGTTTACGAATAAATTGATAAACTGAATTATAACCCTTCGACGGTGGGGATGGGGTCTATCTTGACCCAGAGTATCAAAATCGTCAACCAATTTTCCAATTAATGCTGATTAAATTTATTAAAGCTTGCAACGAAATTTATTAGATTTACAGTATAAACGTTATGTTAGGTCGTTCGGTCGCTCGTTTTCCCAAGCGATGCGTTATTCGCATAATCACGAGACGACGTTGCATATTATAAAATATGGGTCGTGTGACAAATCGCAGCGATTCGACGTGTGGCCTGCATGTTTGACCTTTCAACACTGGCCAACGCGTCGTCCTCTTATCTAATATCTAATGACTAAACAATTGATAACAATGCGTGACAGAAATGCCGGTAACCTACTTTCGTAGTATTAATATTGATGAAACAAAGCGTTTGCTTAGAATACCAGCGTATCTCGCGACGAGATGAACTTGCAACAGTTCCTTTGCGAATAGTTCGCTGACGCAAATACTTCGTTTCGCACTTAGCGTAGGAATGTCTAGAAACTTCTTGCTTAATTCCTCTGTGTTGTAAACGTTCACATTTTATAGACGTCTTTGTTAGAATTCTATGAAGCTGCAATAAGTAAACATTCTATTCCAAATTCGGAGTAGAACCGAAGATCAAGGATCTCGAAACCGAGAGCGCTGCGGCGTTATCTGAAAACTTATAGCCCAATTTCTATTCGTTAGAATTGTTAACATTTTATAAACGCCTTTATTACAATTCTATGTAGCTGCAATAAGTAAACATTCCATTCCAAATTCGAACTTCCTAGCTCGAAGGCTCTGCATCGGCAAACAATTCCGAAATTCCGCGTTCCAGGTGACTATCGATAGATGCCAGCGCGCGGTGCATCAAGGATTTCGAAAACGGGAGCAGTGCAGCGGTATCTGCAAACTTATAGCCCAATTTTTCTTCGTTACACGTGTTGACATTTCAAAGCCGCCTTTGTTAAAATTCTATGAAGGTGCAATCAGTGAAGTTTTTATTCCAAATTCGAGCTAGAAGTCTCGGCAGCAATTCCAAAATTCCACGCGCAACGACCAGGTGACTATCGATAGATGCCAGCGAGCGGTGCATCAAGGATCTCGAAAACGAGAGCAGTGCAGCGTTATCTGAAGACATATAGCCGAATTTTTCTTCGTTATAGATGTTCACATTTCATAAACGCCTTTGTAAAAATTCTATGAAGCTGTAATAAGTAAACATACTATTCCAAATTCGAACTTCCTAGTTCGAAGGCTCTGCATCGGCAAACTATTTCGAAATTCCGCGCGCAACGACCAGGCGACTATCGATAGGTGCCGGTACACGGTGCATCAAGGATCTCGAAAACGGGAGCAGTGCTGTGGTATCTGCAAACTTATAGCCGAATTTTTCTTCGTTATAAATGTTTACATTTCATAGACGCCTTTGTAAAAATTCTGTGAAGCTGCGTCGGTGTTTATTTCAAATTCGAACTAGAAGTTACGACAGCAATTCCGAAATTTCGCGCGCAACGACCAGGTGACTATCGATAGGTGCCGGCGCACGGTGCGTCAAGGATTTCGAAAACGGGAACAGTGCAGCGGTATCTGCAAACTTATAGCCCAATTTTTCTTCGTCATAAATGTTCACATTTCGTAGCCACCTTTGTTAAAATTCTATGAAGGTGCAATCAGTGAAATTTTTATTCCAAATTCGAACTGCCTAGTTCGAAGGCTCTGCATCGGCAAACAATTCCGAAATTCCGCGCGCAACGACCAGGCGACTATCGATAGGTGCCGGTACGCGGTGCATCAAGGATCTCGAAAACGGGAGCAGTGCAGCGTTACAGTGGTTGGTCCACGGCTAGCGTTGCACACCCACGTGCACCGCGGTTCGCGGCGCGGCGCGGCGGCGGCCGCGGAGGAGATTCGGGTTTCCCGTGGGAAGGAGGAGGAAGCGAGCCACGTATGAAGAAGAAGAGGACGAGAGGAGAGGGCAAAGGCAGCTAATGGTAATGGTAGCAAGCCAGTGTCTCTCGGACCGTCGTCGAAGCCGTACATATTCGCCAGAGATCGTGGACCACGTGTGTGCTCGGTTTTTCTGCGACTTCTTCCCGCGATATCTTCGTCGAATCGAGTCGCGTCTCGCAAACCTGGCCAGGGATCGATCGTTCGTCGATCCTCCGAGCTTCGATCCCCTCCTCTCCTCTCTTGCTCTTGGTTCTTTTCTCGATCGATCGATCTTGACGGTCTCGGGGACCCGATGAATCTTTCATCCCAGTCCTCTCGTTAAGGTGTCGACGAATTTCCGGGCTAAAATCGCGACAGTTCTCGCGGGAATGCGCGCAAGAAGCCTGGAACGAGATTTCGTAGATCCGCAACCTCCTTTCTCGGCGATCGTAAAAAGTAATTTACGATTCGCCGCGACGCGACGCGACGCGAGCCTGCCTCTTATCGTGCGCGCGTCGAATTAATCCGACGTCGGATGACTGTGAAGTTCTACTCCGGCTCGGCGAGTCTAGAACCACCAGAAGAGAGTGCACAGGCTCCAGTGATAGTTGCGATCCTCGTATGAAAAAGTGAAGCTGTTCCGTGAAGTGCCGAACCGCCAGTGAAACGATCTTTGCGATGTTTCGGCGATCGAGTGGAGTTCGCGAGAGACGAGTCGCTTTTTGTGAACGTTGTTGACCGGGCTCCCGATACGCTTCTTCTTAGAACGGTAAAGCGGTAGTTGAATCGTCTTGAATGATTTAGAAGAACTCAGGATTCTGGTTTGCGAATGGCGAAACCTTTCGAGTCCTGTTTCGATCACGGAAACGCTGATTAGTTGAGAGTTCGCCCAGGATACCGCGAAATAGCACGAGTTCGCGGCACGCTGAGTGAAATTGTGCAACCGCGGGACTCAATTCAATTCCGAAGGATCGATTTTCGCTAAAAATCAAGAGGTGGAATCCCATTCATTCATCGCCGATTGAAGGTCGATGAAACTGGTAGCAAAGGAACGGTTTCAGCTAAAAATCGAAAGGTGAAGATCAGAATCTCTGTATCTTGAATCCCTCGCTTATGAAGTTCTGGTACATCTTGAAACGATTTTACAATCAAGATTTATTGGAACAACTTCCAGTAAAATACAAGATAATCCCCTTCCGAACGATTTCACTTAAAAACCAGTTCTATTACGTCAGGAAATCGAAAGATCCCCAAGATCCGAGTGTCCAGATGATTTAACACTTGTTCTACGTGTTCTACAAAATCCCGAAACAATATTACATGCGGAAAGGCTGTCGCTGATATGACTGGTAGCAGTAAATCGTCCGAGGTAGCCATCCCTTCGAGTAATTGAAGATAAATTCGAAATCCATTGTAATCGTCAAATAGATTCCAGAAGATTTCGTCCGAAAGATGAAGACTGTCGCGAGAACAACCAGTACTATCAAACGTGCTAAGTAGTTGCCCGTGAACGATTGAACCATCGCGCGAACGACATCAATTGAAAATTGCCACTGAACAATAGAGCCAGCAAGAGATCCTGAAGATCGAAGCCTCGAAATGGTGAAGCAATCGCGCGAGTCCCGCTAGAACCCAGAAGATGAAGACTGTCGCGGGAACAACCCGTGCTAGCAAATGCGCTAAGTAGTAGCTCTGCGAACGATTGAACTTTCAATTAAAAATCGCCTCTGCCCGATAGAGCCACCGAGAGATCCTGAAGACCGAAGCCTCCAAATGGTGGAGCAATCGCACGAGTTCCGCTAGATTTCAAAAGATGAAAACCGTCGCGGAAACAACCCGTGCTAGCAAAAGCGTTAAGTAGTCGCTCTGTGAACGATTGAACCATCGCGCGAACGACATCAATAGAAAATCGCCTGTACTCGATCGAGCCACCAAGAGATCCCGAAGCGGACTCTGAAAGAGATTCTGAGATCGAAGCGTCCAAATGGTGGAGCAATCGCGCGAGTCTCGCTAGATCCCAGAAGATGAAGACCGTCGCGTGAACAACCCGTGCTAGCAAAAGCGTTAAGTAGTCGCTCTGTAAGCGATTGAACCATCGCGCGAACGACATCGATTGAAAATCGCCTGCACTCGATCGAGCCACCAAGAGATCCCGAGCGGACTCTGGAAGAGATTCTGAGATCGAAGCGTCCAAATGGTGCAGCAATCGCGCGAGTCCTGCTAGATCCCGGAAGCGTTCGGTTAGACGGACGCATAGTGGATCCTTGGGTAGATGACAGCGGGATGATAGTCGGTTGGATGAGCGAGGCAACGCTTCCTGTGAGCATGGGGTAGCGATGAACCTGGGAAGGTCAATCTGGACCCGGGGCGTGCTGGCCCTCGGAGTAGGGGCCTTGTTCCTGCTGGGTTGGAGGATCGAGCTGGACGGCGACGAGTCGTCTGGCTCCGCGTCGACGCGCATCAGCGACCTGGGGATCGATGCGATCTCTGTGCCGGTGGATCGCGAAAGCCGCTCGCTGGACGATGGACCAATTACGGGCAGCAAGGGGATCACGTGGCCCAGGGATCAGAAAGCCAGGACAGGTCCTGAGACGGGCCCGCGGGCAACTCGCCGATTCAAGCGAGGAAACGATCTCCGGGATGAACAAGCCGAACAGGAATTTTTCAATGAAGACACAGAGGCTCGCCGAACGCTCAATGACTCCAGAGACGGTGAAAGGAGTGACGCGAAACAGAATTTCTCGCTGCCAGTGAATGGACCATCTATGAATGAAGCCAAGACCAGTCCGCCGCGAAACTACTCCCACGTGGATCCCCGGTTTTCGGACAGTGAAAGTGAGCTGGACCAAGGCGACCGTCTGGAGGGGAGCTATCTGCGCTCCTATAGAGATCAAGTTCCGGAAGATGGGCCACGCGACGACAATCGGAAGGTTCCTGCAACTGGAGGGTCGCCTAACGATGGGGAAGCGAGGGAGCCGAAGGACGACGAGTTACGATCGATGGAATCAACAGGAGATTTAGAGTTCGGAAAGACTAGTAGATCTAGCCAGGTTGTAAACAGACCATCCCTCCAACGTCTTCGTCAAGCGATACAAAACAATTTTAACCCCGGGAGAAGAGAAGACGATGGATCCTCCCTTCTCAGCAATTTCTTTGAAAGAAGAACTAGTTCGAATCGAGAAGATAATGAATTTGAAAAAAGAACTAGTTCGAATCGAGAAGATGGTGAATTTGAAAAAACGAGACTGCCTCCTCGCGAACCAGCTCAGTCTTCCAGGAATTCTGAAGATCAAGAATCGCTGGAGCACCGTGTAGAAAATGTAGCGATCAAATCAAGGAATCGCGAAGGGGTCAGAGCGGTTAGGTCACAAGTGTCGGCAACGCCGGGCAGTAAAAACGCAGTGACGTCAGCGAAAGGACGATTTTATTCGCGGAATGCTTCTCCGAGCATTCGAGGAATGAGTCGCGCGGAACGTGCGATGGAAGCGAGATCGATCGATCGGAGATCGTGGTTGTTGTCTGCCGAAGGGACCGGCGTTCGTCGAAAGAGATACACGAATTATTATTCGCCGCAGTCCGTCATCCCCATGGCTTATGTTCACATACAACCCGCGTATCCGGTACCAGCTCCTCCACCCGCGAACCGGAAGTGCGTTCGATGCATGGTCGTGTACAAACCTTGCCCTCCGCATCCCAGGACACCGCCGAGGATCACGGTTCAGAATAGGTATCAGGACGTTGCTATGAAATGGCACGGACTCAAATATGGTGAGTCGATCCGCAATTGCGTATTATTGTAGATTCGAAATTTTGCTTGCAAATCAGAAACACATGTTGCTAGCGAGTCATTGGAAAACAGGCGCTGACAGGTTACATGAAAGGTGGCAACAGGTCGTTGCAAATAATGGAAACATATGTTTTTATAAATTGATTTAAGTGTTTTTTATAAATTACCTTGATATTGAAAAATTACATAAACATCATATTTTGGTAATATCAATAGCCAACTAAATTCACCATAAAAAGAGAAAATATCAACTCTTTTCTCTTTCATACGCGTTTCCTATAAATATTCTGAATATTGAAAAATTACACAGACAGCATATTATGCTAAAACCAATAGTCAACTAAATTCATAATAAAAAGAGAAAATATCAACTCTTTTCTCTTTCATACGTGCTTCCTATAAATTTCCTGAATATTGAAAAATTACACAGACAGCATATTTTGCTAAAACTAATAGTCAACTAAATTCATTATAAAAACAGAAAATATCAATTCTTTTCTCTTTCATACACGTTTTCTATAAATTTCCTGATTATTGAAAAATTACATAGACAGCATATTATGCTAAACCCAATAGTCAACTAAATTCATCATAAAAAGAGAAAATATCAACTCTTTTCCCTTTCATACACGTTTTCTATATATTTCCTGAATATTGAAAAATTACATAGACAGCATATTATGCTAAAACCAATAGTCAACTAAATCCACCATAAAAAGAGACAATATCAACTCTTTTCTCTTTCATACGCGTTTTCTATAAATTTCCTGAATATTGAAAAATTACATAGACAGCATATTTAGCTAAAACCAATAGTCAACTAAATTCGTCATAAAAAGAGAAAATATCAACTCTTTTCCCTTTCATACGCGTTTTCTATAAATTTCCTGAACATTGAAAAATTACGCAGACAGCATATTATGCTAAAACCAATAGTCAACTAAATTCGTCATAAAAAGAGAAAATATCAACTCTTTTCTCTTTCATACACGTTTCCTATAAATTTCCTGAATATTGAAAAATTACACAGACAGCATATTATGCTAAACCCAATAGTCATCTAAATTCATCATAAAAAGAGAAAATATCATACACTCTTGTAAGAGTTTGTGTAATGTTTACGAAAAAAAAATACAACAGAACTTTCCCTCGACCAGGATGAACGTTGAAAAATATATCGTAAATGTTTTTGCTAGTCGTTGCACAATTTGTCCAACCCCCGATGTCAGGAAATGTTTATTTAATAGCCTGCTATAAATGACGCTAATCGATGTCGTTCGTCGTTTGCGGATGATTGTTCGTGATTGTTTGCTTCGCGTTTTGATGCAATCGAATCGCGTGCATTATTCGAGGGACTCGGTGGACAGGATTCAGTCGCGCTTTTTCCTACGTTCGACGGGTAGCGAAATTCGTCGAGCGTATAAAACACCGGCGAGGCATCTCCCAACGTTGATTGCAATTTATGGCCGAGTGGTTCGCTCCTAGAAAAACCGCGTCGACGAAACATCGCGCGGTTAATGAGCCGCGTCCGAGGCTCCTCAACTTCTCCGCGGAGGTCGAAGGTCGAATCTTCGAACGACCTAACGTGACAAGGTAGCCGCACGAGGTTGATATACCGACTACGTATTTTCGAACGAGGTACTTTTCCAAATCAAAATAAAGCAATTCAGCAAAATAAACATTTTCTGCGTCCATTTACAAGATACAGGAGCTACATAAAAATGTGCTTCCGAAATGTCAAGGTGACCTCTGTTTTTCTAATACGACACTGTATGTTTTTATCTGGATGAGCCTACAACGCTTTCATCTTCCAAGGTCATTCGTGGTCATTTCTGACATTTAATTATCATGGCTTCTAAAAATTTACGAAAAATGCTAGAAAATAAAATTCCATAAAATTTACAAAGACTACCTGTTGGAGTACACACCGAAATGCACGGAACATGCGGAGGAGGAAAGGTCATTTTTGAGCTGCGGTTTGTTGCACCTCAAGCTATAAATTTTTCGTTTCGCACCTGGGGGCCTAAGATGGCATGGTTCAGTAAACATTGATGTAATATCGGTGAAATATTGTCGTTGAAAACTGTGTCGATGAAACCTGTGTCGGTGATTTCCAAGGGACCCTTCCTGTAAATGGTTACAAAGTTCCATTATATATTGCGTTATGTGCAACATTATTTATTCACATTTGATAGACAGTTATTTCATAGCGTAGTGCAGTTTGAATGAACATCTAATATATAAAGTTGCGTTTGACCTACCAACCTCGTTCTCCCAACGCTACCACTGAAAGTAAAATTTTATATGATTCCACTTTCTTTAAATTTGCTTACAGAGATTGAAATTTGCATAAACATCCGCAGTCTAAATACAAATCTTTCCGCGACAACAACACTGATCTCTTACGGCTTCCGTGTGCCGGAGCGACCTCCACGGAGCTAATTAGATCACTCCGGCGAGAGATAATAATTACGTTTCAATTTCTCGGGGCGTTCGATCCGACGTGCGATATAAATTCTGCTGAATAATTCAGTGCGGACGAAAGTGATCTATACCTTCCCCTTTTTCGCGAAAATACCTGCACGCGTTTTAACTTTCGATGGCAGTCGCTATTTTTATACGATCCGACTGGAAAGTTTAATGGACACAGTCTGATAGGATTTGCCATCGATTAAAAGTCTCCGTTACGGAGGAACGAGATTTACGCCGGCGCTGCCCTCGGACGAGTATTTTCACGCACGATCACGGACGATCGCGTTAGACCCGATTATGCTACACGTTCTTGTGATTGATATCGGCTATTAACCGCGTGCGTGACGTAATTGATGGGAATCTTCCGTGGCGTTCGCGGCACGGCGAAAAAATATTCCGCGAGTAATGGTACCGCGTAAAAATGCTTTTAATAACGGCGACGTTGGAGGTTGTCGCGTGGGTAAAGAAACCTAACGAGTGAGAGGATAAATGTAAGAAATGAACTTATGCGTGGTGAGAATGAGAAAGAAGCATAACGAGTAAATGAGGGTGCGTTTTATGTGGAAAATTTGTCAGTCGTTGTTGCGTTGTTCGTTTACAAACATTCATCATTCCATCCAATGCTCGAAGATAACTGTTGGAATCATATTTGTAATGCGCGCGTTTTGTATTTGTTTGTTTAGTGACTACTTTCTGTGTACAACGACACTTGTCGTCTTATATATAAGGGCGTTCTTGAAACTACTCCTTCTTCCTCTCCAGTTGTTTGAAGTGTACACGTTGTATCTTAAACCCAGTTCAATTATATTTGATATGTAATATTTATATAAGCCTCTACTTCACTTCCATTTAATATTCCCTAACAATAACGTCGTGAACCAGCGTTCTGTAGTATTATACAATAATGGTTTCCTTGTGAAATAATAATAAAACACTCCGTACGTCGAGAGATTGTTGCGTACAAATTTCCGGAATTAACCTGGCGTTGGTAAGGTGGGAAAATGTATGGAAAGTGGAAATAATATATTGTATTATAGAAATAAATACCTTTTTCATGAACATAAGATTAGGTATTGCTTAAGAGGCTTGTCATTTTTCAGAGTAAAAACGCAGATCCGCGAAATTAAACTTTTAAATACACTCAAGCTCGACTCGCTGTCACGCGTTGTTACAATGTTACAATGTTGTTTGTAATCGATCTAAAATCTCTGGGATCTGTGAGACCCCATCTAACTAACGGCGAGTTAAATTAGGTCGAAGATGCCGCTCGGTTTAATTAACAAAGTCAATTCAGGGATGTGAAAGTAGAAGAGGTGACGTCTCGCAATTTCTTTTCCACGAAGCTGCAGCAGATGAAAAATCAACAATCTTTCAAGAATAAAACTTATTCTCATTACCGAGGTTTATTATTCAATGGGTTTTAAAATCTTCTGTGGCAAGAATTGAGAACACTTTTGATATCGATGCACAAGAATGTTTACATTATTATTTTCTATGAACACCCTACTCGCGGCTTTAAGTGGTTACCGGCAGGAACGAATGAAGTTCAGTGATGGCGCACTTGGATTTCCGCGACGTTTACGATTTTTCTCGGTATCCCGGAAGCGGGTTTGAGCGAGCGCATATTTCCGTGGCCCCTGACAAATCCGCGCGGAGCCGAAGAGAAAGCATGCACCGGTGCAGCGCGGTCGACTGGTTAATCAAGCCGTAAATCACATTTTCACAGGAGTCCCGTTGTACCTGTTGCTTGCGGGGCGGGCCGTCGTTGGAAAGGTTACAGGAGGAAGCGATGAAATACCGAGAGCGAGGATCTCGTGCACGAGAGGCCCGGCTAGGAAGGAAATAAGAGGCACCTTTGAAGTGTGCGTGCACGTTTCAGCAAACTGGCGATGAGTAACGGCGCGAAATAAGGGTAAATAAGGCTCGGGGTATCTGCAGTGCCCTTCTAAATTGCCGTTGTCGTGGGTGTTCGAGCGATTCCGTTTCTACCAACTTTTATTCTGCGAACATCGTCTTCGAGTTCCGGTGACTTACAATTCTTGGAATCTTTTTTCCACTGGTGTAAAAACACGTGTTTTATAACAAGTTTAAGACTGTAGAACACATTTCCACCAAAAGAGTTAGGCATTATGAAAAATGCAGTACAGAACAAAGCACATAAGCTTGTTTAATTGTCGAGCAAAAGCGGCTCGGCACGGAACATTTTAATGCAGTTTGAATGTCAAAGAAGAGATTATTATTTATATTATCGAAATGAATAAGGAAGTGTCCTAGCTCGAGAAATGATGTCTTTATTTGCAGAATGCTTTGAATCTCGAGAAACGCTTTCAGCGGTTTCTGTATTTTCTCCTGCCACGTCATCCGCATATATTAAGCGGAGACATTTCTAATTATGTAAATCAGGATCTGTTGTAAGCCGTGTTCCCCCATGTCGCTTTTCTCGCGTTATCTCGTTCGGTCTCGCTCCGAAAAGAATGAACGGGGAGCGCGTGTGTGTTACTTCGTATCTGGATTTGGCATCGCACAGTGAATTTCGCCACTAATAGCGTTACTTAAATTCCCAGTGGAAGCCGGACACGTCTTAATATATCTCAATCGCGTTGTTTATTCCCCTATCGTCCCGCCGCGCAATGCGCCCTGGTCCGCGTAATACAATGGTCGTGATCGAGGGACGGAAGGGCAGGGAACACAAGAACACGCTAACGGTACTTGCATACCTGATAATCTATCGTGCACGAAATTTCTACGAGGACACCGTAATATAAACATCGAATTTTTCAAATGCATCGTTTGCTAAATTATTCATCAACCCACCGCATCGATTTCATAGGATTAAGTAAAGATGTCAAGGTTATTCTGTGTTCCTGTCGTGAAGAATTGGGACGAATAATATTCTTGTCCACTAAGAATCCTGTCTTCAAATTGCAATATTATTCGTGTATCTACCGCATCGATTTTCTACACTGTCGAGGTTATTCTGTGTTCCTGTCGTGAAGAATTAGGAAGAATAACATTCTTGTTCACTAAGAATCCTGTCTTCAAATTGCAATATTATTCATCTATCTACCACACCGAATTTTGTACACTGTCGAGGTTATTCTGTGTTCCTGTCGTCAAGGATTAAGACGAATAACATTCTTCTCCAGAAAGAATTCTGTGTTCAAATTGGATCTTATAAGCAAATGCATCTTTGCGAGTTTTCTGCAATATTATTCATCTTTCTACCACATCGATTTTCTACCATTAAGTAAATTTGATGTCAAGGTTCTTTTGTGTTCCTGTCGTGAAGAATTAGGACGAATAACATTCTTGTCCACT
>CM052202.1:5689078-5762086 GCA_028455805.1 Lasioglossum figueresi | reverse complement strand
GAATTCTGTGCAGTATGACCTGGATATTGTGGGTTCATTTCTTCAGATCTAGTAGGAATCTTTGTTTTTAAATAGAATGAATCCTTTTGCAGTATGCGATTCGTGCGTGCGACCAGGTCACGTGTGCGACGTCGACACAGGTCGTTGCATTTGTCCAACGTTAACATTCGGCGAGCACTGCGACAGATGCAGGCCAGGTTCCTGGGACCTGGTTCCAGGAGTAGGTTGCAGATCCTGTGACTGCACTTTAGGCTCGACGAGGCCGCAATGCGATCTCCAAGGACAATGTCCGTGCAGAATAGGGTACGACGGGCGTAGATGCGAGAGATGCGCGAAGGGATACTACGGTTATCCGAGGTGTCGTCCATGCAGCTGCAATTTAGCCGGTACTCTGGAATGCAACGGGGATCTCTGCGAGTGCAACGACAAGGGACAGTGTCCGTGCAAGGTACACAACTATTATGCGCAAACGCTAGACTATTTTATGGTCTGGTGTTTAGAATTAACTGTTAGAAGAATTTAATGAACTTATTGTATAATGAACTTGTATTTTTTTGTATAAACCTATTTCATGGTCTAGTATCAAGGATTAACTTTTACAAGAATTTATTGAACTTATTTTATAATGAACCTATTTTATGGTTTAGTATTTCGAATTAACATTCAGCAGATTTCAATGGATCTTTAGAATTTTTAGAATCGTCAAAATCGTCTTTTGTTTTTTGTTAAGGAACACGTGATCGGAAGACAGTGCAATCAGTGTAAAGAAAATACATTTGGCTTATCGGTGGACAACCCTAAAGGCTGTACAGAGTGTTTCTGTTTTGGACGATCAATTTCTTGTCAGCAAGCTGAATTCGCCTGGGGACAACGAAGATTGATGCGACCTAGAACGCTTTATGTGAACGACACCATTAATGACATAATAGTAAGCAGATTATTTAGATATGTAGATACAAGTTTAACCCTTATAGCATTCGAATGATGTACAATGATAAATTGCTGTTTAATGTGTCGGTATCGAATCAATTGCTAAACATTTAGATATCGTATGAGGTATTATACCAATTTCGTATCCATAAACTTTTAAAAATCATAGGGAATGGAAATATTCTACGTCGGAAGAAATGTTTCATTTTCGAGTTAATGTAGCTTCGAGTGCAAAGGGTTAATACCGTTCATAACGATAAAAGAAGCAATGAAAAATAAAAAGAAATTGAAATGGGAACATTTGTCGTTTTCAGGTGTCAAGATACAGGTTCCAAATCCCTCTGACTCCCATTAACGGTGGTCTGAACGTGACCAACGGGCTTTCTACGATCCCAGACTTGGAGGGTGACGTCACAGTACCATCAAACTTGTATTACAATTATCCATTATACTGGATGCTACCCGATTCTTTTCTCGGCGACAAGGTAACTCTCTTAAAAAATCGTCTCTATCTAAACGACAAAATCTAATTTCATCAAAAAAATTCAGAAAGCACACGAGATACTCTCGCGCGGAAAAAGAATGACACTGCATAACTTATAATTCAAGGTCGTATCCTACGGAGGGTTTTTAAGATTTACAACTTTGACAGAAGGTGGAATACCTCTGAGAACCACCCTGCAGAATCCAGTCGTGCAACTGCAAGGAAACAACAGAATTGTCTTGGAGTATTATCTGCCTTCGCCAGTAAATAACGATCGCTACGAAGTCAGGTAGCTTTCTAATAAACATTTTAATAAATGTTCGACGAACCTCGAACAATTTTCACGAGCGTAAAAACGAACTTGATCTTTCCGTGGTTCTTGTTTTAGGTTTCACGAATCCTTGTGGCAACTGCAGAATAGACCGGATTACAAGGTCACCAGAGAAGTGCTGATGGTCGCGTTGCAAAACGTGCAGCACATTCTCGTGAAAGCCAGCGACAAGGCAGAGTTCTCGAAAACGACGTGAGTTTAAGAAATTATTACAATTTATTGAATTATGGTGGAAGACTCGATGATTCGCCTCTTTCGTGTAAAACGCATTGTCACTAAAGTTATAATATTATATTTAGACTGCGGATCTTTATGCATTTATGGCTCCTGAAAGTTTTCAAAAAATGGCAGAATATAAAATTCAACATAGTTTAGTACTATTTTTATTTATTTCAGATCTACAAAAACTGCTACCACTGAAAACAAGATTTTATTTTATTCCACTTGCTTAAAATTTGCCTACAAAAATTGAAAATTGCATGAACATCCGCAGTTCAATTATATATTATTATTTATTGCTTTAAACCATATAAGGTTTATATAACATATGCATTACAAATTATACAATATATGATTATGTTACAATATGGCTTAGCGTCCAGCTTCCAATTAGTTACACACAGAAAATTATGTAGAGCTAACGTTTACTGAATTCAAGGATATGTTGCAACATTTCATAATTCTACGTTTTATATTTACGTTGGAAATGTATTCCAGTTTACTGGAGGCTTCTATAGACACCGCGATACGAACAGCAACATACACGCCATCGTTGGCAACGGGCATCGAGCTCTGCCAATGTCCTCCGGAGTACAACAGCACGTCCTGTCAGGATCCAAGCATCGGTTACTATAGGTGGTACCCGAACACCACTGTCTCGTCGACTATCGTTATCGATCTTATCGGTCAAGCTAAACGCTGTCAGTGTAGTGGAAGAACCGATATCTGCGATCAGGAAACAGGACACTGTCTGGTGAGTGCTTTCGTTTCACTACAATTTAGTCTTGACAATTTTATATTCAAATTTCAACGTATCGCTAGAAGTTGCAACAAACTGAAGCGAAACAGGAGTTTATTTCCTTTCTTAACCCCTTAATCTACAACTACGTATGAGACACGTGGTCTTGTATTCCGGCCAAATGTAAATATTACGGGAATGGCCCCTGTTACAATGGTCGAGCCAAATGTAAATATCACGGTCGCGATTTGACCTCCAATTATTTTTCTCAAGACCTTGTAAAGTTTTGACATATTTTATAGATTGATAATAAACCTTTCGTCGTATATCTACGACAATTATTACATCAGGTTGTAATTACTTATCAAATATTTCACAAAATAAACCAGCTGTATCTTACACATGTATTTACATTCCGTAAGTCGCGATTGGTACAACTTAGGACGGATCTGCCGAACCGTGGAATGGCTCGAAGGCTGGGCGATCTTGTTTACGTTTTGGACCCAGGCAGAGCCGGATTAAGCCCAGTAGCAGAACTAGCAAATGCTACGGGCCCCGCGCTTGCAGCAGAAAATGCCCTGGCTACTATTAACAGATATTTCTTCTAAAAAAAAAGGCCCTTCATTGTGTTTTGTTTTATTATCATGCAAAACCTAGGGCCCCCAGGTAATCCGGCCCTGAACCCAGGCTGTTGGAACGTAAATCGTAGGTTAAGGGGTTAATATTGTTAAATTGATTGAAAATAATATAAAATTCGTCTAATGTTTTTACTGTTTTAAATTACGCTGTCTACACATCACAATTAAAGTTTTCCCTGCAAAGATAAAGTATGCAAGATATATTTTGATGTGTTGAATCTTCTGTTATAGAACTGCCGTGGAAATGCCGCGGGGCCAAGATGCGACGTCTGCGCGGACAGCTTTCATGGACATCCGGATTTCGGTGGATGCAAACCGTGTCCCTGTCCGCAAACAGACAAAAGGTTCTCGAGCACCTGTATGGTCCGCACTGACGCGGAACCCATTTGCGTCTGTAAACCTGGTTCGTAGTTCGTTCACCAATAATTTATAAATTATTCATTTGGGAATATTGATGAAATAAAATGTTTCGATCGCAGGCTATACTGGAAGAAAATGCGAGAGATGTTCTTACGGATATTACGGGTTTCCGGATCTCCCCGGTGGCAAGTGCACACCGTGCAATTGCAATCCCGCTGGTAGTTTCAGCGACGAATGCGACGCGCAAACGGGAAAGTGCAGATGCAGAGCTGGATCGACAGGACGAGATTGCTCCGAATGCACGTCGTATCGTCATGTTTTCATAAGCAACGTTTGCACATGTAAGCTATATCATCGTCAGACTAGCACGTTTCACAAACAAATCGCATTTATTACTTCATAAAACTCGCATTTTATAATTGGCGATCCTCCAGTTGAAGCAACCGAGAGAAATGAATATATTTCGTAATTGTTCCTTCATTTGTTAGCCTGCAACGACAACTGCACTGGCGTACTGCTCGACACCGTGGACGTGCTTTCCCAGGAACTTGCGAATCGTACCACCCACATAGCAAACGGTTACATTCCCCCACCATGGGAGGATCTATCGTATATCGAATCGAATGCCACCACGTTTCTCGAAGAAATAGACCTCCAGAATCGTTTGAGGCAAAGAATGAAGACTATTCCTTGGCACGAGTACAAACAGCTTATGAAACAGTTCGAAACGTTGTTTAGAACTGTATGTATTTCTTTCTTTCAAATGCG
Source organism: Lasioglossum figueresi (assembly GCA_028455805.1). Taxonomy (NCBI): domain Eukaryota; kingdom Metazoa; phylum Arthropoda; class Insecta; order Hymenoptera; family Halictidae; genus Lasioglossum; species Lasioglossum figueresi. The sequence continues at coordinate 5,757,617 of CM052202.1, read as the reverse complement.
AATTTACAATTTTTCATGGGTACACAAAATGCTCTGCATACGGAATTTCAGGCAAACGAAGAAGCAAAACAGGCGGACATCCTGAAATCGAAAAGCGACGACTTGAAGAACAACATGTACAGCTCGAAAATTGAAGTGGACAATCTGAGGAACTTCATCAAAGGTATTTTTGATCAGTGTAAATGTTGAGAGGTCTCAAGCTTCGATGTATAAATAGTAAATTCAGTTTTATCGTTTCAGACACGGTTTTGCAATTGACGCAGTACAGTAACGATAACAAGAGGATCGAGATCAAAAAGGCTCTGAAAATGGCGAAGATGATACTGAACAGTTTGAAAGCTGTGAATCTGAAGAGGAAGACGATGGAGATAGAAAACTTTCTCGAGTTAGTATCGAAATAGCATTTCATAAATAAATCGGGCCCAAAATACTTGAATTTAAATGTCTTTCGGTGCCAGACTGTCTTGGATTGCATGTTTCGATTCAGTAAAATTTTATTATCATTCGATGGTATTAAGATACTGATCGAATCATTTTTTTTTCAAACGCAGAGACGTCGCAGAATACACGGATCGGCTGAATTCCTTATACGACGCAACGGAGCCATTAGCGATTGCTCAGGACGATGTCGAAGAGTACTCGCTGAAAGTGTCCGACATGAGAACCGTCATAGAAGGCACGATGGAAACGTTGTTTACCTACGACAGTTTGTACAACAATATCAACGACACCCTGGGAAAGGCGAGGACATATTGCATTGGCATCAACGACGCGAGGAACGAGATTAACGAGTCGATCAGCGACGGCGAGAAATTGATAGACGAAACGCGAGGTTTCATCATTGACATTAACAATAACCTGCAGGTGGGCAAGGAAAAATTTTGAACAACCATTATTGATTTCTCTTATACAGGGTGGGGCGCCACATTTTGCCATCTAGATTTACGTCATTATTATTACGCATAGCAAACAATGTTTCAGATGAAGTTGAATGGTTTTGAGAGGGGCACATTCTAATGATACCTTTTTTTGTAGGTGGACGTGTAAAGGACATATGAAAGCCAATAATGTTTTTTTAAATGGAATTATATATTTTTTATTGCATCAGCTGATGCTCCTTCATATTCTTTACAAAAAAGTATTAATCTATTTGTGTAAAAAAATCATTAGTATAGGAGATATTTTAATAAATATTTACATTGAGAATTCTTGCTCTCCTACCACATTATGACATTGAATTCAAATTATTGACCAGAGAGTCGAGATTTCCTAACAAATTATAATTAAAATATCTCCTAAACTAATGATTTTTTTACACAAATAGATTAATACTTTTTTGTAAAGAATATGAAGGAGCATCAGCTGATGCAATAAAAAATATATGATTCCATTAAAAAAAAAAATTAATGGCCTTCGTATGTCCTTTACACGTCCACCTACAAAAAAAAATGTACCATCAGAATGTGCCCCTCTCAAAACCATTCAACTTCATCTGAAACATTGTTTGCTATGCGTAATAATAATGACGTAAATCTAGATGGCAAAATGTGGCGCCCCACCCTGTATAACTTTTCCAAGAAACATTAAGCGAATATGTTTTCTTCTTTGTAACGTTGAATTGCAGGATCTCCCAGAATTGCAAAACAAATTGTCATACTGGTTCAAAAACTTGAGCATGAAAGAGGAGCTGCTGTACAGATTGAACTACGAATACAATGGAACATACGTGGTGCCTGGTGTTCAGCACGCGAAGAATATATCGAACTATGTCGACGAATATGTCAAGTAAGAACACCAATGATCAATATGAAATAATATCATTGAACATGTAGTATAACGTTTGAGTATTCGACGTTCTAATTATTATAACGAAAAGCTGCGATTTTCGATAAGCATTTTGCATAATTGACGATCGATAACTTGATAAAGTGCAACTCGGCGTTTCTGCCGAGCAGTCTGTTTTCCGAGACGAGAAATATCGCAGCGAGTCCGTTGAAGGCCAGTCAAGCGTACAAGAATATCCTGGATAGCATTAGAGCAGCGAATGTCACTGCCATGGCGGCCAAGGAACTTGCTGAGGACGCTTACAACAAGGTAGGCAGCTAACCGTATAAATATATGAAACGTGTATGATGCAAGTCTTCGAAATGACATCCCATAAATGTTTCTTCTTTGAAATAACCTTCGACTGTGATTAAAAAACAGACTGCAGGGCCGTGCATATAATAAATTGTTTTGTGATTACTCGTCAGACGTTCCCCGACGGCCCAAAATCAAAATCGCTGTTGGACAGCGCGAAAGAACTATCGTTAGAGGCAACCGAACAATGGAAAAGTGCCAGACAGCATGGAACAATGGTTGAACACGCGGCCGCCAAGTTGGACGTTCAGAAACAGGCGGTGGTGATTTTGAAAAATACTATGAACAGCACTGCACTCAGGGACAACCAGGTGAACGTGAAGCTGCTGAGCTTGCAGGACGGCAGTAGACAGTGTAAGTCGACCCTGTGTAACAAAATGTCTGTATTTTACTAAGGTTTCGTTTGACATTTAACACTGAACGAACTGAAAATTGTTTCTAGTGCGCGAAGGTATTAAGAATTTGTTGGACGAAAACGGCAGAATAATGGCATCGACGAGAGACAACCAGAAGCTCATCGACGACTACAGCACGGGAATTTCGGAAAGGCTGAAGCCAAAATTGAACGAGCTGAAGAGGGAAGGTGACTCGAAGATTAGTCTAGCCAGCGAGAAATGTAAGATCAGTTTCGTGACAATTTGTTTGTAGTTTTCGTAATAATTTCTGATCATTTATTTGTATATTTCAGTGACGGAGGCGTTGAGCAATATAAAGAAAACTGACGCAAAATTGATTAGTCTGTCGAACGCAGCTGTGAAGAGGAAAAACGAGTTTGACAAATGGAACGACACTTTGGCTACAAAGTTACAAAATCTCAAAGACAAAATCGCTGAGGCTAGAAACACCGCTGACGGGGTAACTATCATATAATACGTTCTTTGATGCCTTTCCATCACACTGAAGTTGCATAAAACTTTCTACTCATTTTGAATTATTGCAGATTCGTGTATCATTGAAGTCAGCCGACGGCAAAGAGTGCATTCGATCGTACAAACCATCTACGCTGCAACCAACATCGACGAACACGATTGTCATAACTTTCGCGTTGCCCAAAGACCGGAAGGAGGGTTCCCTGTTTTATTTACCAAGTAGTATTAACGTAAGTCCGGGACGAATTGTTTTGAAACTAACAAATGCAAAGAACGTATACTAGAATTTCTAAAAATTCTGTGTGCAGGATGATTTCCTCGCTTTGGAGATCGTTAACAGAAGGGTGAGATTTGTGTGGAACGTTGGGGGAGGCACGGGGATTCTGACTCATTCGGAAATCATAGAGGGTGGTGATTTTCAAGATGATCGATTGTGGTACCGCGTCGAAGCTGAAAGGTACTGCATAATAATCGGTCGATTGGCTTCATTCGGATGGAGTTTTATTAAATTTTCAACAATTACAGAGTCCGTCACGTGGGGAGACTTCACGTGCGAAGGCAGTCAACGATGTCTAGCGAACGTAAAACCGTCAGCAACTTGACAGACTCGGAATATGGACGATTCGATATCACCATGTCGGATCGTGTTTGGATAGGAGGTATACCTCGGTCGCAACGGAAGCGAGCAGAACTTCTGGCTCCGAATGGACTTCCGGGTTGCGTGCACCAAGTGATTTTGGACGGGAAGACTATTGGCCTGTGGAACTTCATCACCACTGCGCCGGACATGGCTTGCCAAGCTTGCGTGGAAGGGTACTTGTCAAAAACGATACATCTCATCGGTTTAGCTAACTTCGTTTAATTTAATTTTAACCCCTTCCACTTTGAGTGCTGAGTTTCCCTTGGGACAACATTATTTTCCTTGCAATTATGTTCGTATCTTTTGTTGATCTAGAGTGGAGGATGCTAGGGACGACACAGCGTACAGTTTCAATGGACAAGGTTACGCTGTCAGAAGTCGTGTCTCCTCAGGGCCATACAACAAATACACATTCGGAGTCTCGATCAACTTCCGGACTTACGACGAGAATGCTTTACTGTTTCTGGCTATCAATCCGGTGAACGTACGTACCAGCAAATTTATTATTTATTGTCAGCGCATCTAAATAATGTTCAAGTTTACTTAACTTAGAATTTTTTGTTAAAACTAATTATACATATACTATGTTATACATATATGTATATATTTTAGTTCTAAGAGTTAGTTTTTAAGTTGATACTGTTCGGTTCTGTGCGTTCCGATGAAGAATCGACATGCTGTTGCATCGACCAAGGAAGGAAAGCACATTATTATTCGCAAATAAGACTGTATAAAGCTAATATGCCCGTTAAAATTAACAATTTGCAAATTACTCGATGTTTAACTTTATTTTCCGCAGAACCAGCACATCATGATCTTCCTACGCGAAGGGAAGGTGATCCTGCACATCGGCTACGGTGGCAACGTCAGCATGGAGATGTCTTCGAAGCACAAGTACAATACCGGGAACTGGACAAAGGCGGACGCGTTTAGGCAGTACCAGCCTTACAAAAAGATCGAGAAGTGTAGTCTGAGCGTGGGCGGTGAAGATGATAAACGAATCGGGGCCCCAACTCCCCAACCAAAAACGGAAGACATACCTGATTTGGCACAAGCGAAATACTATTTCGGTGGTGTACCGCCTAGTTTCCGGGCTGAAAAACTGATGCTACCTTCCCAGGTGTCCTTCCTCGGATGTATGTCGAACATCGTGGTTCAAGAAGGCTATGACCCCATGGCCGAGCAGTATTATGGCGTTGAGCCCACTTGTGGAAACAAAGTAAGCTACAGGTTTTGCACTTCAATTTCACCCTTTTGCAAATCAAATTCAATCTTTTTTATAACAATATATATTTACAGAGATTAGATTCGATTAAATTAACGTTAATGAATTAGTAATTACTAGACTGCGGATCTTTGTGCAAAATAAAAATATTCTCCATCGACTATGGGAAGCAGTAGTTACATAAAAATTAATTTTAGTCGTTTTACGTTGAAAACAACATAACAATATTCTTAGATTCTTTATAATTTTTCATTATTTTATATTTCACCCATTTAATTTCTTCATAAAAATACTTCATTTGTAAAAGGTTGAAATTGATTTGTTTCGACGTATACAGTCGCGCTATTCGTAGACTATCGATGACCAGAATTTTTATATCGAAGTGTTTGACGAATATAATGTAATTAATTAATTTTCTATCAATTTGTTACAGCCGTTGAGGGTGGTAGGATTTTATGGTGACGGCTACGCGGAGCATTCGGCGTATACGCTACGCAAAATCAATTCCGTGGTGAGCTTCTCGTTTAGGACATTACAGGAAGAAGCTGTACTTCTTCTCTCAACGTTCGAGGGACAAAGGGAGCGGATTAGCAACATACGACATTCGAACGAAGAGGCAAATGTACGTATAATGTTGTTCGATGTCCATAAAAAATGTTATGCATGAACTTTTGCAAATACATATCGTAATTAATACTTTTTACGATTTCAGAGAGATAATTACTATTCGGTATGCATGATCGGTGGACAAGTGCAAGTGCGACTGAACGCTGGCAGAGGAGAACTCGTTCTACAATCGAACGAAACGTTCAACGACGGAAGGTATCATTCGGTGACAGTGATTAAAAAAAAGAAAGGACATTCACCTGAGAATAGACGATGCTTATCAAACCTCGGGGAGACTGCCAACCAGCGCTGCCATTCGAGCTCCCGAAGGAGCTGGTGGATTATTCTTCGGAGGACTTCCCGAAATCATTAACAATACTAAAATGATCGCTACGAACACCCCCTTGTATGGTGCGATCAAGGACGCGATATTTATAGACGAGTAAGTTGAAGAGTCTTTGAATTAATCGAACGTTGTTAATGATTTCTTACAATTCCAGAATCGTTCGATTCGATAGAGCTGTCGATTTCGATCACGCACTAATCGGTCGTTCGGGGCCATCTATGGGAAAAGATCATCCCACATATACACGGTCAGCTTCATTATCGAGAGGGATGTCTACTCAGCCAGAAGGCTGTCAGAAAGTACCATACTACTCGTTAGAACCAGGCGCACTAAAGTTTGGAGACAAACCAAACAGTCACACTCAGCTTTATCTGAATTTCAAAAAATTCTGGGAGAAGAAGTACAAGATAGAATTCGATTTCAGAACCTACTATCCGAACGGGCTGCTTTTCATCACGCCGGTGTGTACAGAATTGAACAACTATAAATTTTCTAACTTTCACGTGTAATTATTTACAAAGAGGCACTCCTCTCCGATTTTATATGGAATATCTCGGAACCAAAAGAGAGCCCCTATTGTACGAAAAGGAAAACGGTGTTCAAAATGTGTAGTAGTTGCAGAACATATTTAAATTTCATAAAAAAACGGAGAGAAATGCCACTTTGGAAATAATTACCAAATCAATAAATAAATTTTTATGCAAAACCAATGAGATTGTTCTAATTTTTCAGGGAACTCGAGTGAAGAACTACTTGATGATCGTGATCAGAGACGGCCAGCTTCTTCTGCTGGTAAAGAGCAAACAGAAAAGAGAGATACAATTCAGAACACCGTTCAACGATGGTAATTGGCACCACGTGGTTATTAGTCACGACGAGAGGAAGTTGACGTTGCTCGTGGACTCCCAAACACCTCGTACGATCAAAGTGCCGAGAAAGATTGGCCTCGCCACGATGATGTACATCGGAGGACTTCCGGAAAGTGGGACACCGATACCAGAGCAAGTTGTGGTGAAACTTGAAACTCTGAAAGGCTGCATCAGAGGTTTGCGGGTGAACGGAAACGTGTACGACATGGTCGGTTCGACCAGTAGAGCGTACCACGTGGGGCAGTGTTTCCCGAATGTCGAGAGCGGAGCCTATTTCCAAGATGAAGCGTTTGCGATATACAGTAAGCGTGTTTCACTGTAAAATCAATGTCTACAAGATAATGTTATTACACCGAATTTGTTCAGCAATTACTGTTGGGTGATTCTTATACAGTTCGTCATTCTAAAAACATTGATTTTTGTAAAAAATGCATGATTTTGATTAAAAAATAAGCTGTCAAGCTGTCAATGAACATTTTCTTGATCTGCTCATATACTAACCGAACCAAACCTTTTTTGTGAATGGTTTTTTCACCAGAAATATCTCTAACATTCAATGCTGTATAGTAAATTCCTGCTAGATAAAGGGTTTCTCACATAAATACAAAAACAGAATGTATGAAGTACCCGCGTCAGCTTTTTCTCAAACTTTAACAAGCATTTACAATTATTAGAAAGTACAAAAAATATAATTGTCTATATGGATATATAGAGGAGAGTCCCCTCTATCTTTTCACTCAAACCTGAACTGTCTCGCATGTTTAGTATCCGAGAATCAATGTTTTTCGAGATCGTTGCGTTTATCCAACAGTAATTGCTGAACAGGGAAAAAGTTTAATTTTGTTGGACAGTGTTATTTCACGATCGTACGAAAAGGTTAAATGTAGAAGCGAGGACAGGGTGAACGTGTACAGCATTAGGATTATGTTTTCAGAGAGAAACTTCGAGTTAGGCGCCGTGCTGGAGCTCCAGTTGGAATTCAGAACGTCGGAGTTGTCCGGCGTGTTGCTTTCCATCGCAGCGTCTGGCAACTCGCCCTCGCTGTCGTTGGAACTGAATAACGGCAAAGTGATTATGTCGGGCGACCTGGGTGACAATAAACCGTTGTACGTCGAGCAACCTTTTGCTAATCCGTACACGATCTGTGACAATCGATGGCATAGAATACAGGCGGTCTACAATGACGAGGAGTTGGCACTGAAAGTCGACGAGATGGATCAGAAGTACGGTCTACCGGCCAACGTTAATTACCATATAATGGACTCTAATGTCCTTGGGCCTTTGTACATTGGTGGCCTGCCAGGTATAAAATTTATAAATTAGTTGTTATTCGCATTTGTACGCCCCTTAAGGGAGAATCGATTCGTTACAGGATTTTAAATATTCCTCAACGAATTATCCGAAGATCTAGACCGCTGTCTCTCTCAAAGAAGTCGGCGACAGCTACAATGACTTCCACTAATATTCGGACACTTTTAGAAAGACTATAACTCTTTTAATATTGGACCATACGATTTGAACATTTTTGAGAAGTTAGAACAATTGCTTTGCTACCCAACGTGAACAAAATTTGAGGTCTTCAGAGGCCTTAAGGGGTTGTTCTCCTTTAATTTGCATTATTCGGCAGCATGTAGAGTGATACATTTTCATAAAGCTACGACAGCTACACAACTAAAAATAGGATTTTTGGGGGGAGACAGCGGTTTCGATTGATCTTTTAAGAAATGAGAATGCGCATCCCGCATTCTTGCATTCCTGGAAACTAGTTTACCCTTTAAAAACGAAACGAAAAACGAAATTTTACAAGTAAAGTATTTAAGTAAAAATGTTTTCGCAGCCTCAGCTCCGAAAGGAACACTGATAACAAGGGACCACTTTAACGGATGCATAAGAAATGTGATGATAGGCGGAGAGAGGCGCGACTGGACAGATATGGACGAGTTGCACAATATTCACTTGAGCTCCTGCCCCGTACAATGATGCATAATTATGTGGACGATCCAGTACAACGTGCAAAGTCTTCTAAGTTATTCAATCTCGTTCCAAAGACTGCTTGGATCACGCACTACTCGAAACGTTTTCTCTCTGTGGACTCTGTTCGTCGCGATCGCGCACTGGAATCATGTGCCATACCATGATGGGGAATCCGTAATTAGTTAAGACATAACACTAAACCAAGCCAAAAGATGCTAACTTGCGAACGTAGAAAGTTTACATCTGTGTTTCTCAAACTCGTTTTCTTACACGTATTTTTACAATATTATTAGTAAACTGCGGATCTTTATGCAATTACGGCTTTTGAAAATTTTCAAAAAACGCTAGGACGTAAAATACGACAGAATTTAGTACGATTTTAGTTTATTTCATATTTAAAAAGGCTACCACCACGGAAAATAAGATTTGATTTGATTCGAGTTTCAAGATTCGTCTACAAAAATTGCAAATTGCATAAACATCCGCAGTCTGATTATTAGACAGCGGATCTTTATGTAATATAGAAATTTTTTAACCGATTTGCAACAAACTGGAGTCAAATTGAAATTTATTCTCTTCCTTAATGTGTTTAATATATCCTAATATTTTTATCGTTTCTAATTACATCTAATCATTTTTGTCATAAATGCATATAATTCGCCGTTTAAATATTATACATTCGATTCGACTTGGGATCGCAAATATACATATTTGCACCTCGGACCAGAGTATATTGAATTCGCAGAAATAATGGAAATCTTCGATATTTATTGAAATAACCGCAAACGTAGTCGTTGTTCGTGTATTCTATTTACTATTACTGGAATTCAACTAACACTAATTTATTATGAAGTTTTTCAATGAACACAGCGAATTCGGATCAGCGTTCGGGAAGCTTCAAACATGATTTTCTTCTTTACATTGTCATTCCAATAGGTATCTAACAGACATTTGTAAAAGTTCACATTTTACACACCGACGAATCTTACAGTTAATGAAAAAAGTACAAAGCGCATAATTCTTTATTGAAGTAATTTTCCCAGCAAGTGTCTCCGTAAGAAAAGGAACAGTTTGAGAAACGATTTTTGAATGGCCGACGAGCTATGGCACAAATCCGCGTCGATTTGCATCGTGAAACGAATGTAAAAATAAATATTGACGACATACGTGTAAGTAGCATGATCACTGCCATATAGTTTAATTGTAATACACTCGTAAGTCACAGAACAATTGTACATCAGTATTTAATGTTATTTATTACTGTTAAATGTAAGTGGAACACGTCGGTTCTGACCGCGATTCGAAAAATAGAGGGGAGGGGGGCGTAGTAAAAAAAAAGAAAGGACGAACAAAGTGAAATTATTTTGTACTTTTGTAGCGGTAGTAAAAGTATAACGATAACGTTCAGGATTATCCAGGATGTACACACGCCGAGGAAGTCACATCTAGCGCCCTGTAAAATGTCCTTCTTTTTTCTTTTTTATAATTAATAATGAGCATTAAGTAACACACGAGTAGGGAAAAATGTTCTTCACAAGAATATTTTCATATTTATGTCTAATATTTTTCTTATTCGTTGAATTGTACTATATTATACATACGCAGAAAAATTAACAATGATGTCTCCGCTATTGTGTATAAAATATATAACAATGAGAAAGTATGGTCACCTATAATTTACCCTCTTCTGTACTCCAAAAGTTATATATATATACATTAACATTACAGCCAATGAATACGCAGAGAACATACTTAACTCCATTTATATAGATATATATATATTTTTATAATATATATATATTTATTTATATATCGTTCGCAGAAGAATAAAAGTCTATTGCAAAGTAGGTTATTCAATTTTATTGATGACATTCGCTTCCAAGATGCTAACAGTAAAACACGACCGAAATTTGGATGACGTATACTCGATAAATATTATATCGTCGAGTGGTGGTTTTTTTTTTAATCGAGATGTATATATAAAAACATAATATTTACAGAGACATGGACAAAATCCAGCTACTATGAATCTTATCTCCATCGTCTTCCTCTTGTTCTTCCGTGGGACAATAAAAATGAAAGATTAATTACATAAAAGGTAATCATTTATTATTAGTAAGCGCGATTATTTATATCCCATTGGTATCTCTCTCTCTCACACTCTCTCAATCTCTTTCGCACATTCTCTCTCTCTTATTTTCGTTTCATTATTTATCACGTCGGTGCCAGCTCACTAATAATATTCTCTGCTTCGAAAAATATAAATATTAAGCACAAGCAATCACCTTTCCAGCTACAGTTTGCATCCTTGGCTTGAACTTTTTTTTCTCGTACACCGTGTCTCGTAGCCTTCCAAAATCCCATCTTCCGTGAGCCGATGTCTCTTGTCGATTCTTAAGATTAATGACTACATCGTTTACCATAAATTCTCATTCGCTTTTGTTCGTTTCGCATCGTCGTAGACCGATGCAACTCTCTCGTTCTCTTCATTCATCTTTTTAAACTCATCTTCTGCGGCGGCCAACAACTCCGCCGTCGAATATTGTCAAATCGGACAATTGTTTCAACAGTAATGAAGCTCGCAAAAAATTTGTTTCCCTTTTCCTCGTGTTCACGACGATACGCAATAGATTTACAATAGACGAGAATAGAATAATGAACTTTTTTTTGTTTGTTTCTTTGGATACTATAGTCGACGGATTTTTAATTTTTTTATTTACCTCTCTCTCTCGCATGCTCTCTTTCTCTCAGTATCGATCATTCTCTCATTTTCTCGCTCTCTTTCTCTCTCTCTAGAGCCCCACGTGTTTTTGGAGTTCGCCTTAAAATAATCGAGACGAGTGAACCAAGTTTTGTCGTTGCGAATTAAAAATATATTTTCCGCGGTCAATCGTGGAGAACATGAAATTCGATATGTTGCGTAATTCTTTAATAATAATCAATACGTGTTGTATTACGCCGTTGCAGAATACAGGGGGTCTACTCGGATTTCTTCTGTCTACTCGCACTAAAATTCGAAGATCGCTAAATCATCGAAAATCTGTCGATTTTGTACTTCTGTATGTTCGTGCAAAAATACCTACAACATTCTGTCTTTTAAATGAAACAGGAATAAAAAAAATTGTCTGCTTCTCTTGCATTGAAACAATTATCGATAACTTTTTTAATGGAAGAATATTTAATCTTTGAAAGAACTAAGCTCAAGAGTGCGAAAGCAGAGATTTCACTCTTCAAAATATGTACAAGCATATATTCAAAATAAGTAAGATTGTTTTGCATGAAGTTACAGGAACTAATCGACAATTGTTCGACTATAATTCAACCCTTAGCACTCGAGTGGTGAGTCCTATTCTTCAAAATATTGTGTACATTATTAAATATGTTGGTATCTAATCAATAGACTGCTGATCTTTACGCAAAAGAAAAATTGTCTGTATTGGTTGCAAGAAATAGAAACCAAATTCAATGTTATTTCTTCCCTGAATGATTTTTCAATTTTGCTATAAATGCATGAAGATCCGCAGCCTACTGATCAATTACTAAACATTCAAGTATTTTGTACGAGTTATTATATAAATTCCATACCCATAAAACTTAAAAAATCATAGAGAACGGAAATTTTCAAGTGCAAAGGGTTAACGATCCCTTAATTACGCGGAGTAGTATACTTCTTCCTCCCCTCCTAAACGTCATCTTAAAATTTCATGCACATGGAGCACAACAATCGTCAATGTGTACACATGCACATACAGAGTGTTCGCGCATTCGCCGACCAGCGTTTCTTACACAGATAAACGTGCAGAAAGAACAAACGACTAAATAAAAGGCTGACGGTATTTGTTCGAGAAACGATGGTGTTCGAAAAGTGAATATTACTCTTTTATTTTCTTATTTCTGTACACTTATTGTTTGCGAGAACCTGCGCGGACGCTCTGTACAAATACGTACACGCGTTAAGTAAAAACACATGCACAAACATCAGACAACTCGCGAACGAATAAATCTTTACGGTACGCTAATTGTACGTAAAACGAACGAACAGAAACTAAAAAAAAAAAAGAAAATCCTCTCTAATAGACCCTCCATATTTCTGTACAAAAAATGTATTTACTTCTATCTAATCACTATCCATTCGGTCTACCAGCATATTACGACAAAACGAATCGTGTACATCGTTGGAAAGGATCGAATCGACAAGATGGAAGGTCAGTGCCAGTCCCACACGAAGGGCGGACGTTCAATTTATGGCACAATAAATAGTTGTTCCGTTAGGTTATTATGCTAATTATCTCATCATGTACAGCGCGGACCGCGTGTCTCGTTCGCCTGAAATTGGACTGACGCAACCATTTTCGCGAGATAATAAGATAACCGAGGACTATAATGCCTGAAATACATACGTACGATTGTCTGAACAAAAGGATCTGTGTGCAGCCAACGAAACACATGAAAAAACGGGATCGCTTAACTTTATTAGACTTCGCATTCGAGTCTTTCCGTTTCGTTAAGATCTTGAACAGATCGAGAAGGTCGTATACAAACGGGCTGACACGCTTTCAGAATGTTTAGGAACGCGAGGAACGCAAATTATGTTGGATCTGTAAAGTTAGGCCTAGGGGATCTCAAACAAATCATTGAAGAATGCTAAAAAAAATTTGTTGTCGTTATCGTTTACGTGTTCCAACCATTTTCTGCGTTCCTCTTACAAGATTTCGGTTTACGTAGGGAAACAAGTGTCTGATGCGCGCAGACAATCGGAGCAACTTGATCGGTTTGTAGCCATTCTTTCTCTTTCTCTCGCCGACAATGCTTTGTTCGAATACCAAACATCGCTTCTTCCCGGAATTCAATTTTTGGTACGGTTCGGTACGGTCCCATTCTTGCCCCTTATGAGGTAGACTCGTTTCCAGGATTGCTCATTTCTCCATGATGCAATGGAGCTTTTCAGTAGTCAAAAGCGCTGGATAAAAGATCAATCTAGGCCGCAGTCGCCCTTAAATTTGCATTATTTAGTAGCATGTAGCTGTCGCAGCTTTCTGAAAATTACTACATGCGCAGCTGTATGCTTCCGCATAATGAAAATTACGCTTCCTAAACGTGAAGGTAGAACTTTTTAGGGCGACTACAACCTAGATTGATCTTTTATCTAGTGCTTTCGACTACTGAAAATCTTTGCATTATCGCACCCTTGCAATCCTGGAAATGAGACTACCCCTTTATATTCTCGAGAAACTGTACTTTTATCCCAGTACACACTTCGCAAAACTCGCTTCGAACGACACCGAATCTATCTGGCGAGTTAGAAATGATCACGTACCTCCACGGTAAAGAAAAGAACATCCTCGCATAATATCGATTACATTCGGATCGATCTGAAGGCTGATTTGGTATCCATTCCTAAGCCGGTTCCAGAAAATAATCGCGCAGGGTGTGAAACAATAGATGCGAATTTTATGGGTTTGATAAAATCGAAACTGTTTAAAATACACACGTTAAAAATTCGATGAGCCAATGAACGAATCACCTTGACGTATTACAAACACAGATTTACACTAATTTGTTAAGTTAAGAATACTTTTGGAACTATTACCCAGAGAATCTTCACTTATACTATATTCACACCCTGTAGTCACAACTGTCAACAGTCGCGCATCTCTACGACGAAGAATCATTAATTCGTTATTAATTCGATAACGACAGAAAAGAATCTGTGAAATCGAATTGAAGTTTGAATATTGAACAAAGCGATCTTAATAGATCATGATCATTAGACTGCGGACCTCTATGCATTTATAACAAAATTGAGTAGATGAAATTCAAAACTGTTGGAAAATTTTAAAAATTGAAGATGTCAATATATGATTTCTCCTCTATTAACATTATTAATTTCTTGCAATCGATGCAGACAATTTTTTTTTCATAAAGATCCACAGTCTAATGATCATGAATAGACAGCGGATCTTTACGCAAAATAAACATTTTCTGGCTGAATTCTCTCCTAATATGTTCGATAGGCTGAAAATAATACAAGAATATTTTCAAATGTTTCTAATGGTCTTGCTGTTTTAAATTACTAATAACTGCGTAAAATCTGCTGACTAATAATGAATTATGTAGAAAGTTCGTTTTGAAAATCGAGACGTTCATCGACTCTATCATTAGTACGGTGAAATTAATGATCCTCTAATTGCGTTTAGTGCTGTTTCGGTAAAAGACGGCGGTACAATAGTAATGACGATCGAGAGCCTTCTCGTTCCTCGTTTACGCGCAACGAGGAGAAACCTGTGCGGATTGCTTTGATGCAAATGTAAAGACGAAATTTGTCGCGTAAACGATCGCGAAAGCCCTGCCTCTCTCAGCGAAATGAGGAAAAAGGGGCATAAGAAAAAGTGAATACCGTTATATCAGTCACAACTTTCATATACAACACAGTAGCTTACACGATTACAAGGCGGTTACACGTCGAGAGTTAGTCCGCGAAGATATTAGATACTGACAACAAACCATTCTTATGGTAGATATTGGTAATCTT
This sequence comes from Lasioglossum figueresi, assembly GCA_028455805.1. NCBI lineage: Eukaryota > Metazoa > Arthropoda > Insecta > Hymenoptera > Halictidae > Lasioglossum > Lasioglossum figueresi. The sequence goes on along the minus strand of CM052202.1, from coordinate 5,742,417 downwards.
ACGACACAGTGATTGATGCTGAACAACAACGAAACGACAAAACAAAACGAGAAACAGAAGAAGGACATAGAAGTGGAAGGAGAAAGAAAAATAAAAAATAAGAAAAGAAAAACGGGAAAACCGCGCGACGTATGTAAAACGACAACTCCGTTTCGAATGTGCGCCCGGTTAATCGTAGAAACATACATAAATGAGATTGCATCCTCTCTCGCGTGGCTCGCGTCAGCATCAATCATTTGTCTTTATAAAATTGACTAAGAACGCAACGTTTGCATTAATTTAATATGGGCCTGTATTAAAATAGTAACTATGAACAACAGAGGGCATAGTAGCGTAATGTTAAGTGTGACACTTGTGTAAAACTATATGACGAGAGGCATGTCTTTCTTGTTCGGCAAATTCACTTTTTTCCCCTGCCAAAGACTATTGTGTATTGTAAAGGCATCTATGGTTACAGTCAGATGCTTCGTATGAATCTGGGAAAAGCATTTCCCTCCCGAATTGTATCTGGAAAATAGGACACATCCGTTAAAACAATTCCATCGCTATTTCAACCCTGCGACAGAACACTGGATCTTTCCGGAAAGTGCTTTGGGAGATTTTTTTAAAACTTTAAAAAGATCCCATCGTGTGAAATAGTGTCTGTGCAGGTTTCATTCGACACAAGAATGGTAAGAAAGAGGAGCTAGATAAAAAGCTTACTTGAAAAACTTGTCGAACATTTTATCGATAACTTGTTTCGGCCCAGTACCGTACAGCTTTGACACTTCTTCTCTATCAGGGCAGTATGAATAGAGAGCCCGGAATTGGCAACCAGCATCTCGAAATAAAATAAGGAAATGCTTGCTCTCCGATCTCGCGATTTCGTCCAGGACTCTTCTTTTCGCTTCTCTGTTCACAGTGCCGGGAAAAACGCAGTATTCCACTGCGTTTAACATAATACCACGATTCGACTTTGTCGTAGGCTGTTTATACAATCTTGGACCTGTGGCCGGAACAAAAATAATTATTCGGACAAGCATTCTACAAAATATCAGATAATGTTTACGACTTTGCTGACCATTGTAGTCCATCATCGAGCTCGGCGTGCTGCTGATGTCGCTGCTACCATCGTCGAAGACCCTCCTCTTAGTCAGCAAGCCAGGTGGTAAAGAGCCAGGCCCCGACGGCGAAGGTAGATGCCTCATGCTGCCCATTCCAGGACTCGGTGCTCTTCTTGGTGGTGTCGCCCTGCCCAGGCCGCTGTCCGTATCTGTGTATCGACACATCATACCGTCTTGATCACTACTCGAACCTGCGAACGCAAGCTCAGTATATGAAGATAGAAATAAAGGGGAGAGAAAACGCTTGACAACAGGTGTGTCCCTTTTCACAATAACAAAACCTCCAACAACGTGTTCCGTCCCGGTGACGATTGTTACCCGGCCAAGCAAGAGGAATCCATCGAGGACAGTAACTTATATTAATTACTAACGGTTAGTCTTCCTGATAAGATCCGAGTTATTAGTTACTTTGTTAGACTTACAAAAGACCTTCAACAATATCCATCTTCATAGCTTGCGTCCAATACATGAAACGATCGCCTCAGAATATAATATATGTATATATATGTAATAGTAAAGTACACCGTTACAAAACTTAGAAATATTTTAGAATATTTCAATGAAACTCTTAATATTACTGCCCGATGATATTAACTTTTCTATGAAAGCGCTATTTTAAAATATTTCAATGAAATTCTTGATATCACTCCTCAATAATATTAAACTTCTCTGTGAAAATACTATTTTCGAATATTTCAATGAAATTCTGAATATTACTCCTCAATAATATCAAACTTTTCTATGAAAGTACTATTTTAGTTTCAATGAAATTCTTAATATTACTGCCTGATAATATTAAACTCTTCTAAATTTTTAATATTACAGGGGGACCAAGACTCTCTGACCACTATATGTATATATCTGTTTTCTCTAATTCGATCATTAAAAAAAAAGAGAAGAAAAACAAGAGTAAACTCTCGACATTTCTAAAACGTTCTAAGAACTATCGATCGGGAATCCCGGTAACGAAACTCTGAGCAGTTTGATACTTTTCTAAGCGTTCTATGATCTTGTGACACGCGACAATGGAGAGACTTTCTTTTATGAACAAAACATAGGTGTACTAATGATAATCTCGCGATCTTGGACAAAGAAACGAGCCACGGCAAGTTCATCTGATGATCCTACAGTGTTAAATACACAAACGTGTATTTTTAATATAAATCAATACATATCTAATCTGAGATGAACGTGCCGCGTCGTTTTACCATAATACCTGGAAATAAAAAACAGAGAGGAATGGCAAAGAACGAATACATATGTAACGTAAGTGAATAGGATAACCGTATGATACAGGACCTAAATGTGAGTCAGAGTGAAAAGGTTATTATATGGAAACTGGAACCACCAACAATAATCTGAAAAACACTATATATATCGGTACCCAGAACCAGTGCTGTACAACGATAAGCCCAACAAGCATCAACTGAATCATATATCTACTGCAGCAAATGAGTCCTGTGAATGGAGATCGAAAATGTGTCTGCGAATGTTAGACCATTTCTCAACACAGAAAGAAGCAATATCAGTTATTTGTTAATAGACAGCGGATCTGTATGCGAAATAGAAATGTTGTACCTGAATTGCAACAAACTGGAGTGAAACAGGTGTTTAGTTTCTTTCTTAAAATTCTTCTGTTTTTACTGTTTTAAATTACACAAAATCCGCTGTCTATTCATTAATATTGTCGAAGCATTATCGATTTTTTTGTATTCCGCATTTTATGTTCCAACATCTTTTTACGATCACCTTGTATATCTCACTCGTTTGCAACGACAAAGAAAAGTGTTAGAGGAAAACATTGCTTAGCTCAAAGAGGCAAACGTTGTGATAAAAAAATTTTCTCAAGTTCATATTTTTCGACATCTCAATATTGTTATAACATGACCTCAATGACTTTGAGGAGAACTTGCTGTTTGTTACAATTAGGCGGTGGATTATATGTATTTATGACAAAAATGAGTAGGTGTAATTTGAAATGGAAAAAAAAATTAGAAGAATTTAAACATAGTGTTACATTTTCTTCAACTTATTAAACATATTAACTTTTAATTACTCGCATATAGTACTTAAAATCTCAAAACATTAAATTTATTGTTTCAAGTATAAACAAAGTTGTATGTGAACAGTTATGTAGAAAGTGGAGTGCGAGTAAAGAAAATAAATTTTAATTTGACTCCAATTTGCTGCAATTCAGTAAGAAAATTTCTATTTTGTGTAAAGATCCGCTGTCTAGTTATAACGTCTGAACCAGACAAAGTTCTCCGTTAGCATTTTTCCATATCGTTGAGAATAAGCCAAATATTGAAGGTGATGTTCGATTTAGGATTGACAGCGAAGCAGACATAGTTTCGAAGACGTATCCAATAATGTGCTGTTCGTGTATGCATGTAAATTATCACTGCCACCTTGTGCGCTCCGATCTGCCACCATGCGACTACGTGTAATGCTATGGCCTACAAAAAATTGTAAACGGTGTACAGAACACGTAATAATAAATGATGCACGACAGAAGGGGGGATAATACGTATTTCCAAGTCACTGGTGCTTCTTACCACACAAATTCATCAAGGAATTAGACTTTCTCCCCTTAAAGTTTTGGTAACTCGGGTATTTAGGCCTGCCTCTAACCTGTTGCTGAGGCTCCTGCACATCTGCAATAATGCAATGTTTACCGTGTTACATTCTAAACGCTATTGTACGATCAAAGATTGTTAAATAGTAGGGGATGCTTCAATCGTACGTCATTGCATCAGGGGTAGAGTCTAACTACAAGAGCCATGTCCGCTAGGAACATCAAAAACTCAAGGTAGCCGGTGCAGGTTGGTGCAGAATAACGTTGCGTTCCAAAACTGAAAGATGTCTACTATAAAGGCGCTACTTGAAAATTAAAACAAAGTCATACCCTCAAAAGTGACCTTATACTCTGGTATATCGAGAGAACGATCAAACGCTAATGAAATATGTATAATATGTATAATATATATATATAAATATGTATTAAACATGGTATAAGATATCGATACGTAATTGCCCATACCAGTGATACATCCTGCAACGAGTCTACTTTTCATCAAGCCAAACGTTTAAGGAACATGATCAAAAAAATGGCATTCTTTTAATGAATGATGTTCAACCCACCTCGAGACGTCTTGTAGGAACCCCTTCGGCCAAGCTGATTCATACTTCGACAAGGCGAGGAACCTCTACCGTCGTCGGGTGAATCTACGGAAGATACTAAAATAGGGTACCTCTATTACAATCAGTTAGTTCCTCTTCGGGATGATTCTATATTTATGAAATGATCGCTACGATACTAAAGCTAATCGACAGTTATTCAAAAAACAACACGAAGCATGCAGACTCAATATGAGGGGAAAGTGCTATTAAGTAAATCACGTCTAAGTTGAAAATTATCGATTTCGCCGTCAAATGCTCTAGAATTTCGCTTGTACAGTCGCATACAATTAATACAAACGTTTTAGAAGCTTCTTCACAAATGCCAAGCGATAAGCGCTGTTCCTTCGATATAGACTCGTACAACTCTCGAACCAGTTCTCTCAGAAAAATCATCTTTATCTATTTTATGCTCTTGGACGGATTTAGAACGGCGAGCGGATACCGAAGGATTTGTTACAGGTTTTACACTCGAAATTGAACCCTTTGCAAATCAATTTCACCTTTTTATAAATCAATTTCACCCATTTGCAAATCAAATTCAACCTTTTACGAATAGAGTATTTTTAAGTAAGTTTTATGAGAAAAATCAAATGAAATGTAAATTAATTGTTAATTTAAAATTTTATTGTAGCCATTTTCTGGTTAATAAATTTGAAAAATGAAAGTACATATGTATTTATTGAAGCGTATCGAGTACCGAGTCTTATGTTTACTCGCAGTAACGACACCGTTCACGTGTGTCTAACGTCACACGTCTCATCTTTACGCAAAATAAAAATTGTCTGCATCAATTACAAGGAATAGAAACTAAATTAAATATTTCTTTCCTTAATGATTTTAATAGAAGAAAAATCATATATTGACATCTTCAATTTTAAAAGTTTTCCAACAATTTTGAATTTCATCTACTCAATTTTGCTATAAATGCATAAAGATGCGCAGCCTAGTAATTAATTTTAAATATTCTTAATGGGTGAAATTGATTTGCAAAATGACGAATTTGAAGCGCAAAACCTACATACAGGGTGCTCCGTATCTGGTGGTCCCGTAAGCCTCTATTTTCGAGAAATGAATTTTCAAAATTGAATCTGAAAGGAAGAGAGAACACTTTTCCTTGTTTTTAATCGATTTCTTTTTAGTTGCACCGCCAATTAGGGAACAGCCGGTTGAAGGGAAGGTTTCGCTTGGCATGCCAATGAACGGTCCAGATTACATAGCTCATTGACCACTTTGTATGCATACTCGTTATGCACAAAGCTAACAAACATAGTCGTATAATATATATAGATATATATAGATATATATAGATGTGATGTTTCGGACAGATATGCGAGAGTCAGAGAGTGTGTGTTTGTGCATACCCCTGAGACTGCCGCCCCGATAAAAAGGGCCGGAACGTCGTTCATCGAAATGAGCAGCAGTCAGACTGTCCTGCGAGCCTCGGTAGTAGTCTCGTCTCATCGTCGGGGAGGTCAGCGACGCTACAGTAAGTGTGTTAGTGCAAAACAAATCAGCTCGAATTTTCTTCACTATTCTAGTTCGATCGAATCGAGTCTAGGATTGTACAGAGAATGATAAACAACGAGAAATTCTTTCAAACGTGTTTGTTTCGCAATTTCGAATAACGAACTAGCATAGCCGAGAAAATTTTGAGCTTGTGAACTCTGTGACTGGGTGAGATTTCTCAATAAGAAACGATTACAATAAAACTCAATATGTATGTATAGATATATATATAATAAAAAATCAAAAAGGAAACGGCAATGCTAACAAATCAAAAACTCCGTCCGAATCGAATTCGTTGCCATGCAAAGAATAAAAATGCAATTACATTACAACATTGATAAACTGTCGCTATTAGAATATTATAACGAAAGGAGAGTACAGTTATTGCAAACAGCAAAGTGATGTTTGTTATCTTGGAGACAAGTTGTTTTTGATGTACGGAAACAATCTGTCGCGTTCATGTCTGAATGAATATGCGATCGAGTTACTCGAGTATCCTGCTCGATTATCTTTTCTAATGGGATCGATCTCCAAGAAACACTGATCATTGCAACGAATAGTTGTCACACTACGAGATCCCGTTGCGTTTGCTGACATACCTGTACTGAGATTGGAGGAAGAACCCTTTTTCCCACGGCTAGGCGTCAAAGCCCCGGAATCCAGTTCCGCGCCGGCGTCCACATGAATCGTTTTCGGTCTTGGTCGTGTTGTTGCAGTCTTGTTACGCAGTTTTGTTGGCTTTATCGCATTGAGGAGCTCCTTGTCGATCACTTTGCCCTAAAAATGTGTCGTCAGATAGTTCGGATCAAGAAAGCGATGAAAGCTTCGGGAGTGGACTGCCGATGCTCATGCGATTTTCAATGTTTTATAATTAGACAGCGGATTTTATGCATTTATGAGAAAAATGAGTAGGTGTAATTTAAAACAGTGAAAATTAGATCAATTTTAAAATACTTTCATATTATTTTTAACCTATTAAACGTATTACGAAAGAAAATCAATTTCTATTTCATTCCAGTTTCTCATTTTCCATAAAGATCCGCTGTCTATTTGTAATCAAATTTTAAGAAAGTGGAATCAGATGAAATCCTTTTTCTTTTTATCCAAAATAAATAAAAATTGTACTAAGTTCTATCGACTTTTATATTCTAGAATTAAAATGCATAAAGATCCGCGTTTTATTCGGGAGCAAGCACGCACTTCTCTTTCCGCCTCTTCTATCGCCTTCTTGACTTTGTGTTGCTCCAAGATCTCTGCTCTTCGTTTCCTTTCTTCATCCTTTTTACGAGCTCTTTCCTCCGCCTTCGCTTTCTCTTGTTCCCGACGCGTTTGTGCTTCTACCTCCTTCCTCTCCTTCATCTCTTCTTGCTGCTGTCTTCTTTGCAACGATAACAGCATTATACGTTCCTTTCTGCGCTCCATTTCGTCCAGGGAATTCTATGAAATAAGATTATGAGTACACAACAGAGAAATGGTTACAACGCCGATTTTAGTATCAACTTACTGGATCCGGATTCGCAAGCTGATTCCCGATTATTAAACCGACACCCGATTGCCGACTTTCCGCGCTGGTGTCGCGTCTCTCTCGCAGTTTTTCTCTATCCCCTTCCCTTTGCATCTCTTTATCTCTAATCTCATGTCGTTGGAAGTCCCTTTCGTCTATGTGACGCTGCTTCTCTCGGTCCGACTCTAACAACTTCTGCCTATCCGCGATAGCCGCCGGAGATTCGGGTCGGACCGTGAAATCCTCGTTTTCAACGTACGACGATAGTGTTCGTTCCTTAAATAGTCAACAAGAGATTAGAATCTCATAATTTCTCATGCTGAAGCATCTTAACTTTCAATCACACCAACGTACATACAGTTTTATTCAATGAAATAACTGCTTTAATGCGACATGAATGTTTGCTAGTGCAGTCGACACCTTTGCTTATGCTCGAAACATTAAATTTCAAGTTTTGAAGATTGTAAATACTACATGCAAGAAATTAATTAATAGACTGCAGATGTTTATGCAATTTTCAATTTTTCTAGGCAAACTTTAAGAAAGTGCAATCATGTAGAATATGATTTTCAGTGGTAATAGTCTTTGTAGTTCTGGAATAAATAAAAATCGGCATTTTTTGAACATTTTTAGAAGCCATGAACGCATAAAGATCCACAGTCTATTAATTAAATATCTCATAGATAGACCATAAACTTGCCTTAATTGTGAAATAATCGCGGGTAGATAATGTGTCAAATAATTTCGTGTTTACCTTTTTGGGAGACGTTCTTTTTACTCTAAGAGTCGGTTTTGGTTTCTTCGGCGCGTCGTTGTCGAAGCATATGTAGAAGCCTTTCTCGCCAGCGTCCGTTGGATCAAGAGGTGTGACCTCCGGAGTACCTGATGGGGATGGCGTGGCCTCTCTTAGTGATGGGTGAGGTTGAAATGAATTACGCGATATCGAGGGTCTAGTTGGTGAAGGAATTCTATATGTACGGCTGCCGGACGTGATGTGCAAACCTCGTATGCCTTGTGAAAGCTCATCGTCATTTCCTTAAAAATATATGAGTCAATGGAATAACAGAAAATGAGAACCGAAACATAATCGTCGAAACACGCAGGCGTTTGGCAAAGGATGGAAGATATAGCATAGAATGACTCTCCGCAACAACATAATTAACACATCAAAAGCACGAAGATTGCGGAGACATATTGCACAACAAAATTAAACTTTTTTCGTGTTCAGCAATTACTGTTGAGAGATTCAACGTTTCTTTAAGAACATTGGTGTTACGCGAAAATTAAACATGCGAGACAGTTCAGGTTTTAGTGAAAAGATAGAGGAGACTCTCCTCGAAGTATCCGTCGTAAGCCGACGCGGGTACTTTGTACGCTCTATTTTTGTATTTATGTGAAAAACCCTTTATCTAACAGGAATTTACTATACAGCATTGAATTCTGGTAACGAAACCATTCGCAAAAAGTATTTGGTTCGGTTAACATATGAGCAGGTCAAGAAAAGGTTCATTGACTACTTGTAATTGCTGAACAAATTAGTGTTCTACAAATGTTATTACTCCCACCTGTTACCGCACACACTGCAGAATGTTTTGAAACGTGACAAGCCTAGCTAATTGTTATTTACCGATGAACGATATATTTTGAGGTTTCATATCATCGACTGGTGGAGCTGGAACAGGTGCGTGTATCGCAGTCACCTGTCTCTTCTCTGTCGGGCTTTCGCATTTGATGGGTATATGATGTACTGTTGGCCTTTTTGGTTCTGGACTTTCGCTCATTAACTGACTTATTCGATGAACCTATATTAAAAATTAATAATATAATTTATCACACTTCGGACAGCAAAAAATTGTCATTAACACCGCTAAACTGTCACTTAAGAAATATAGAACACTCTGTAGATGTTCACTGGTGAACTATGCATAAACAAACCTCGTGAGAGTAATTATATGATGACGTGGTAGAAGACGAATAAAAGAAATGCATACTGACAATATTTCCGCTCAAGTTCTCAAGAGAAAGTTAAAATAGAGTTTGAACGGGTGTAAACGCTCGAACGATGTAGCTTCGACATGAAACTGTCTGCCATACTGAGTCTTGAAAGCGTCTATAAATGTACATTACATCACTAACTGGTTCCATGGCTGCTGGTTACTTATATATATGCAGTAATTTATTTAGCACCTGAGTGACCAAAAAACTAAGCATAGACTAGACCGAACATAGAAACCAGTCTGCCTTATCAGTTGAGGTCGCTAACAAAAGAATCTTTTAATCGTCGTTGCATCCTTTTCACAATAGTATTCTATTTCCAGGAAACTCTAACATAATCTAACTCTAAATCCCACTCCTCTATGTTCTTAATTACTAAACTGCGGATCTTTAAGCAAAATAAAAATATTCCGCATCAATTGTGGGAAGAAACAGTTAAATAAAAATTCATTTCACCCCTTAATAGTTTTTTACGTTGAAAACAACATAACAGTATTCTTAGATTTTTATACAATTTCTCACTGTTTTATATTTCACCCAGTTAATTTCTTCGTAATGCATAAAAATTACAGTTCGTGCAACTGGAACCATATCGACTACTTTGGAAAAAACGTAAACTGTGTTGAGGATAGAGGTCAAGCAATTTTATATTTTAAAAAGTATGACTCTGTTGAATCATTTTAGCTAGTTCCAGTTGCATGTTTCATGTTGGAGTAACATTCTACGAAACTGTAAGAGAGGCAAGCATACGTAGAATGCATAAGAGAATTACGATACGTACAGCATTTCGATGTTGAGGACTAGCAGAAGACGGTGGTGTTTGATTAAAGATAGATGAAGACGTCGGATATGTAGAACCAGGATGACTCATTTGATTGTTACAAAGACTATGATCACCGCCATTGAGGTACCTCGGTTCTGGAGGGGTGTCGTGCAAAACGAATCCTTTCTGTTGAGGTGGATGCGTTCCCCAATTTCGCGTGTCTTGATATAATCTCATATCTTGCTGATAACCTGTGAATTACGAGATATAAACAATTGAAAATATTGAAACAAATACTCTATCCTTGTTCCTTAAAAATATGTGAATACCTGTCTGCGGAGAACCGTATCGAGGATCCAGTGACTGTTGATAACCTACGGCAGCCATTTCATTCGCTAAACTCTGCGTGGGAGGTGGTTGGCCCCACATTCGTCTTTGCAATTGCGGTTGATCATGCAAATAAAACTGTGATTGCTGAGACTCTTGCAATTTCGAGCCCAAGGTGTTCATGGTTGGCATTCCAAAACTCTGCAACAGTATAAAGTCAATTATAAAAGGAACATCAAATTCTTTTCTATGAAAAATGATTGTACGTACTTGCATATGGTGCTGACTGAGACTCTGCAACTGCTGCAACTGATGCTGCATTTGTTGCTGATGATGAGACATTAAGTGTTGCTGCTGTATCTGATTCTGTTGATTGGCTAGGCGCTGTATGTCACCTTGTATTTCGCTAAGACTATTATTCAATCTACGAAAAAATATCAGGTACACATTCTCAAGAAAGTTCGGTAGACTTAATGCTCATATACCGGGTGAGCCGGAAGAAACAGTACACCCAATAATCGTAGAATCGATGACGAAACAAAATGTCCTGGGCAAATGTCGATGCTGTTCGGCAGTGTTGACAGATAATTCAATGATCTTCAGACAACCTTGAATTTTGAACGCTGTTTCTCGCGGGTCACCCGATATATGCTCCATCAAGCGTAAACAAATACTGACTGTGATATAGACTGATGATACTGCTCAAGATCCATATTTTCAATGTCCGGTGTACGTCTGGTTTCGATAAAGGGTGCATTGCCATCATGCTCCAACCACTTATGCTCTACATCCCGAACATCCTCGCTAATTTCCTGTTGCCATCGGGAGACAAGTATAGACAAATTATTTACATGATCGGGGAAAGCATCTGTCGTTGGTACTGTTAACATTGCATATCTACAGGGGCCAATTAAATATACAATGCGTGTCTGATTGTTTCGGTTCTCTACTAGCATCTAGCTGCTTGTCTAATGTTTCGCATCAATTAACTGTATCACGAGATCAATCAATATTTATAACGTGAGCGAACCGATCTCCTGTAGATATACAATCGTACGTTAGTAAAGAAACGAAATTTTCATCCGTGAGAAGATAAGTGGAATAAAATTACAAGTCGGCCGATCGACAGCAGCCTCCGTGATTAATGACACCGTAACCGAACGTTCACAGACAGTTTTGCAGATCTAACGTGTCGAGAATATGTACAATGGAAAATTTTTACATTTTTCACACAAGACAGCGACAGCTCGGACAGATATTAAGACAATCCACCTCGCTGTTTCGGCTCTGAATTCGACTCTATTGTTACATACAATCGTGCCAGATTAGAATACAAGTGTGAAGAGAACCACCACCGTTGAGAGCAGGTCTAGATCGAATTTGTCGAACACGATTCCTGTCCAAAGAGTGTTTGGTACTGTACCATGCATTCCGAGGACGACGTCTTTACAAACTGTGTCTGTCAACATGGGAGCGAAGTTTCGCAAACTTTTCAAAAGACCACTGGGACTGTTTCGTTTTCCTCTATGTCTAAGTATAAGCGACAAAAAAGCGGAATAATCATTCCCTGTTGTAAACTGAATCAAGAGATCTGACGACTAAGGAAAATAAAATCATGTGAAAGCGCATACAGGATGTTCGACTGTGCCGGGTTCCTTCGGAACACACAAGCTAGTAATTCACTTTCTTGACTTAAGGGTAGGTAGACTCGTGTCCAAAGATGGGGTTTGTGTCAGTAGTTAAAAGCGTTAGTCGCCGTCAAAAGTCCTATTTTTACGTTTACGAGACGTAATTTGCATTATTCTGGGCATGTAGCTATTTTCATAAAGCTGCGACAGCTACATGCTTCCGAATAATGCAAATTACGCCTCGTAAACGTGAAAATAGGACTTTTGAGGGCCTAGATTGATCTTTCATCTAGAGCTTTTGAATACTGAAAAACCATTATCGACAATTGGAAACGAGACTACCCCCTAAATTGTTTTTCAACATCGATTCCGTCGTGTACGCAGTCGTGCACCTTGCATTCTATCTTACTTGTTGCGTATTATAGCATATCGTCGTTGCTTTTCAGCTGTATCGTATGTTAAAATGTTAAAAGAAAGGTATATATCGTATATACTGTGACTGTGTTTGTTCAGTCGCGCAATGAACAACAGCAGGGGGGTAGGAAAAAGTAACAAACGTCTGAAAGCCATACATAAGCATGTATGTAGATATATAATCGCTAGAGATCGGCGAGTCAGCAAAGTATCTCTGTGGAAAAATTGTTTTCATCTACTGGAACGCTGTTTTATGTGATATCGTACCTTGAGCGAGAAGGGTCTCTGTGGCTTTTCTTGAAAGGGTTGTTGGGGTACAGGGGTCGTCTCGGAAACGCTTGTCGGGGTCTCCCCCGAAGATCCGGAGGTTACAGGAGTGGGGGGACCGATTTCGGCCGGACTGTCCCCCCCGGACGTTGATGAAGAGGGAGATTTAACCTTACCCTGTAACCAGCCCAACCACCGTGCCTTGTTAAGTACTTGGAGTCCGCATATGCCAAGTCCAATATGTCTCTCCAACCACCACACCATGGTCGGAGCGTCTCCACATCCAAGTTAAACGTTACATTCAAGCACTAAATACCAAAGCCAATTCAATCTCGCAAAACATCTCATTGCCATTTATTTTTATTCTCTGTTACTTCACACGATAGGCTCCCGCATAGCACGGCTAAAATGTTGTTTCACATTTCCTGACAACTTCCTACCCCATACATACCGATCATGTCGAGATTATGAGAGATAACTTAACCCTTGTCCGTCCCTCATGTCAACTCGACACATTTTTCTTGACTTTTATTTTTTTATTTACTAAGATGTAAATGTTAACCCATCAGTTTGAATTAAAAAGCATCGAAAAATAACTGTACTTAGTTATTACTTTGTTATTTCATGAATTTTTTGTGAAATGAGGGACGGATGAGGGTTAATCTTCATTTTTAATAATAATACAAATTACGCAAATATATTGGTTAATTTACTGCTAATAATTTACTCACATTGAAATTTAGTTGCGAACCAATTTCATTCATTTTCGTACAGAAAAGGTAAACAATATTTCGTTCGTCATTGTGCGAGGGCCTATCGCACATTCTCGACTAGAAACGTACTATGAACCTGTTCGAACAGCGTTTTTGCGAAAGAACTACAGTACTCTTTCGTTACTTTCTATATTCTTTACCGCGAGGGATTACTATACTTTACGATTCCCTTCATTAATTTTGTTCATTAATCCGCTAATGTACAGATGTACAGCTGAATGTAACTTTCTCTGCTGAAAGTGGCTAGTAACAGTAAACATGCATACCGTCACCGGATTATTTATACTGCTTGTTGCTTTTAGTATACAGAGTGCATCAGATTGAAATAAAAAAGATAGGAGTCTCTCACACTCTCTCGTACAAATTACTTTTTAATTATTTTTGTGTCCAACTCTGAAATTTTGATACATCCTGTATACATTTCCAGCAGAAGAGCATCACAGAGGCTTTTTTAAAATTTGATATAATGTTGTAGTTCAAAGACCTCCAGGATACTGTTTTGCAGAAATAATCTGAACAAAGTAGGACACCTCTGGTGCTTCCCTTCTAAAGAACTTTGCGCATAAAAACGTGTAAAGCACAGAAACGGAAGTAGCATAGAAGAAAAAGTTCGGAAATGTTCCTATGTATTAAAGATCACAATAAAATCTAATTGAAAACTTGTTCGAACGATTTGTTTCCCAGACAATTTTAAAAATATCTTTTCTCAACCTCCCACATAGGAACATCTCCTGCATGATCTATTTAATTGTACAGTCTGTCGAATCTACGTATAACTGTGGTTAGGTAGTCACGCAATATTATTGCTTCGGCATGCGCTTACCACCAAGAACAGCTGAAAGGTGTGAAAGAAAAATATATGTTACAATAACGTAGCAGGCAATCAAAATTATCTGCTTTGACCACGCGACAGGCGTCAATATTACGTCGCATTTGCAACTACATATACACAGATTCTGTACTCGTCAAACTAGTGGTACATAGATGTTAAAAGAACGTTATGAATATTAGAAAAAATAGTGCCGCTTTTTAAACCTGGAATAAAAAACTGATTAACTGCAAGCTCGCTCGAGGATTCTACTTGACAAAATAATCGGTAAAATAGTAACACAGCCAGATACTTAATGTAAAAAAAAAAACAAGAAAATCGTACGCAAAGAAAACAAAAACGAACGGATACATAGTGCAGCTTTTAAACTCAAATGAATCATGTGTTACAGAAGAAAAAGAAACTCTTTTAGTGTCCGACGTACAATACAATTGTACTAAACAGCCGTGGCTAGATTTCGAGTAACTCATGGCTGTATTCAATGCTCTGTTTCGTATTGACAATTCTTGTGTACTCTTATTTTTCTAAGATGACTGAATGTTCATTTGAAAAATGTATCCTGAGATATTTTTTATGTTCGATCGATGTCGTGTTTCAGAATAAAAAGAAACAAATCATTAAAATGGCCATGAAGAATGTGATCTGGCTGGAAATTATGTGTGACGCGTCGAAATGGGAAACACGAGTTTCAAGATCGTAAAAAGTTAACGTAACGCTTTACCTTCGTAACAGCTTGCAAGAACGCAGCTTTCCCCACTTTCTGACGTGTTTTCGACATCACCACTTCCATCCTCCTCTTCTCGTTCTCTATGTGACGACGTTTCTCTTCCAGTTTCAATCTAATATTATTCAGTTGTGAGGCCATAATCGTGTTACCACCGTTTTCATCTGCTCGTATGAATTTTATTCGGTTCGTCAGTTTCTTATCGTTCTCGTAAACAGCTGAATGCACGTTAAGAAGGTCGTTTCATGTCTAGAAACCCTTTTACTAGGCAAAATACGTAAAAACGGATGACCAATATCATTTGCACGTTCTACAACATTTGAAATACTTAGCAGACTTGCTTTATTTTATATATGCATTAAAATTATAAATTACAACGAACATAAAACGTAAAGAAAGAATGGTTTCTCGAATTGCAACATGAAGCGACCTTCCTAACAAATGTATACGCACCAACAGAATGTTGCTCCACTTGTTGTAACTGTTGATTGCTCTGTTGCTGCCACGTGGTCGTGTTCGGCAGCGTTGCGAACGTTGTCTTTTTCTCGCCATTTCCATTACCGTTCGTTTGGCCGTGTTTCTTAATCGATAGATTCGATTTGGTCGTGGCATCCTCGGACTCGGTGTAAGTTAAATTGATTCCTTTATCGGAGCTTTGCCTGTTTAAGTTCGCGAAGCTAGCTAATTTTGAGGTGTTGTCCCCTTCCGAATTATCGTTATCACTGGAATGTAAGATCTGCTTCAGCGCAACGTTGTCCAAGCTCGAGTTCGAGGCTTGTCTTCTCAATCTCGGAGGCTCGTCGTTCCCATAACCGTTGTCCGATAGTATGTGCTGCACACCGCTGCCGTACACGTCCTGAACACTCGACCGGGCTGGCAACGTTGGCTCGGTCGTGTTTTTCTTGCCAATATGGACGCCGACCTCCTTGTCCGGATTTCTACCGAAGTTGTGCAAATTGTCCTGCGGGAGAAAAACATCATTAGAGGACATTCGAATCTGTCTTCGTTGCTCTAGATCAGTCTTGTATCCTTCTACCAAGGATGTACACTTTCTCGTAGTAACTAGTAGCTGCTCTAAATAGATTACAAATTAACTGCCACGAGTATGCCAGCCCACTCTGATAGTTTATCAGTCAATTATAATTAGACAGCGGATTTGATGCATTTATCACAAAAAATGAGTAGACGTAATTTAAAACAATAAAAACATTAGACAAATTTCAAAATACTTTTATATCATTTTCAACCTGTTGAACATATTGAGAGAGAAAATTAATTTCTATGTCACTACGGATTGTTGAAATTCAGGTGGCAAATTTTTATTTTGCATACAGATCCGCAGTCTAATCATAATATTATCCCCTTCTAACTAGTTAACTATTCTAGGCCTCGTAGCTGATCAGCTGATCCTTTTTACCTAGAAATTAGCTACCCGGAGCCAAGTATCTCATCTTGGCAGCCCATTTTGGTAGCCTACAGCTCAGCTAGACGTTCTTCAGGTATATCAATCAAGATTAGGCAAACGAATCGTGAAAACACACCTGAGAACCGCCAAAGTTTTCTATGGTCAGCTGAGAATCGTCCGAAACGCTGTTGCGCCTGGATCGGCGGCCCGCGTAAGAACTTCTCCTCTGGTCTTCCCAGTTGCTCGGCCGACCAGCGGCATCTGCTCTAGCTATTGACTTCTCATCTGCCACGGAGCTCAACGTAGGAATGCCTTTGCCACGGTGGACTACGAAACTCTCCTCGCTCCCCGTTCGTCTGAAAAATAGAAAGCATTTAGAAACACAGAAATCGAACGATGGTGAACAGTACTAAAAAATATTGATGGTCAATCAGTTGAAGCTGAATCACTTGGACCGTTCGATCTGCAGCGTAGAAAAGACGTACCTGTCGTCGTGAGAGTAATTTTCAGCAGTCTGTTGCAACGATTGCGACTTCTTCACGGAGGTGGACGACGCTGCTTTCGCAACTAGAAAACAATGCAATGCTGAATCGATCGTTTACGCACGCATGTAGAAAATAGCACCAATGTCTAAAAGTCAGCGGTAATTTCTGACGTATGAGAGAATGAAAGTTTTCTGTGTGATCGAGATCACGCAATATATGTTACACACCGCGGGAAATTTGCGATCGAAATTTCTATACTCGCTTTATGGATTTCAATGAATTTACAATGACAGTTAGAACCTGTTGACGCGGATGACAATCGGTGACTGTTATCACGATTTTCTGATTCTATTTTACGGTGATTTTCTAATTTTATGGTAATCAAATTCAAGTAACTTCGCGATAGAAATTTCGACGAATGCAAACTCCTCGGACTAAAGTTTCTAAGGAATGGAAGCACTTCTTATTATACAGTCAATGAATGTACACCTATTAAATGGTTACGAGTTATTATCGATTCTACGACTAAATTCTAGCGTCTCTAATTGTCGTGTGAAACACAATCGGTAAAACCATCGAGAATATGTATTTCGTGAACGTAAGAGAAACGCAGAAAGTATTAGTGAACAGACAGAAAATATACAAAACACGCATATAACATAGACACAATGTACGTTGCAAACAAGGTATACTAACTGAATATGGAGTGGATATACATACATATATATATATTTATTTATTTATTTATATATGTATTTATGAGTCGTCCAGACTTCACCCTGCGTCGCTGAACGATACAAGACGATATACAGCATGCAAAACGAAAAATGTAGGAAACCGGAAGCCAACGACAACGCAAGCAACTGAACAGCCAAAAAATTAGGAGCCTGACGCTGAGATGCGCGCAAGGTGCATGCAGACCTATTTTCCCAGGACCGCTAACTATACTTTCACGGCACACAAGAGTACTATGCAAATCAAATCGTTAATAAAAAGCGGTGTGCCTAACAGTTACGCCGGTTTTCTTGCATAGCTAATCTAAATACGGGCCACGTTTTAAATGCAAAACGCATTTCATACAGCCATCGGGAGCAAATGGTTTTTATTCCCCCGAGGTGTATTCCGTTCTCAATACATTTCAATTCAATTATTTTAACCCGCTCTTGCGAATTAACATCGGAACCGAAAGAAAAGGTACGTTCATATTAACTACATGAATTCTCTTTAATGCCGATCCGTGAAATCACTTTATCCTTTGTTTCGAATATATTTGCATCGAATGTATTTTCTGGAATGCATGGATTTCTGCGCGACCGAAATCGTTGAGGAAGAAACTTCGAAAAAAGACCATTTCGAAAAGTACGGAAACATTGATTTTTATCGAATATATGTGCTTATTATTATGAAAGTGGTCTAAGGCAAAGTTTTAAGCAAATGAGTTCATCAGTCATTTCGGATCGCGTTATTTGAAACTAAATGAATTCAATGTAATTTTAACGATGTGTTGCTCTTTTAATCTTTTTCCTTTAAATATATTGAAATAAGAAATACATGACTCAGACCACTTTCATAATTATGGTCACATACACGAACAAGACTTCGTATAGAATTTAAAACGCAAAAGCGCTTCAACTAGGCCGGCACAACGTGAAGTCGTAACAATAACAATTCATAATTCATGAGCAATGTGTTAATAATTAACGCTTCGGAACCGCTAATCACCTGAAAGTCGACATTTCTCGCTTGAACCTTGAAAAATCGGCGAGTTTTCCACGCTATTTAAATAAATATCAATATAACAATTAGACGACGCCGCGTAGTTATGCTCGAACGATCTCGAAAGCGCCGGCATAAATCTACAGGTGGCACGAAAGTGACGCGAGAACCGCTGCTTTCCAATTCAAACGAGACCATTAGCTCGACAATCTCATTTTCTCGCGAGTATTCTTCTCGAAATTCGGCCGATAATGAAAAAAAGTATGTTGCGCGGCGATCAGCGTTCCACCCGGCTGGGATTAAAGTTTGAATTCAAAACATTTCTCTGGTTCGGAACGTTCGAAATTATTTATCTTTAACCCTTCGCAGTCGGAGCTATTTTAACTCGAAAATTAAACATTTCTTCTAACCAAGAATAATTCCATTGTATATATGATTTTTTTCATTTGATGGATATGAAACTGACATATAATACCTCATACAATGCCTAAATGGTTAGTAATTTGTTAGACACCAACATATTTAACAATGCAAAGAATATTGTGAATAATGACAGAACTCGAGAGCTAAGGGTTAAAGGGCTGCAATCGAGCAATTCGGAACCGAACGAAGTGAAAATGCGTCGCATTTAAAATGCAGTGGTCCGAGAGGGGAGAAACAAAAAGAAACACAACTAAAGAAGAAATCAGAGACGAAAGTAACATCGAGAAACGAACGACGAAACTCGAGAGGTTCTCGGTCGCTCGGAACTTTTATATTTCTTTTTCTCATTACTCTCTTTTGTCCTTCTTGGTTCGAAATCGTCTGCGAAGACACACGCGACCGAAAAGAGAGGACCACCTATAGCTTGCTTGCTTTTTTTCATGATTTGGTTGTTTGGTAACGTGTGGATACCTGTGAAGCCTGGCGCGGATACGGAGAGGTTGCTTCTCAGATCAGGTATCGGAGCTATAGACTGTGGCAGACTTCTTTTATGAGCTACACCATGACTATTGCGCGGGCAGGCTGCACCCGTCACCGCACCGTATTCGTTCATTGGCAACCGGAAGTTGACGAAAGAAGAAGGCGAGGATAGCGTTGTTGTCAAGCATCAAGAGGGTTACGCCATAGAAATATATGGAAATATTATAGTTTTACATTACAAGTGGTACATATGTATATATTTTCTAGATATATACGTGGAGGATCGTTGCTGTTATTTTGTCTGTTATTCCGTTCTTTTTTCTGTCGCATCGTTCCTCATGAATATAATCTGTTACAAACGGGAGATCGCTCGCTCGAAATCGTTCGTCGGGGACGTCCATGATTTTTTTTCGATAGAAAACACAACTTGGCTTTATTGTGCTACAAATATCGAATGCAAACCAATTTTTCTAATTCATCTCGCTCGCTGCGAAATCGAGACTGTTTGCTCGCTGTTACAATTCGCAGAAGGGTCGTTAAAAATAAAACATTAACAAAATTAATTTGGCAACGATCAATGGAAAGGGGAGAAATTGAAACAAAAGAACGCCGAGGAAGGGGGTTTCCAACCAGAATTTTCGTTCTACGAACAGCGAATGTTTCAAAATGGATTTCATTGTCAGAGCGAGACAAATTGCGAATCGAACGGTGCAACAAATTTTGAAATCGCTCGACAATTGGATCTTTTACGACGTTGACCGACGGAGCGTTTCAGTTTCGCAGCAGTGCGGCGAACGATGATTGTTTATCCAAAACTTGCTGTACAATAGAGCTCGCAAATAGTTGTTCATCGTACAACGTAGATATTTTCCCGAGGAAAGTCATGAAAGTCTTGAACGACTCGATCGGAAGCTCCCTCGATTAAAAAGTAATAGATGCGTTTATTAGTCGCTGCTAAGGACCTGGATCTCGAGACTGGGAACGAGTGTGTGTACTGACACTGATAAAAAGCGTGATACCGTTCCGGCTGCGGGCAATCTTCGCTTCTTTCGTGCGATTCCATCTCCCACAGATTTTGATGAATTTTTGAAAACATTATGAAACGTTGATCGATTGAAAGAAGTAATTTTGTCGAGAGGAAACTTTGAAACAGCTTCAACATATTGCACAGCTCTGTGGCTAGAAGACCGCGGATGATTATGCGAATTCGTGTTCTCACTTTTGATAGACTTCACATAATATTAACGCCAGATTTACCTGATCACTCAGAGTGGCTTACTTCCAATTCATTGCGCGAGTGCTGTGATTATAAAGACAATTTTGTGGAAAATCACTGTGCTAGCGGTAGTTCTAGCGTCAATATAGAATTCGATGTTCAACAGATGTTCCCAACATTTACTCAGCCGTAAGCGCATAAAGATCCGCAAGGAGAATTGCTCGCAGCAGAAACGGGACTCCATGGAAAAAAGTATAACAAAATAAATTATAGAACGGGTAAGTCCAAGACAGAATGTACGCAGCCGTCACCAATCATATTAATCCAATACCAAAATATTCATGAACCCTTCCCGATCGAAGGGCGACGTTCACAGCGTCGAACAAATCTTCTCGAACGTTATTAATCCGTGATTCTCATTCGATAGACGAAGTGTACTACGTACCATCTAAGAACTGCATCGCCCTTTCTTCGCCGGGGTAACGCACACACTTCGCTGGGTGGATCTCCAACACGTTGTACATGTCCGCCAGAAATACGACTAAATTTTGCTTCATGGACCTGATCACAGAAAACCGATCGATTCGAGAAAACACAATCATTTCTACTTCGCTGCTTTCGATTCGAGTTGAAAGCTAGAAGAAAGGAACTAGTAGACCAACATGTTCTTATTTGCGTGGAAAGTGTTCGAAGACCTTGGTGCGACAACCAGATAAGCACGGATTTTAAAAAATAGTTCGTTCTTGCTCCAAACAATCAGCAATGTGTACTGTCGCGAATTTCTATATTGCATCTTCGAGGTATTTTACTTTGAACGTTTACAGTCAGTTGAAAGAGGATAGTTTCTTGACGATCCTACTGTCTCATGATTTCCTTAGGGATTGTTCATCGCAGGGCTGTTTTGTACCTAAATATTTCATCTTTATCCGTATTTTAATTCGTATTAATTTTTAAGATACAGTCACTCCCATTAAAAACAATGTAATCAACTAAACCTCTAGCGTATTAGAGAAGAATGACGTTTAAATTTATTGTTGCACCAGCAACCGCGGAATTTGTGAAACCACAGTCTCGATACATAAAAACATGTAAAACCGCGATGAACAGAATTCTACTGAAAAATGAACTCGCCCGGTTGTTGCGCCGAGCCGTTGCACCAAAGTCTATCGAGCAGGGTTACAGCTTAGCGAGAAGGAGGGTTGATTCAAGAGCGCTCTTACCCCCTCATGTACGTGACGTCCTCGGGTTGCATGTGAAAAATGGAATAGGGTAAACATCTGTTACAAAACGCGTGGACCAACGACAGATTGTGCAGAGCGTCCGCGACGGACGGTCTCTTCGACACTCGGATGTCCATCCAGTTGAGCTCTCCGGGACAGTAGAACGCGACGACTGCGGCCAAACCGACGCCATCGCACAGTGATTGGAAGTCCTTGGCAGCGGGTAGCTCTGGCAGTCGCGTCCTATCGCCGGCGCCCTCCTCGGTTTGGATTTTCGCGATCAACGCGTGCGAAGCGTGGCTTATCCAAAGAAGAAGACCCTTCTCGTGGTCTGTCGGGACATCGACGTCCGCCTGGGGGTCGAACCGACGGATTGCCGACACCAATCGGTCCCCGGTCACCACCTCTTTCGCGTACAAGACCATCAGGCCCTCTATCACAGCCATATGCGCAGACTGGAACACAAAAGACATAGACGATTTCATTTCTGACCAGAAATTGCTCGATTATATCGCTAGACAGCGGATCTTGTGCGTTTATGACAAAAATTAGTTCGTGTAATTTAAAACAGTAAAAACATTAGAAGAATTTAAAGGTACCGTTATATTATTTTTAACCTATTAAATATATTAACACATTACCGACCGGTGATTATTGCATAATTTTGAGAAATCCATGGTACATGGCTAAACACTTTTAAATAGATACAGCAATTTTCATTGTGAACTAACAAGTCACCCTCAAAAACATCATCTAATAGTTTCATTTAAGATTGCAATGTAAAAGAAAATTTTTATGCTTTCTTTTGGTACAACACAATTATTGAAAATCCTATTAATAGGCTTAGGTAAAGTGTTAAGGAAGAAATTTAATTTTTATTTCACCCCAGTTTGTTGCACAATTGCTGGCAGAAAAATTTTATTTTGCATAGAGATCCGCTGTCTAATAATCACAACACCCTTCAATCTTCTACTGGACAGTTATTTATCGACTACTACAGTATACATTCTGGATTACGTTACGCGATCGCAGAACCCATACGAATCCTTGGATTCTGCAGCGAAGTCTAATCGTTGAACACATTGATCATAGTAGAACGGAACGCGTATTTGCTTGGACAACACAAATGTATTTAAAAAATGTTCAGATGATCCTGATTGTGTTGATGGAAGATAATATTGATAGAAAATATATGATGTTAATCATAGTGCTACAAGAACAACGCAAATGAGTTACCATCTTCAGTGGTGAATTTTGAATGAGGATCGTTTCGGTGAGTTGAGTGTTATTGGGCTCCGTGAGGTAAACACCTTTCCTGGCAAGGGCCTGCAGAATGCCGCAGTGGTTCTGATTGTGATAATTTGGATCCGAATAAATGTTCGCCAACGCCAAACAGTAGAGTTCTGCATTGGAAAGTGTGTGGACGATCTGCGGCTTCAAGTGTTCTTGATCCTAGAAGAAAAGCAGAAATATGTTACCAGTTACTTTTCACAAAATTTCATTTTAATATTATAAGTAGACTGCGGATCTTTATGCATATATGGTTTATGAAAATTTACAAAAAATGCTAAAATCTAATCAGATTTTTATATGTTTTGGATCTACAAAGGCTGTTCCCATTAAAAATAGGATTTCATTTCATGACGCTTTCTTCAAATTTGTCTACGAGATTTGAAAATTGCATAAACATCCGCAGTCCAATGACATACACGCAATTTGAAGACGTGAGACAATTCTGGTCTGTTTAACACTAAACCTACCGAGCCTTAAGAGTGATTGGTACACGTTCCCTTATAAAAATGATAAGATTGACTGTGTTTAGACTTTGTGCGGCTCTTATTGTGATACGTGCTCCACTAAAGATATGTATATACGATCGTATCTTCTGAAGTCATTTCGATTCTATCAATAATTGTAAAATGAAAAATCTGGAACCGGTCATTTTGTAGGATTCGACAAGAATCTGCTCGTCACGCATTGCTTCGACATATCTTACACGTGATTCACGCACCGGTGTTCGACGCACCGTGCGTAATACTTCGCGAACGTCAAGGGCCCAGTGATCACTATCTCCGCACGTTTCTGTAACCACGATGCGTCGTCTCGGGTTCTTCGCGTTTCCAATCACCGTTCCGGAAGTTACGGAATACTAATATTTGTCGGCCACATCTGCCGGATATTCTTATGCGGTCGCCACCCTGTCGTGCGTTAGGTATTGTGTTTCAAACTGCCCGCCTCGAGCAGATCCGTCTCGGTGAAATCTGACTTCGCCCGGGAAAAAGACTTCGGTGTCGGTGACTTTTACTCAAAGCCAACTATCACGGGGTGCATGCAAAATTAGGGGGAGTTTTTAAGTCATCGATTCGATGGTTTCGAGTTTCTTTATTGATTACGACCTTCTGAATTTCGGATTGAATATTTGGTAGATTTGTGAATTTTTACCTCGACAACCATCGGATTCATTTCACTCTATTTTTATCGTAATCAGGAACGTCCAATTTATTCTACAAACATTTTGCTAGCCGACAAATTAATTTTACAGCACCGGGAGTAGAGAACAAATGTTGGCTTTACAAATTTAACGAGACATCGTCGAACAAGAAACTCTGCAAACACGAGTTTCCAATCGACATTGCAGATCGAGGAAGGTTATAAATTTGTCGGAGCTATGTTTTATCTGATAAATAGAACGCACGAGGAATTTCTATTCGACATCGTTCGACTTGTTTTCGAAGTCGTTCTTTTCCTCTTCGAATTAAAAGCGTGGAATAAATTCCAGTCGAAAGGGAGCGCTATTATTCATCGATCGATACATCCAGGAAAAGCTACGTTCACCGATCCCTTATGCACAGCTCCAACAACCCAGATAGAAATATATCCAGATCTCAGGAAACTGGATCTCGCATGTCGAGACGCTTTTGCTTCGATCGCCAACTAGAAACGGATCTAAAGCGATACGGAAACTAGTTTCTACCTTTACGGGTTGCACTCTGCCTTGTCTCGCGTAAAGAAAGAAATTGGGGCAAAGTTAACGTTCTGTTAGTCAGTCAAGCTAGTATTAGTGTTGCCGAGTCTGACGGCAAACGACAATTTTTTATTCCTCGATCCCAGTGCGTGATCTATTGACGCTCGGGAACGTTGCGGACATTTTCTCAGCAAGAATTTTGTGTCAGAGATTATTTCGGTCGGGGCAAAATGATGTTCGTTTCTATTCCAACACGTTTTTCCACCAGCATTTCCTTCTAATTATAATCTATAGAACGCGCTGCGTTTAATCGCTATGCTTCCCGTCCTCTTACCTAATTAAAATCAAATTAACATTTTCATACATAGTAAAACGAACTTAAGAAATTCAACGGTCACGCTGGACGCTCAATCGTATTAAAGGAAGTTGTCTCGAATGGACATTAGTTTACTACATTATTTTACAGTTTCCAGATGATCCAATTAAATATTTCGTTCACCGAAATTGTTCGAGTTGGAAGAAGAACGAGAAGTAAAGCTTTCAGCTCGGCGAATTGACGAAAGATTTTCGAACGCCGGCAGAGAATAGCATTTCGTAGAATATTACCAGAAATTCTTTACGCTGATGGATACGGGTAACGGAAAAATAATTGCCATGATTAGATTTTATGGCACATTAATCCGGTATATGGTCACTTAAATAAGCTGCCCGTTGCATACGAAATGACCAATTAAATCTGCTCTTGATCCATAATAGGCGTCTGGCTTGGAAACCTATACGCCGCTGAAAATCCGCTGAAAACGAGCGAGGAAACTGCGTTTGGTCTCGAATAACACTAGAAAGTATAATGCACGCGTGTAACGTTACCGCTAATTATTGTTAATTACGTAATCTCGTTAGATCGTTCTTACATAAAGAGCAATCCTTCTTCATTCAGCGCCTTCGTCACAATGAAGTGTTTCGGCTCATGAATAAAAATTCATCCACGTTCGTGCAAATCGCGTTCGGAAACCGATCAGAAATTTTGCTGCAGGTTTATTCGGCTGTTTTAGGATGAATTTGGGTTTCATTTTAATCCGAGAAATATCACGAATACGTTGGTAAGAGATTTATGCGAAAATATTAGATGATTGCACAAGCTCGTGCCCGATTTTCATAGATGTTGCAAACTGTACTGCACGGCAGAGTGTAAAACAAAATTATATACAGTCACCATTCTTTCCTAATTGTAGAAAGATTAATAAATTGTAAGCTGTATTCCCTAAAAAAACCATTGAACTTTATTTTCAAATGTCACCGTTCTTTTCTAATTGTAGAAAGATTAATAAATTGTAAGCTGTATTCTTTAAAAAACCATTGAACTTTATTTTAAAATGTCATCGTTCTTTTCTAATTGTAGAAAGATTAATAAATCGTAAGCTGTATTCTTTAAAAAACCATTGAATTTTATTTCCAAATGTCACCGTTCTTTTCTAATTGTAGAAAGATTAATAAATTATAAGCTGCATTCTTTAAAATTTAACCATTCAATTTGATTTTCAAATCGGGCACGAACTTATGCAATCATCTGGCAATTAGAAATAAAGATGTTTTCTCGACGAACGAGTATTTGAATGAACAGTGGGGCTATATTATTCACAAATATCGCGCACATATTCCACGAGAATACTGTACCCTTTGAATGGTGAATACACATGTCTCGGAAATGAAGGTCTCCCTTTATTTCAGCTGTGAGGAAACCTAATCGGCGAGTAGATCCGTCCTTGATTTCCGAAGACCCGGCAGGGGTGAATGGTCTGCCGGAACAGAAAGGAGGCAGAGCAAAGAGACAACGAAGAAACGAATCAATTGTCGAACGGGTCTCGTTTACGCAGCCGAAGAAAGCCGCAACGCGATGATGACTCGCTGGAGATGGGCCAAGCTCTTCGCCATTGTCTCTAGCCGAGTCGTAATCATCGTGGGTTGCACCTCCGACTTTTGAGGGGTGAGTCAAGTCTGCGAGGCTGATTATTCGGGCGAAAGTTCAAGAGCGAGAAGAATACAACGAGCAAACGATCCCCCTGCCTCGCGGTGCCTGTTCCATGGAAAACATCATGTCTTCGACGAGAGAACGCATGATTAACGAGAGCAGAATTCTTGCTGGCTAATCAGCCAATCGCCGAGAGTCCCATTAGGACTAAATTTCATTACCGTCGTTACGGACAATCAAGAGCATGCTCATTCGACATGCCAAATTGACCAAATAACGAAACAGTCCAGAAGTAAATCGCTTAAAATATTTATTACTCGTATCTCCGTTTTCGAAACATATTTAAACAATGATCACGGGCTTCACCTTGCGCCATCGATGCACTTCGAACAAACCCTCCTCGTCGGTCGATCTCGCACCAGATCGCGTACACGGCAAAACGAAAAATAGATCCTTGATCAAGTACATGTTCCACGATCTTGCGAAACGATTTACACACCGAGGATACCCACCGCTCGTCACGGCAACTCCATGATTTACTGCCGAGGTAAAACAGGTCGAACGAGGACCCATCGCTGGGTAATTTGATTGGTTTAACTGGATCAACGACAACAACCGACGCTTCCGCGTATGTGTATGCTACGCGAGGAACCCAAGGTGCGGTTACGATGCCGTAATGTCGTAACACGGTTTTTCTTTGCGTCGACGTCACCACTGGACACGGATGTTTGCGCGAACTTACCCATTTTCATAGATAAATTTAGAGATTCCATTCTCCGCGACGATCAGTTTTCAACCGAATCGGAAAACGGTTAAATTCTAATTCGTTCTACAAAATTCCTGTTCTTAACGGTTCGTAAAATTTTGGGCAAGCTGAATTCAACGGAATTATTTTTTCTTCTTTCAATCTCAATTTTAATTAACAATAAAACTACCGGACGAGTTAAATTGACTTGACCCTGATTTGTTCTTTTAGAAATATTGAAATTAGAAATATGCTTTCCTGAGAAATATTTCAGTGAATTTCTTTATTGAAATAGAATTGATACGAAATCTAAATAAATGCAATTTTTGTCATTATAAGGCAATGTATGTCAATTGCAATTGCAAATTTTGGGCAAGCTGAATTCAAAGAAATTATTTTCTCTTCTTTCAATCTCAATTTTAATTAACAATACAACTACCGGACGAGTCAAAATGACTTGCTCCTGATTGGTTCTTTAAGAAAAATGTTAAAATTAGAATATGCTTTCCTGAGAAATATTTTCAGTGAATTTCTTTATTAAAATAGAATTTGTACGAAACATAAATAAAAGAAATTTTTGTCATTATTATAAGGCAATGTATGTCATTTGCAATTGCAAATTTTGGACAAGCTGAATTCAAAGGAGTTATTTTTTCTTCTTTCAATCGGAATTTTAATTAACAATAAAACTACCGGACGAGTCAAAATGACTTGCTTCTGATTGGTTCTTTAAGAAAAATGTTAAAATTAGGATATGCTTTCCTGAGAAATATTTTCAGTGAATTTCTCTATTGAAATAGAATTGGTACGAAATCTTAATAAATGCAATTTTTGTCATTATTATAAGGCAAGTATGTCAATTGCATGTCCGCGACCATTTAAAAAAAAAAATGTAGAATTAAAGCATTGTGTGCAGATAATCGTTGCACAATAGATAAATGTTATTTAACATATACGTCGTGTTGATCGATGTGTAAATTGCTGGCCCAAAGTGTGAATGTCAGCGCGTTCCAATGAAAGAGATTTGCGCGTCCGCTTCTCATTATTTCCGAGGAAGTTTGCCGAGATTTCCGGTGCTCGCTATCGACTTTCGGCAAGAATACTTCTTAGAAAAGTTTATTAGCATCTCTCGAGAAAACGCCCAGCAACTTTGTATGCCTTTCCACGACGGAACCGGTTCTCCTCTCCGTCGTTAAATAACCACGTGTGCCACAAAAGAGTTTCCAGGACGCCTTAAAAAGTTGCGGAAGCCGACCCTTTAAGCATCTCCCGATCCTCTCGACATTCTTGTACCAAAGAATGATACGTACCGACTCTCTTCATTAAAGGAAAGCACACTCAGCGAAATTAAACTTCCGTACGCCCTGAGCTTTATTCGTAACTCCTGAAAATTTTTCGTACGTCCCAAATGTTGCTCCTAGATTCTACAACTAGTTCGTAGGCCCCAAATTGTGTTCATCACTTCTACAATTTATTCATAGGTTCTATAATTTTCACGTAAGCCCACAATTTAGACTTTCAAATTTATTCACAGGTTCTACAGTTTTTACATGAGTCTACAATTTTTCGTGGATTGTTCGACACGTTGTTTGTAGACGTTAGGATTTATTATAGGCTCCAGACGTATTGTTAGCTATTTCTTTATAGGTAGAATAACTATTTACATTAAACGTAAACATTTACATACCTCGTGGTCAACATAATAGGGCTCGCGAAGGTTTTCGGGAACTCTGTTGTTGTACGCCTTCGACAGGAGCCATTTCACGGAGGCACGTTGTTTGGCCTGGAACAGAAAGAGAATAAACAAATTAATTACAACCGATAAATCAACCCTCATTTTTCCAATTTAATGCGTCCCCCGGTGTTTTCAATTGAGACAATGGTAAAAGACGAATATGATGGAAAGGTTTTATCAATTTTATATTATCAATTCCTCGAAATGAATAACCAAGATAGGAACAATGATCTCTCCAAGTTTGGCTAGAATAGCACAAGTAGTTTTCTCGCGAGGAATTCCCAAAAACTCGGCCACTTATTTATAAAATATTTCTCAAGGAGTGGCGGGCTTTGAAAGCATTGCGGGTGTCTCGACAACACTTTTCCGCCTATAAAATCATCGACTGGCGATCACGAACCGCCGATCTTTATCGCTCCGCCTTCGATCGAACAATGAGACGAGCCTCTTTGCTAGCCACTCGAGACGCTTCTTCACGCCTTATTGTTACGAAAATATTCGAGCGCGGCCAGCCCTTGCCTAAAAACCTGAAACGCCTCGCACGAGTACACTGCTAAACGAATAATAACATTTCAAAAATCAATGATCTACAAATTGCATCATCAAGAATTTTAAAACAAGTTTCCATTCAACGAAGAGTCAAGGTCTCGAATCAAAGAATTCAACTACCTAACACTCGATGACCTTGAGGTAACCTTGAGCAGAGAAGTCGTCAGGAAAAATTGGGAATTACCAATGAAGTAGGTCAACCCATCATAGTGACAGGTTCTTCGCGATTTCTCTGTTCAAGGTTGCCCCAAGGTCATAATGTGCTAGGTCATTGAATTCACTTTGAGATCGCCTGTAACGCTACAGTGTCATTTAAGAAGTGAAGGTGCTTAGGAAGGACCTTGATTCTTTCAATGAAATGAAACCTTTCTCGAATTCCCAACTTCTGTTTTACCAGAACAACTCGAACATTGTTTTACCAGACTGTCAGAAATGCGTGAAAAATCGCGGGGATTAAATTTTGAACGACTCTGCATATTCAGAGTCGAGTTCTAAAAAATAAATAAAACAAATAGCAAGATTGATAATATATTGTTAGTCTTAAATCTGAAATTTTCTATGCTACGATTTTTGAGATACGTAATCAAACTACTTAATCGTGAGCGTATTATAATGAAAATCGCGCAACGTCTGAATAAATTTTGCACTCCCGTTAGAAGTTGGTCCAATTAATTAAAAGTCAGTCGCGTTTTCAAATTTAATTACGGTAACAGCCTCGATTACGTCGCGGGGCAGTCACGAAGAAGCTGCTCAGGTATTTTCGTCGGGAAAAAAGGCAATTTATAACATTTGGGCGAGGCTGCGGCACGTGAGCAAGCTAAGGGGGTCAACGAAGTCCGGCCAATCATTGTTATCGATCGGTACTGCCATTGTTGTACAGTCGTCATCCTTCGGAACAGGCGACCATCACGTTTTCCACCGAGTTTTACAAACTGGGCCCAATTCAATCATTCGAAATGGGAACAGTGAAGAGACACTTTCGATCGTGTTCGATTGGTAAAAATGGCCCTTAAAAATCAAACAAAATAACATGTATTCGATGAAATGGAATAACGTTTATCGAGATCATCGATGAATTCTCACCGTGGAGAACGTATTTACGGACTGCTGAAAAATTCCGGTTGGTAAAGTACTGAGAAACAGGTCTCTCGCAGTCAAAACGGAATCGAAGTGCCATTAATGTTTGCTGTGCACGTGCACTCGTATTTCGCGTATTTACACGTGCCGTAAACGCATCAAGGTCCGCAGTTTGCTCGTAAAAGCAAACGGCTAGAGAATTTGACTTGGTGAAAAGCGTGTAAAAAATTCCGGAGAGGTCAGATAATCAAGTATAGAGCATAAACGATTTAAGGGGACGTTGGCACGGTGAAAAGGCCCGGACGCGGGCGGTCTCAAACGTATTCAATATTCGATGCGCCATCATCCCCCGAGACGAATACAACAGGGAAGACTGGGCAAAATTCCGGGGCTTGTTTAAACATTCGGTTACCTCGCCCGAAACACGGTCGTCGCGTTCCATATTTCACCGGCGCCGATAATTGCATCAGCGATATTTCTAAAACGATATTGTTCGCGTGCTATACACCGGTTCACAAAAGTATTTCGACGCATAAGAGCACTAGAAGCGCGATATACGCGTGATTAAATTTTCCCTGAATTTTCCAAATAAATCGCAGAGAGTATAAACTATTTTTGACCATTTTCGTGAATCACATTCGCTCGATTAAATCATGAAATCTGAACCGAAGCACCCCGTGTCAAATTAATCATGCGGTTGATGTCTAGATCTTTAAGTAAAATAAAATAAAAGATTTATGTCTTGTGTAAATCGTTGTAATTGATGAGAGTAACTTTCACCGTTTTACTGTTTTAAGTTTCGCCTACACATTTTTGTCATAAATTCATCAAATCCGCTGTCTACTCATTAATAGACAGCGAATCTTTGTGCAAAATAAAAATGTTCTACACGAATTGCAACAATCCGGGGTGAAATAGAAATATAATATCATTCTTAATATGTTCAATAAATTGAAAATAATATAATAACATTTTTAAATTCTTTTAATGTTTTTCTACTGCTTTAAACTACCCTACTCAGTTTGGTCACGAATGCGTAAAATCAGCTGTCTATTAATTAGAGAATAAAGGACACTTGGCACACACACACACAATCGACAGGAAGAAACTTTAATTTAAATTCCTCTTCAAAGACGGAGCAGTTTCTCTAAAAATCGTGCAATTCGGCAATTCAACTAACCAGCAATTATCGATCGTCGTAGGATAGGATTCCTTCTAAATTCGTTTGACGAAGGCGCAGCCCGGTGCAACGAGACACGCGCGATTCCTCGGAAATGATCAGTTTCGCACGAAATTGCGATCCTGTTAAATAAACCGTGAAAGTGCATATATCACCGGCAAATGAAATTCCAAGGAGATTTTCTGGTGGTGCTGCTGCAGAGATCCTGGTTGTCGCACCAAAACGAAGAATGATTGAAAGTAACGAAATAGTTATTCGTGCCACGGAATTTCCATACCACGCTATACAACAATAACTTGTTGAGGAAAACACGTCGCGCGTGGTTCTGAATGTCTTTTCAAGCAGATTATCATCTTTCGTTCGCATGCAAACATTCGGAGATGAATTCAACACAATCATCCAGGCATGCGAAAAGAATTTTTCCATTTTTCGCTTAATAATTCTGATTATAAATTCGCTCTTGACCTGGTTAGAGTCAAAAGCGCGAATAAATACAGAGGAATGCAGATTTCTTTTAGAAATTTTGTAAGCGTGTTATTTTTACTTTTTCGGCGGTGACACGTGAGCTACTTAACGTAAAAGTTATTAAAATATTCAATACGTTTAGTAATTTATTCGATAAAAAATTAATAGTGCAACAAATATTTTGAATAATGGTATAAGAATTATTAGTGGCGTAATATCATCAATAAATATAATAATTGCAATATTTTTATATTAATCGGCTCGTACGGTTCCGTAGTTCTCGAACATTCTCTGATGTTTAGGTGAAGCTATTGGAAAAATTAAAAGTGAAATGTATAGTTGAATGGCAGCTATTAAAATATACGTGTGAAAGAGATTAGGTTCTTTTCAGCGCAAGTCAAGAGAGAATGCAACACGAAAGCGACGACGATCGTGCACGTCGCTTGCGTTTCCGCAATCGTGAATTCATCCACTCTGTTATTTTCGCGTTGCCTTTCCAGTCGATTAATCGCGACGTCGAACGACGACGACTTGTTAATATTCAATTTCATCGAGATCCACTTTTGTCTTGTTTTACGATCGATCGTTCTCTGTAATTAAAATTTCTCTTCCGTCCACGTGTTCGTTGCTCCTTCGACGACACGGTGACCAACAGATTTTGCCCTGCGGCTAATTGCACGGCAAACTTCGATGCTAATTGTGTTTCGAGTCGCTTCTCGAAGCTCGGAGAGCTAATCTCTTAATTCTTCTTGCAATCCGACTTCGACAATGCGATTAGAGACTGGATAATTTCGCGATTCCTTTGTTCAAGATTCTTCAAAAGAAATTTTCGGCAAAAAACGTCCTTCTCTTCTTTAGATCCATCGATATATGCGAACTGCTGTAAATCTGTGTTGTCCCAATGTCAACATTAACCGTAGCCCTCTTTGCAAGCCATGTACATGTCAAATATGTTATAATTAGACTGCGGATGTTTATGCATTTTTCAATTGCTCTAGACAAATTTTAAGGAAGTGGAATGAAGTAAAATCCTATTTTTCATGACCACAGCCTTTGTAGATCTACGACAAAGAAAAATTCTACAAAATTCTATCGAATTTTATATTCTAGATGAAGCGTCCGAATACCGTAATTCGTATACCGAACTTCCACGTCTAGTTGAAAATAAAATACGCGTTCAGGAATTGACGCACTCAATATGTATTTGAAAAACTTAACAAGATACAGTGTTAACAATGTTCGAGGTAAGGAACTATCGTTACAAGCGATTTTCGAGATCTGTTAGGCTCGAGCGATTTTCTAGATCTGTTAGGTTCGAGCGATTTTCTAGATCTCTTGAGTTCGAGCGATTCGTTAGAATTGATATTCGGTATGGCGTCGTGCATAAAGTCAACTCGGGTCTATCCTTATTGGATATCTAAAACTGTATGGGATAACAAAGTGATTTTCTATTGGCGAGTGGGTGGTGCATTTTGGTCGGCCGAGTAGAGGCATTCTAGTAAAACTGTGTTTAGGGCATGCAGTAAATTAGATTTGACGATACGGAAAAGCGATGTAGAATTAAAACTGTTTGTATAAGATTGCCCTGTCAATGGGTTCGCTCATCACGAGGTCTCGAAATGATGTCCGATGACACAAAATTGTTCTGGGATCGTCGCGTCGCGTCGATTGTCTCCAACTCTTTGTCTTCAAGCCGACCGTTTCTAAATAAATACATTAATCTCACGTTCGGTCTGTTTAGAGACCGAACACTAGCCTTTTTCCAACATCTTCACAAGCCATAAATATATTATAATCAATTGTAAACCATGTGGTCGCTAATGAGCCCGCTGTTAATACGACCACGTTAAAATAAACTATAAGTAAATATATAGAAGAATTTTTAAATCTCGCCCGCCTAAACTAGAACATCCCTTGACGCATCGCTCACGAGCACACAAGCGAAAAGATTCCATCCGAGCTGATAGAGACGGCAATCAGCACGCGGAAAAAGGTAAGCGCGTGCATTACGCGCGTATACGTGCCGTCTATAAAAAGAAGCTATGTCATCGCTAACAACTAGTTGTTATACGACACGGAGTATTGCGTTAGGAACACACGGAAAGAAAGAAGGAGAGAGAGACAAGCTTGATCGATTCAATCGGGACTCGAGTTTCGGTTCGATGATCTCCGACAAACAGACCGAGGATCGTCGCGCGTCCGCGGCGAATAAAATCTTCGAAAATTTATAAAACTCAAGTTCAACCGTTTAGTGCAGAAAATACTTTTCATAAATCTTACTGTTCATGATTGTTCATGAATATTACCGGATTTCATGCATTTTCGTCAAGATGGAGTGGATGCTAATTGAAAAAGTAGAAGGGTTAAAACGAATTTATAAATGTTAATACTTTCAACCTATTCAAATTTGTATTTTCGGCAAGATGGAGAGGATGCTGTTTAAGTGTAGAAGAGTTAAAACGAATTCAAAATATTGATATTTTCAACCTATTTAGACTTGCATTTTCGGCAAGATGGAGTGAATGCTGTTTAAAAAAGTAGAAGAGTTGAAGAAACGTATTAAAAAATATTGATATTTTCAACCTAAACAGACTTGCATTTTCGGCAAGATGGAGTGAATGCTGTTTAAGAAAGTAGAAGAATTAAAACGAATTAAAAAATATTTATATTTTCAACCTATTCAGACTTGCATTCTCGACAACATGAAGTGGATGCTGTTTAAGAAAGTAGAAGAGTTGAAACGTATAAAAAAATATTGATATTTTCAACCTATTCAGAATTGCAGTTTCGACAACATGAAGTGGATGCTGTTTAAGAAAGTAGAAGAGTTGAAACGTATTAAAAAATATTGATATTTTCAACCTATTCAGAATTGCATTTTCGACAAGATTGATTCGGTGTATTTAAAAAAAGTAGAAGAGTTAAAACGAATTAAAAATATTGATATTTTCAACCGATTCAAACTTGCATTTTCGACAAGATGAAATGGATGTATTTAAGAAAGTAGAAGGATTAAAACGAATTAAAGAATGCTGATATTTTTAACCTATTCAAACGATTAAAGAAAGGCAAGACAGTTGGATAATGATTACAGAAAATTCTTAAATTGTTTTCACATTTTCAGAATTTCCGCGACCTCGATAGCTGCATACCTAAAATGCTCTGCATGCATGGTTTCGACCAATCTTGAATGTTTAGTACCAAAGTTTCTTCTTTAGAAATTATTAAAATGGGTGTTGGCACTCTCGCCGCTATGCTTTTTTGGACGTGCAGGTGCATCCGTGTGCGGCTATCTCGATGCAACGTCGTTCCTGAACGCTCAAAGTGTATCTTGACACGAATCGGAATGAAAGTGGATGCGCTTTTTAGAGCAGATTTCGTCCGTTTCGAAATTGTTGAAGGAGATGTCCGCTTTGCGGCGGAGCGAACTACGTTTCACAGATGGTAGGCTGTTGGATGCCCGAATTCCTCGCGGCGGTTTCGGACATCTCCATAAAGCAAACGAGAGATGCACTATTATAATTAGCAACTTTTGAACGCTCGAATGTCGTTTGCATAATGTAAATTAATTACAACAACACAGAATCAACGGGAGAGCTTGTCCGCTGAAAATCCGATGCATGTTAACGTTGCTGACACAATTTTGAACAAGGAAATATACTGTATCTTCGTTACATTCATTTTGAAACTTGAAAATAATCTTTTTTTCTTTACTTCGTTACGTCGGAGCAGACTAATGGTCACGGCAAGTTCAATTTTCATTTTTCGTAACATTAATTTTGAAACCTCAAAATAATCTTTTCTTCTTTCCTTCAAACGAAAAATCTGTCAAAATTATCGTGGAAGCAGATTAATGCTCGCAGCGAATTCAATTTTCATTTTATCTGTGTCGACAAATTTGAGGATTTCGTTAAAATATGAGCTAAAAGCGTAGACAAAACTTGGATAACAAAAGCTTTCGTGGTTCGATGGGAAAAAATGCAGAAGCGTCAAATCTGAGTCGATGTGCATAGCATCTTAAATGTGTATCCACACTACAAAATTGATCGTGCTACCTAGACCACGTGAACGTGTTAGGCGCGGTTGGGTTCGGCAATAAGACGGCTCTAATCGTGGTATAACCTTATCCGTAAGAGGATAGTAAAGATGCAATTACCGGCGTGTCGCATTTCATTGCATCGAACCGGTATACGTAATAAATTGCATTCTAGTCGGCACACGATAACTTCCAGCACGCGTTACGTTGACATCCGAATTGCGAATCTGTTCGTGCATAGTAACATGCCATTGGAGAACATGAAAATTCATCAAATTTTAATAGTCTTCAACGCTAGAACTGCCGGACGAGTTAAAATGACTTGCTCAAAATGATAAATATGTTTTTCTGAGAAATTTTTTTAATGAACTTCTCTATCGAAGTACATATTTAAATGAAACTGGTACGAAATCTAAACGAATGCAATTTTGTCATTATTATAAGGCAATAATATGCCAATTGCGATTAATTTAATATTTTAACGCTAGAACTACCGAGCACTAAAACGGATTAAAATGGTTTAGCTTGCAAAAGTGACAAGACTGGATAAAAAAATGTATCGAATCTATTTCCATGTAAGCACTAATTCATAATTTCAATAATTGTAAAATGAACAATATAAAACCGGTCGTTCGCATACTTTACTTCGAGGATTGTTTCTACCTTTTTGAGAGGAACACCAACAGCCGAAGGGAGCATGAAAAGTGTTTACGTTGAAGGGAGATTCGGTTCTCTCGTTACGATTGTTATTTCGTCGGATGTCCGGCAGTACGAAAGAAGCAACGCGACCCGAAGAATTACGCTCTCGATGTTTGCAAGCGGCCTGATCGGATGTTATACTCTTGCAACGATTCTGCTTCTTCGCGGCGAGCGAGTTTCCGGACAAAGAATAGAATTCCCGCGACGCGACGCAGGAAGTCCGACGTTTGTTTGACTGAAGGATAAGGTCCCGACGAAAAGCTCTGTCTGTCAACCCTCTTCGGTCTTGCAGCTTTTTGTACCCTACACTCTTAGCTTTCACCGGCGAATTCGATAAATTGACCGACGTAGAGGCAGACACGTAAACAACACCACGAGAAAATCCATTTTCAGTTTCTACGGTGCATCTCGTCGAAGCAAAATTAAAAAGAAAAATATAAAGGTACAACGTTGAAATTAAAGATTGAAATGATATTTTCCTGACGAAATTTGTTAACCATTTCTCCGAACTCAGTGCTGATAAAAATAATCCATCTGGACAGTTTTCGCGTTTGCACGTCAAGCAACCGTGAAAGTAGGACAATTAAATTATTCGGTCGGTGCGCAAGGAATGTCAGATTTAGTTGGCAGCATGTTCAGAATATTGTCATTAAAGTCTTTAAACTAAATTTCTAAATTCCATATTAATAATTGGTAGACAGAGTGTTCGGCGTTTCATTTCGCTGAAAAACTTCTGTGTTCGATGCAAGGCGCAACAAGAATTGTTTCACGGTACATTGTCCATCGTGCTACGACACATTTATAGCGCATTAACTATCACGATAAATACTCGTTCGTTTTATTCGAAAATTTAGTGGAACCCGAATGATTTCGTTGGTCTCCCGATTTAGAAAGTATCGGGTTGACCCATAATTTCGCACGGATGTCTGCCGAGTTACCATTCGACTGCTATTATTAGTTAGGGTACTTTGCAGCTAAATTTAGAACTTCAATAAACACTTCCTTAACTTTTAATGTTTCACGCGAATTACTAGTAGATGGTTTAACAATCTTTTACAGACGTCTATGCATTAATAACGCAACATTCGAGTGATAATAGAATCATCAGTAGAATGATTAATTACAAGTTAGGTGTACAAGATGTATAAAAAATGTCTATGCAGAACAATATAAAATTCCTTGTAATATTCTGAAATTAAATATCCGGTGTATCATTAATAAAAAAAAATTGTGTAATTGCCTGATTAAAAGACGGGTGTGCCACTACACTTCTGTTCGTAACTTTGAAAAAGATGCCTGCTGGTTAAAGTCGTAAGTGCGAGTAGGTGCAACCGTTGTAATTACATAAAATTGTTGTTTCGGTTACGATGCGTGAAAACGGCAACGTTACGAAGGCATTCGCACAGCACGCATCGCGGCGATACACGATCGTTTTGCAAAGCTTCTGTGCGTGGGCAAACGGTACCCAAGATCGCGTGGGTTGGAAATCCCAGTCTCGCCAACGCTAGTTTTGCTACGGTTTCCAAGGCTATATGCAGCGAAAAAAGTTGGCAAAAGCGTGAACGAAGAAAGGCGAGCAAACGAGGATCTATAGAGGCATAGACCCTAACCCGGAATGACCAATACTTGCTTTCCAGCAATTTCCACCTTGAACTATCGCAAAACGCCACTTCTAAGCCATCCGTCGAGATTAAAGGAAAATTGGTCTCTTGTTCCTCGAGGCAATCGTGTTGAGTCTTCCAATTCGTGTGTTTCGTAGTACGTATAGAACGTTACATCTATTCATTTATTATTAACAGACAAACGTTCTTATTATTAACAGAATGTAACCAATTTATATCTGTTTGCGTTCTTCACGTCACGATAAACGTATAGTTCAATTGCAGACGGCAACAGGGTT
This sequence comes from Lasioglossum figueresi, assembly GCA_028455805.1. Lineage (NCBI taxonomy): Eukaryota > Metazoa > Arthropoda > Insecta > Hymenoptera > Halictidae > Lasioglossum > Lasioglossum figueresi. The sequence continues at coordinate 5,703,139 of CM052202.1, read as the reverse complement.
AACTCCTGGTCAATTCGAATGACATGTCCCGTTTCTGCACTGCGCTATTCCCACAGGAAACGAATAAAAAAATTGTAAACGTCACCCCAGGCACATCATCCCTGCACTCGAAGTAAAAGCAATGTGAAAAGAAAAAGAAGCTCCCAGAAGTCTATACAATTTTTCCCTTTTTTGCTAGTCCGATGCGCAGGTATTTTACTGATCCACGGTTGGCCGAGTATAAAAATTAGAGACAGCTCTATTTCAATCTTTTCTTCGTCCAACGATTTGCGAAATTCGTCAAAACGTCGACAGAAGAGTAGACAAAAATTGAATAACAAAACGTTGTATACTTTCATGATAAAATAACTTCAAGGCGGACTTACTCATTCGAATGCATTTAATCGCATCAATTATTTGCTTATCCAACGTCCAAAAATTCTATGAGCTTGTTCAAACATCGCCGAAAGTGTGGACGAAAGTTAGACAATAAAAGGTTTCGTATTTCCACGACAGAAAAAATCGAAAATCAGGAAAAATGTTACATTTCCTTGAAGCGCGACCAGGAATGCGGCTCAAACGACGAATCTGTTACGTGTGAAGACCGAAAAATTCATGCGACAAGAGGAAGAAGCACGAAACAGAGGAGTCTTGAATTCATTTTTCATTTGAATACATTTTTAAAGTAATTTCCTTGAAGCGCGACCAGGAATGCGGCTTAAACGTCGAATCTGTTACGTGTGAAGACCAAAAGATTCATGCGACAAGAGGAAGGAGCACGAAAAAGAGGAGTCTTGAATTCATTTTTCATTTGTATTCATTTTTGAAGTAATTTCCTTGAGGCGCGACCAGGAATGCGGCTTAAACGTCAAATCTGTTACGCCTGAAGACCGAAAAATTCATGCAACAAGAGGAAGAAGGACGAAAGAGAGGAGTCTTGAATTCATTTTTCATTTGAATTCATTTTTGAAGTAATTTCCTTGAAGCGCGACCAGGAATGCGGCTTAAACGTCGAGTCTGTTACGTGCGAAGGCCAAAAAATTGATGCTGCAGGAAGAAGAGGAAGAAGCATGAAAGAGAGGAGTCGAAGAAGATCCCGAGAGCGGTTCGAACAATTTTTTCGCTTTCCTGTTTCGTTCGGGGCGCAATTACTCTGGCGACCTCCGGTTCGCCGGCAAGAATTCGCTTCGCACGCCTTTGGAAAAGAGTAAATCGGAGCACGAAACCGAGATCGCCGGCTAGAAATTCCGAGTACGTTGACCGGCGCGGAACTTTCATGGCTCGGTATCGCCGCGGGTCGGTTACCTGTTACCTGTTCCCTCGGCGCGCGTTTAACGCTGGCTAATGCACGAGCAGCTTCGTAATCCGAAGAACAGACGCTTCTTCCCTCGCGACCGCGGATTCAAATTATTACGTGCTAGCGGCCGAACAAGAAACACAGCTCGGCTTCGCAATCGGGAAACATTGTTACATGGATCGAGCGCACTTTCCGAGGTGCACTTGAAAACCGTTGGTTTCTTGCGCTGTCGAGGGAACGCTTAAAAAATAGACGTCGTCGCGTTTACGTAACAAGCCCGAACGCCGGAATTCGCAAATCCGTGGGTCTACTTTGTCTACCGTCTGCGACTTCGTTTTTTTTCGGGCTTCATTCATCCCTGCGTGCTATTCGATTTTTCCTGCCGGTCTGCGATGGTCGATTCGACCCGAATCTATATTCTTTATTTATCTTTGTGAATTTTCGTAAAGAGGAATCAAACGAAATCTTGTTTTCAGCGGTAGCATATTTTTCGAAAATTTTCAGGAGCCATAAATGCATAACGATCCGCGGTCTAGTGATAAGGCAGTGATCGAAAACGGTGATAATAAGGCAGTGTAGCGTGATCGTGCTCCGCTCCTCGACTTTGCAGGAATGAAAAAGGGTCAGCACTGCGCAAACACACTTCTCGTTTTGTATAAATTGGCGTGTCTAGAGCAATCGATTTTCCAAGTTGTACATTTTTAGTACGCCATCTACAAAGTGCTGCATAAACACAGAAAAATTTTCGTAAATTTATATCCGGCCATTAGTCATTGAAAATTGTTTGAATAAAGGGCACGCGAGCATAGATGAGCAAACGATGTCTACTCATTTTGAACGAATTATCGTATATTTACAAAAATGAGTTCGTTGTGCAAACACAGCGAAGGTTTTGCAAATTTCCATCGAGTAATTATGAAAAACTGCTCTGCGACGCTGAAAGCAGTTTAGAAAGCTCTCTTACGGTATCGAGTGTGTTAATACCGTGAGTATGAAATATTTAGCGTGTTCTTGAACGGTAAACTATCCCGTGGAAAGTGAAACAGAACCAAACAGAGTCGTGGACGAAATAATGTTTGCATATTTCCGTCGAGAAAAAGAAAAAAAAAATTAGGAAAGCCCACGTTCAACGGATATATCGCAACAATCCGGTTAGATATGCGAAGAATTTAAACCTGTTCTGGACGTGGCAGCGTGTGTACGGGAAGAATCAATTAATATGGCGCACGTGGAAGAAAATTTCGCGGCCCGTCGATAACACGGCCGCTTCGTGCAACCCGAAAAAGAAAACGCTAGGCGGTTTCAGGGAAAAATCGGGAGACCGCGGAATGTCGCCAAGTATCCAAACAAAAGAAAAAGAAAACCGCTTCGCTCGACTGCAAAATAGTAATCGGCCGGTGGTTAACGGTAACGAGTCCTTTTTCAGCCGGTGCAATTACGTGCCTACTTTGGAACCGCATGCATCCGCAGATTCGCGAGCGATCGATCGGAGCAATTGTGCAGTTGCGAGACGACACCGAGATTCCGGGCGCACGATTCCGCGAATTAATTAGTTTTTTCCTGAATGGCGGAGGGGGTGGTTAGCAGTTAATGCGAAGTCAGTTTCTCTCGTTTTTCTCTATCGCCGATTGGAGAATCGTGGAAGAAATTAAACGAACGCGACCGATCGTAAAGCAAACGCGACATTTTAATTTGCATAGCTGACGCGTTGCCAAAATCGATAGCCGGCGTATGCGTCTGTGTGTGCCGGACATCGAAATCAAAACGACAACGAAGTCGTCCGCGCACCACTCCTTTTATGTATCGCGTACACGACGTTGTCCAGCAGAAAAAAGAAAGACAATGGCGTGGGCTGGCCCCGAGACAAGCGTTGAATATTAAACAATTTCATACACGCGACAGGTTACCATCGCGACTGACACCATTCACAAAGAGCCGCGCGAGGATCCATTGTGTCCTGGCACAAATGCATTGGCTTAGGAGCAGTGATACGATGGAGAACGTAATTATGATTGAACCGCAGACTCCGTGTAACTAGAACTCGCGCCATCCACTAAATACAACCATAGCCGATACACATTTTTCATTCCGATAAGGATTAAAACTTCCAACATATTACGGTTACCATCTAATTTCGGCGAGGAAGCTGCGAAACTGTTTCCAAGCCAAACTCCAGCCGTTCAGCTTCACTGGCGAGCTATGGTTAAACTCGAAGTTAACCTACAAGGTTCTCTTCATATTTCGGAATTGGAACATTATTAGGTTGCTGGCGAGCAGCGTTCAATTATAACTTGGAGAAAAACGAGGAAAAAAGAGATGGACACGAAATTGATCCGCGATGCAACGTTCCACCCGTGTTTCAGGACTTCTGTTGAACGCGTCAAAGGCGAGTTGGAGATAATGAGTTAACTGGGTCGCTATTAATTTGTTGGATGGATAGGAAACAGTGGTAGACTGGGAATCAGACAATCGAGGGAAAGATAACTGTAGCTAACATCGGAAATGGCTTCGAAGCGAGTCGAGAATAATAATCCGGGGGGTGAGAGGACGCTGTTAGGTAGCAAAATCAAGACAAGTCGAGAACAATGATCGGGCGAATTGAGAATCCACTGGGTTGCTAGATAGATAGCGAACAGTGATCGAAAATCTGAGGAATAAAGAGGAATTACTTGAGCTAGACTCTAAATCGGCCTCCGACGGAATCGGGACGCTATTAGGCTACCGAATAGCTATCGAACGGCTAGAAGAGAAAGAAAAGATCGATCTCGAAATCAATCTGGAAGGCGAGATTACGGGATTCCGCGTCAGTAGCGAGTCGATGGCGATAATCGAGCTAATTGGCGCGCTATAGGATAGAAAGCAGGCAGGTAGGAATCTAGAGAAAAAGTAGAAGGATTGATCGTCGGTTGCGTAACCGATTTCTGAAACAGTAGCAGAGGATAGACTTTCATGGGGTTCAACGTCCTTACCAAAACGAGCCGTAGTATCCAAATCATCCAGCCGGAAAGGTGGTTGCGCAGAAAGTGTCTGTGCTTCTCCGGGAAACGGAGAGGATCGAGGTCAATAATTTTCGAGGATCAGGACCATCGACTCGCGGCGCGTGCTCATCGCGACGGATTCCGTTCTTCCTGGATCGGGTTCGAGGAACGCGCGCGCGAAGCACCAGGATTGCCGGTGGAAAGGCCGGAGAAAGACTGCCTCGGTTCTTCCACGAACGAGCCAACGAAAGAACTTCGCACTGTTTCGTATCTGGATCGCGATCCACGCACCGATGACCACGTTAACTATTTAACGTACAGTTGTTAAGCGCATTACACAACGGGGATCAACGCTGCGAAATAATATCGGGCCGTTCCGCGAGCAATGTCGTTTTTCCACGGTAACTTTCTGCGGAAATTGTTAATCCGGTGAACGACCCCTTCGAAAACTGAAACCCTTTGACGGCGGTTAAAATTTTAGACCTTATCGTATTCTTAGAGTATGATATTCATCAAAAGAAATCGTAGAAATGGCCCATTCATATGTTTTAATTTTCTCTGTAAAATGTCGATTGCTGATTAAAGATGTTAAACGTTGAAGGTTTGTCATCCGTAGCGGATCGAGTCTGTCTCAAAGTTTCCGAAAATTTTATCGCAACCATTGAAATCCTTATTATGGAACGAGAATGAAATTTTGGATCTTCTCATTTTTTAGAGTATGGTATCGATCAAATGAATCGTGGAAAATTTAACTTTACGCGTAAACCGATAATTGCCGATTAAAGATGTTAAACGTTGATTTTTCATCTGAAACGGATCGAATCTGTTTCAAGGTTTCCGAAAATGGGGTAATCGGTAAGCACAATGTCAATTTCATAGATTCCGTATTGCGGCAGGAGTGAAACCGTGGCAACGCGTGCATGAAAATTAGATGGTACGGCTCGTAAAAGCTGTATCCACCCGTTCCGTTGGTCAAAGTGGTTGGAACTTCCCGACCGAATTAGGAACGCGGCACTTTCCCTACGAAACTTTGATCAACCCGTGCAGAGTTCTAATTTAATAAGGTCACGGGATGATGGTCGATTAATAAACAACAAATCGCCTCGTAGGATTCTGACGAACAGAACCAATTATTTGAAACTGATGAGCCGACTGAGATCTTGCATACACGATCGTCGCACTACAAATATTTCGTCAACGTCGCTATTTAAATTATCCAAACGAAAAATTAAAACAACAATCGCTTCGTGGGATTCGGATGAACAGAATCAATTATTTGAAACTGTTGAGCCGATTGAGATCTTGCATACGCGATCGTCGCACTACAAATATTTCGTCAACGTCGCTGTTTAAATTAGCCAAACGAAAAATTAAGGTGTCCTTTTAAATATTGCGCGACATCGCCCGTTAAAATGTTTAAATTTCAACATGTTCAGCTAAGAAATTTCACCCCCGCAAGGAAATCGGCAAACTAAATTTCATCGAGCGTGGCATGTAACTCGACGTGATATAATAACCGCGTCTTCGCGCGCGTAACGTTACCTAATCCCATAAAGTAGTCATCGATAGAAGAGATCGAGTCACGGCGCATTAATCTCGCCACGAGACAATGGTCGAAGAGGAGCGATCCGGTAAAAATAAGTTTCTTCGAACTACACAGCTTGTCGAGGCGGTAACATAGAAAATCAAGTTTCAAGAAGACAAGGTTATATCAACATGTCTTACGTCCAAAGAAAATTTCATTTCTCCTACAGACAGGTAATTCTAACTGGATTGACTGCTGTAAAAATGCCACGGAAATGGATTAAAAAGCAGCGAAAACGTGGATCAGGATTGTACCGTTATCCGGTGCAAGGTAAATGCGCGGTCGATGATTCGCCGGATGGACGTTGACTCGCGAGGAGCGCCGCACGTGAACGCAACATCAATAGTGCATTTTTCGAAAGAGCACCGATTAGCGACCAATGTTCGAACGCAACGATTTCCTGAACAGTGTTCAAGACTTAACGAGAAGGTCCCGCACGACTCTTGTCGCTTGCGGTAAAGTAACTTGCTACACCAATAATGCACTTGAAAGTGTACCGATTAGGAACAATATGTATGCATGCAACCGTATGCAACAATTTCCTGAACGGTGCACTACAGTCAACAGGTTCACCGCAAAGGAAATAAATGAATCTGACAATTTTAATAAAACTGTTCAGGTTCGATCTTGTGGGAATTTTTGGGTCGACGTAACGCGCATAAAGCGTGAATGCAACACCCGAGCCAGATGCACGTGTAATGCAGTAACGAGAGTCGGCGGTATCAATTCAGCCGGGTGAATCGCGTGTGCGTCGCCGCGTTTCACGTCCGATTAACGCGTAAAACCTGTAAATATGGCATCTGGCCTGCGACTTTCTACTTTCCTCTCGTCGAACTACTGCGAGGAACGCCGGTGATTCCGTACGGTTCAACGTGCGCTGCGGTTTTTCGCCGAACGAGTCATCCCGAAGCCCCCTGTGCACGTTGCAACACGTTGCGACGATTGCATCGACACCCGGGCTTCGTCAAACCTGCATCAGTTTCAGCCTGCACATTATTGATTTCTTAACACGACCCGTACCGAATCAATTTTCACGTTCGGTGCGAGCCACGCAGAATTGATAATTACTCAAGTCCTCAAAACAACAATCATTCAAAGACTACCTCCAGTTATCAGACCCAAGAACGTACGATTTTCACGAATAAACATAAAGCGGGCACTGAGGCGAAGATCCCGTGAACATGGGAATGTTGAAAACTAGAAGAAGACGATCCTTTTCGAAAGAGAACAGAAGAATGAAGCGATCGCCGACAAATAAGAAGAGTTGTTCAGTTGCCAGTCCCAAGAACGTTCGATTTTCCTGAATGGAAAATAAAGCGGCACTGAGACGAACATCCCGGAACATGGACATGTTGAAAATAAGAAGAATATGATCCTTCTCGAAAGAGAAAAGCCAGCAAAGAGGAATGAAGCGATCGTCGACAAATAAGAAGAGTACATCCAGTTATCGATCCCAAGAACGTTCGATTTTCCTGAATGGAAAATAAAGCGGCACTGAGACGAACATCCCGAAACATGGACATGTTAAAAGTAAGAAGAATATGATCCTTTTCGAAAGAGAAAAGCCAGCAAAGAAGAATGAAGCGATCGTCGACAAATAAGAAGAGTACATCCAGTTATCGATCCCAAGAACGTTCAGTTTTCCTGACTGGAAAATAAAGCGGCACTGAGACAAAGATCCAGTGAACATGGAAATGTTGAAAATAAGAAGAACAAGATGATCCTTTTCGAAAGAGAAAAGTTAGCAAAGAAGAATGAAGCGATCGCCGACAAATAACCGGAAACTAGCTGATCGTATCTGTGATTCTCGTTCTCCTTCTTCGTCGAACGCAATGATCGTTTAAAGTCCGAACCGTCTGACCATGGCTGGTTCTTCGTTAATTACAAGGGGTTAACGACCGACGACTTCATACTCCGAAGCAAAGAACTGTGTCTTCTGGATTTCTTAGCAGAAGGCAACGCCTCGTAACGTTCATGATTACTATGTTATACAACTTGACCTATTTTCCTTCTGGAATGCTTAACGAACGAGTGTCGTGAAATAAGAAGAACAGAACAGGATCTTTATTTAGAGAGCCAGGAATTATTGCTACGGTGGTTTCATTTCAAGAGGATCGTCCTTCCGCTGAATAAAAACTTCTGAAACCGTTGGAAGAATTTATTTAATAATTTCTAGTGGAAGCATCTTTGTAGTCTTAATAACCCCCATTCATTTGATCAATTTGAATTATTCCGCGAGTCGTGGAGATAAACGAAGATGAATAAGATCACGCGCACGGACGAGAAAAGTCGTTCTTTGAAATGGAAGATTGATTGATGGACCACCTTGTACCTCTTCCAATAGCGCTCGTCGAACTCACGTCAATCTAAGTTACGTTTCCATGCTCGTACAAGGTAATATTTGCACGCCATTGGCGACTTTCACGGTGTCGAGATCGAAGAGTCGAAGACGGCGTGCGTGCACTTTTGCATTGATGATCTCGCATAGAATTTTGCCGGCAACGCGATACATCGGGATCGATAATTGAAATCTCGAGACGAGCCAGCGCTCCGAAGATGATTTATTGAGCAACGTGTCACGGTTCGAGCTCTACCCGATCGATATCACCGATCGCTTGATTTTATCCGACAAATCTCCTCGGACGATTCATCCCGGTCGATATGTGTCTATCGATGAGTCAACGACCTGGATTACATCATTGCGAAATGCAACTGCACGCGACGCGTCACGGAACACTGTAGTGCTCGGCTAATAGCACTCGTTCGGCCGAAGTGTACAAAAAAGTGGATCTTGTAATTGGATCGTCTGTAAAAGCATTTTTGAAGATTGAACCTTGTGTTTAAATACTTTTTGGATTCACTCCAGAATTCGATCTAATCACTTTTGATCCAATGAGTCCAGCTTGAAGTTTGACCTCTCAATGACTGGACCGTATTTAAAAGAAGCTCAATAATTTTCTTTTAATAAAAATTTCCAGTGGAAATTCATACGTTCCATTGGTTCTAAAAATTTGTTGAATTACGGTTGAAATTGCGGTCGCTTTTAATTAATTGAGAAATGCTCACTTACTGATTATCAATTTTAACCCTTTCACGAGATATCTCGTCCATTGTATTGAAAGGGTTAAAGAGACTATTATAAAATAAATTTAGTGAAATATCTTTCTAAAAGAAGTGTGAATTCGGTAGACATCGACGCAGCTGACCTTGTTTCGACGAAACGCGAAGGAATTTTCCATTTTGGAGCACAGTGCAGCGTAGGGTCGATACGCACGCATCGTGACACGCATCGCGATACGCATACTCGGCATTTCTGCATCTGTTGGCGAGGTATGAAGAGTGGTCACGCTGCGATGAGACAGCTTCCTTTGTTAGACAGGATAAATTATATTCAACCGAGGGAAAACGAGCGACGATTATCGAGAGGCAGGGCGTTAGGAACAACAACCCGCGCAATAATTAATGTTAAACGTCGACTGTGCCGTGAAGATTCGATGCCAGATAGGCCGGGGATGCCACTAAACACGATCTCTCTCGATTAGCTAGCATTAGACCAGAAGGGATCGAAACCGGAAGGGGAGTAACCCATTCACTTCGCGGTAAAAGCTCGTTCGTTCCGCCGCCGACGCCGCCGTGTATTTATACCTCAAAGGTGGCAGAAGCTGTCTCTGACGAGGACGAGCCTGTAAAATGGGTCTCCCGTCTATTCCCGCTTGACACGTACTTAACATTTGTTTGGATTCGACCGCTGATAACGACGGGGCCTCCGAACTCGCGATGCTCTCAGCCAGCCGTGCAGAAACCACCCCCGCAGTCGCTCAAGCTTTCGTTCCTGTCCCCAACCGGGTTTTTCAAAGTTTCCCCTTGAAATTCGCGGCTCGTAATACAGTAAAGTCGCGATATTTGTCAACGACCGCGTATGCGATAGTTGTCAGGTGCCTAAACACTCGATTCTCATGCTGTCCTTCTCTACGTTCGGCTTTCTTTTTAACTCTCGGTGCGGTCGGCGAGGTAGACGCAGGCATTAAAAAATAATGTCGGTATGCGATAGTTGTCCGTGCAGGATACAGGCTGTTTGACAAGAATCGCGACGTTACTGTAGTGTCAAAGAGATGTGCACGATATTTCTGGAAAATGTATCCTCGCTTCATTCGCTCGTACTTTGCTCCCTCTCGAGTATTGAGAGGTCCAAAATCGCCGAACTTTAACACTGCCGGTCAAGCGACCGGTTTTATATATTTCATCTTATAATTTTTGGAATCGTGAAGTTGCTTACATGGAAATTGATTCGATAAATTTTCCTATGCAAGCACATATTGCGACAGAAATTGCAGAAAATCTAAATAAGTAGAGCCTTGTCATTTTTGTAAGCTAAAACATGTTAATCGCTAAATCTACCGAGTGCTCGGTAGGTTAATGTTTCTGATGTTTCTCGACTGGTTTACATGATGGGAAGAAATTTTGTTTTGAAACTTGGATCAAACCGCACCTCTTTGCCGCTTATTCGCCGAGGATAATACGTTCTTATCCGACTGGCGAGCCTTATCAGCAACGAAACACGACTCGTTGTACGGTCGTTGGTGTAATATTTGCGTAAACTTATCGTTATCGGCTCTGGTAGAGGAGTATGTTAGTAGAAGTCGGAAGGATATCGTTCGTATTTTGATACCGGATCCGTGGGACACTTCCACCATGCTAACACGGTTTCTCAACAGCCTAACAACCTCCCATTCGTTCCGCCATGTATGTATTAAAATTGTTATCGAGCTGCGGGTTTAACCTTTGCACTCAAAAACTTTAGTCCCAACCATTCCATATCGGCTTAACATTTTCATTTAAGCTGTACCTCAACAGACAATTCTTGCGGATAAAATTGATTCACAATTTGTGTACATGTGGGTGCAAAGGTTTAACGTCTTATCAGCTACTTGTCAGCGACTGATATTTTTGGAGTTGCCATTTGATTGGATGTAAGTTGGTTTACTGGTGAAAACTGGTTCGGTTTGTCCACAAACAGCCACAGTATTTCTACTAGCTCGTCCAGCTTCTGCAAATCGTGTGACGCGTTCGCGAGAGAACTGGACTTTAATTTGCATCCAGAAATAATTCAACAGCCCTGCCCCGACTATTTACCATTCCGTCACGTTTTCCGGAGGTTCGAGACCCTTCTGTGCCGCACCTGTGCGTCGAAAGTTCGCTTTTAGCTCTTTTCGGCTCCGTTTCGCAGCCATTCTTCCAGGAATGGGAACCGGCACCGCGCGACGCGGCGATTCGGCTTTTCGGCGCGCATTCAGCTCTGTCTGGAAAGTCAGCTGGCACAACACACTCCGTGCATAACTATAAAAACCCCCGTACGATGAGTCACGAACTCGGACTAACACGAATTTGGACCGGTCCCGAACAACCAGGCGAAAGCTCGCCGACGAAAACGGTTTGATTCACGGAAGCCAATGAAAAGGTCCGATTTCTGGGTAGTTCTGGACGATCTGCAGGATCCACGGAAAACAGAGAAGTTCGACAAACAGCGTCGTTCAAACTCCGTCAACTTTCTCTGTTCATTTTTTGGTACTCCTCGGAAGCAGGAGTTCACAAGTTCTGTTTACGAGTTCTGTTTACGAGTTCTGTTTAAAGCACGAACCATTAAAGCGTGCCCGATTATTATACATTCCTATGGAAATTGATGAAGAAGAATTTGGAAAAGTTTTGAATAGATCTTATAAAATATAAAAATTTCGTCGATTTAATGCTAAACTTAGAGATCACTGTTTAGTCAAAATAAAAATTGTCTACGTCAATTTTAAGAAACCCTCTATAAACGACAATATAATTCCTTTTTAATCGGATTAAGAAATCGAACACGGTACAACAATAATTTTTAACTGTTTTAATATCTTTCCAGTTTTGTATTTGTTCCATTCACACAAATATGTTATCACAAACGCATAAAGATCAAATTTATTTAGCAAGCAAAGAAACGAGCACCCGGTTGCGAAATGCCGGAAATCAGGGGCACGTAATTGAAAGGCAAATCGTTGATGCGAGTTATGGCAATAAAGTATGTAAGTACGAGCGATGGTTGGTTACTTTAAAACGGGCTCGAGCCATGAGAATAAAGTTAATACGGTGTCCGCACACCCACGCGCACCCACGCGTACACCATTTCTACAAGATAGAGCTAATTTCGAAAGTTGAAGGTGATCTTGTACCGTGATAGCGCTTCCATGGCGGAACAGATCAAAGGTGATCAACATTCTCGATCGATCACTTACGAGAGTCGTTCTCAAGGATGGGACGAGCCACCGATATTCGAAGAAAACCTCGAAATCGAAACGTCCGACTATTTTTGCTGCTTTTTATTGCCGAAGGATAAATAAATCTGATCGGTTCTTTCCTTGTTAAAAGACACAGAGTCTAATGAAACAGGTGTAAACTTAATTATCAATGAAAAACAGCATACGTTACATTGTAGCGGTAACAATTCTTGGATTTTGAGTTCTTTTCAGAACTGTTTTGTTTCGACATTTATAAAAACATCCCATAAACTAATAATCGCGAGCAGACAAAGAGCGGAGAATTTTGAGTTCCGTTGTGCAGAGGTGATGACGGAGTGGCGACTCGAAGGGAACTCGAGTACCTCGAGTACAGCAACTAGAAAGAGCACCGTAGCAGAAAAAAAGCTCTCCAACGAGTCGACGCACCGCGATACGCGACTTTCAGAATTTATTTCGAAGTGGCCTCTCCAGTATTTCCGTAAGATCATTAAAGCCGTGTTCCGGCACGCTCAAAGCGAATGATCGCGCGTTCAAAGGGCCAGGGGTGGGGAGAGGAGCCGAAAGAGCCAATTCGGAATTCCAGAATTCTATGGGCGGCTGGCTGCGATCGTCTTTGTCGAGTGTTTGCTTCGTTAAAAAGTTTGCGACCACTGATTCCGCGGAAATTCAAAACCAACCGCGGATTAACTATTCTAATTGGCCGACCGCGACGATCGATTTGTCTGTTATGCATAGATCGTAACCACTAATTAGACATCTAATTTCTTGTGATTTTCATAGACGGAACGATGGGTTCGCAGTATTAGAAGAATTAGTCGTTCGAGAATGCTCGTTCACTCTCACCGTGAGACCTCTGCGATCCTTGTAGGCGGATCGAAATGTGAGAACGAGCCGTTTCCTTCTATGGTAACGCTGATCAACGCTTTCCACCGCTTTTTATTCATCTGTGACACAACACGTGCGCCGGCACGTCCGAGGATATACGTTCAATGAGATATTTTAACGTCCGATCTTTACCACGATCCTTTCGCAGATCGTTCCCTCGAAGCTTGCATTGTGAAAGCAAATATTGGTAAATACTCTCTCCGGATTTTATCTTACCATTTAATCTCCTCTCGTTTCAACTGGCACCGTAAGAACAAACATTACCGGTACATGTGTTTCTAGATCATAATCGAGTTTTTCATTTACTTGCAACTAGAAAAAAAATCTTCGAGCCGAGTCGTTAACGAACAGCGAGTTTCGAAGTATTCGAAGAAGCTCGAGAAAGTGCAAGAGAAAGATTTATTTCTGAAACTGTAACAGGTAATTAGAAATAAACGTAAATATTTTAGTCTGACGGAATTCTAGGTTGCAGTCTCTGAAGGAAATGGTAAAAATGGTATTCACGGTTTTATTGTTTAATAGAGGTTTAACGTTTTTACCGTAATAGAAAGCTTTAATTTGTGATTGAAGAGTGACGATGTAACAGGTAATTCTAAATAAACGTAAATATTTTAGTCTGACGGAATTCTAGGTTGCAGTCTCCGAAGGAAATGGTAAAAATGGTATTCACGGTTTTTACAATGATGCGACAAGTAACGTGTTCTGAACAGACATCGTTTTATTGTTTAATAGAGGTTCAACGTTTTTACCGTAACAGAAAGCTTTAATTTGTGATTGAAGAGTGACGATGTAACAGGTAATTCCAAATAAACGTAAATATTTTAGTCTGACGGAATTCTAGGTTGCAGTCTCTGAAGGAAATGGTAAAAATGGTATTCACGGTTTTTACAATGATGCGACAAGTAACGTGTTCTGAACAGGCATCGTTTTATTGTTTAATAGAGGTTCAACGTTTTTAGAGTAATAGAAAGTTTTAATTTGTGATTGAAGAGTGACGATGTAACAGGTAATTCTAAATAAACGTAAATATTTTAGTCTGACGGAATTCTACGTTGCAGTCTCTGA
>CM052202.1:5664586-5688978 GCA_028455805.1 Lasioglossum figueresi | reverse complement strand
GGAAATGGTAAAAATGGTATTCACGGTTTTTACAATGATGCGACAAGTAACGTGTTCTGAACAGGCATCGTTTTATTGTTTAATAGAGGTTCAACGTTTTTAGCGTGATAGAAAGCTTTAATTTGTGATTGAAGAGTGACGATGTAACAGGTAATTCTAAATAAACGTAAATATTTCAGTCTGACGGAATTCTACGTTGCACTCTCCGAAGGAAAAGGTAAAAATGGTATTCACGGTTTTTACAATGATGCGGCAAGTAACGTGTTCTGAACAGGCATCGTTTTATTGTTTAATAGAGGTTCAACGTTTTTACCGTAACAGAAAGCTTTAATTTGTGATTGAAGAGTGACGATGGCTTTCTAGACTATAAAAGAAAATCGGTATCTCGCGTCAGTACCTTCTGCTCTGTAATTATCAAGAGTGACGCGAGACGTCGATTGCCCACGTCACAACGGTCGAGACGCATCGGCCCCGTCGAAGCGGCAGCAGCGTTCTGTTTGTCGAAGAATTATGTTCGAAAGAATGCGATTTCTCGTGACATCCGACCGGTCCGTGCAAGTAGGTAGCCGGCCGTCATTCCGAGCCTACGCGGCTCAAGAACAGTGTCCACGCAAAACAGAGAGGAAGCTTGGGATCCCGTGCAGACGCGGGACTGGCTCCGCGGATGGAATACGTGATCACCCTATTAATTAGTTGTGCAACGAGTCGACAACACCCGGAGCATAACGAAAATTATACCGTTGCGATTTATGGGAGCGTTGTCGAGTTGCCCGGCCGTCTTTAGCAATCAATGGCCAGTGCCGTATCGTTTCGGGCACCGTAGATCGTCGTCGCCGTTCTAATAAGAACAGAAATATGGAGGACAGAGAACTACATCGATCTTCAGAACTACATTTTTTTGGAAATGCAGAAAGTAACGAAGAGCAACGAAGAGCAACGAAGCCACGCCTACTTACTTGGACCAGTTTAAGCGAAGGAATCGAGATACACTTCAGAGTTAGAACTCTGATTGGACTCCAATGACGCTGCGATCATTTCACCCTGTTTCATGTCCTTGCGTTTAAAGAATTTGCAAATTCAATGTATTTGTATCTCTTATTGGGTGTTCCATTGAGAATGTTAGACCGAGTTACGCTAATTTGACAACAAGGTACAAATTCAGCTAGAAACGCATCTAGTAAGAACTGAAACATCCAGAACAGAAAATTATTTTGATTACAGAACTAGATTTTATGGAATTGCGGAGTGTAGACTGAATAATGGACAAGGTTTGCCCTCTGGAGTACTGTTCCGGCTCCTTTGGGGCCGAGAGCAACGAAGCCACGTCTACTTACTTGGGCTAGTCTAATTGTAAGCGATGGAATCGCGATAGACTTCAGAGTTAGAACTCTGATTGGACTCCAATGACGCTGCGTTCATTTCACCTTGTTTCATGTCCTTGCTTTTAACGAATTTGCAAATTCAATGTATTTGTTTCTCTTATTAGGTGTTCCATTGAGAATGTTAAACCGAGTTACGCCAATTTGACAACAAGGTACAAATTAAGCTAGAAACGCATCTAGTAAGAACTGAAACATCCAGAACAGAAAATTATTTTGATTACAGAACTAGATTTTATGGAAATGCGGAGTGTAGACTGAATAATGGACAAGGTTTGCCGTCTGGAGTACTGTTCCGGTTCCTTTGGGGCCGAGAGCAACGAAGCCACGCCTACTCGAGCCACTCTACGCGGAGGAATCGAAATAAAATTCATTGTTTCATGTTCTTGGTTTTAAAGTATTTATTTGTTTTCCATAATGTGTGTTCTATCGAGAATGTCAGAGTTAGTTAATTTGATAACAAGGTACAAATTGAGCTAGAAACGCTGTGAACGTTTTCGGAAAATCTCTGTCGGTACGAAATGTTGGGCAGGTAGATTCTGAACAGCCATTGTTGTTCAGACACCGTGACGCTTCATGGTTCGAGAGTGAAATCTTGTCCTTGACATAGTTGTCCTTTATCGCCGCGATCCCACAATGCGACAGTGAACAACTGACATTGTCGTCGAACAGTAACAGTTCAGACGAGCCTGTTCGTACTGCGCGTCTTTGTCAGAAACGCAACATTGTAACGCCAGAACGTCGAGCCAATATGTATCCACGAAATATACATAATGCCTGAACTTTCCTCGTGGAGAATTAATTATTGCACTTGACAATTTCGTGTTGAAATAGCACGTTCGTGCTCGCAGCTGACAGAATATTGTCGAACGCTGCAACAGTTACCGGGAATATCGAATAAACGTATCTGCTGCAGGTGTATCGCTAATCGATCAAAAAATCGGATGGTTCGCGGTTCGTTGCCAGTCGACAAGGAATTTCCTATTCGGTACATGCATCGGAAAAAGTGAACGTCTGACGCATTTTCGATAGCGTGGGTCGACAGTCGAAAACGAATCCACCTCTCGTTCACAGTATCTCTTTTATTCGAGTCAGAGATTTGGCACGTCCTGCGACTTTTTAACACAACGGGACGAACGGGAACGAAAATGGCGATCGGGACGGATGAGGTGGCAAGTCAATTCATTTCGCGACGACTTCAGTTTTTCCGGCCACTTTTTTTAACACCAAACCAGTGTGTCTTGTATTATAGAAACAACAAGATTACATTTATTGAATAAATTCCCATGTGGAAACACCTTTATAATTTCCAGAATTGTAAAATTAAAAATCTAAAACCGGTCATGTGACCGATGGTTTAGTGTTAACCCTTTGCACTCGGAGCTACTTTAACTCGAAAATTAAAAACATCTCTTCCGACCTAGAATAATTCCCTTCCATATTAATTTTTTTCTTTGTGCGAGTATAAAATAGATATAATATCTCATACAATACATAAATCTTTAATAAGTCAGATAACATTTTCTATACGTTTGCCACCTGATTAATTTTAAGCCTTTGCACTCTCGGAGCTACTTTAAATCGAGAATTAAAAACATCTCTTCCGACCTAGAATAATTCCCTTCTATATTAATTTTTTTCTTTGTGCGAGTATAAAATTCATATAATATCTCATACAATACATAAATGTTTAATAAGTCAGATAACATTTTCTATACGTTTGCCACCTGATTATTTTTAACCCTTTGCACTCTCGGAGCTACTTTAACTCGAAAATTAACAACATCCCTTCCGACCTAGAATAATTCCCTTCTATATTAATTTTTTCTTTGTACGAGTATAAGATTGATATAATATCTCATACAATACATAAATCTTTAATAAGTCAGATAACATTTTCTATACGTTTGCCACCTGATTATTTTTAAGCCATTGTACTCTCGGAGCTACTTTAACTCGAAAATTAAAAACTCTCTTCCGACCTAGAATAATTCCCTTCTATATTAATTTTTTTCTTTGTGCGAGTATAAAATTCATATATCTCATACAATACATAAATGTTTAATAAGTCAGATAACATTTTCTATACGTTTGCCACCTGATTATTTTTAACCCTTTTCACTCTCGGAGCTACTTTAACTCGAAAATTAAAAACATCTCTTCCGACCCAGAATATTTCCATTCTCTATGATTTTTTAAAAATTGGTGGATATAAAATTGATATAATACCTCGTACGATACTTAAGTATTTAGTAATTGATTAGATACCGACATATTCAATAATGTAAGGAACATTTTGAATAATGGTACAGCAATTTTGAGTGGCGACTCTCCGAATCACCATTCAAGGGTTAAAATATACGACTCGCGACGGGACAGCTCGATCGAGGGTCAGAGTTGACCCGATGTTCGAGGGTCGCGTGCTCTCGCACGTTTCGCAATCTAGATTAGGTTCAGCGTAATCGCGTGGCCTACATAGCATGGTATCGCACAGGGAGCCTGGTAACTTACATAAACGGTGGTGACGGTTGCGTTTCTAACCATATCTCTGACGTCGTCTATTTCTCGTCTGGACGTCCCAGGCGCCGCAGTGGGCGCCAGCATCACCTCGCTCGTCATCCTGGAAATCGCTGTCTCTCAGACAATAACGTCACGAGAAATACCACTGCACAATATATACGATTTATACCTTCGCAAGAGCATCGAGATCCCGCCGCTTCTTGCCGGCCCAGTCTCGCTTGGACACCGATATCCGCGGACACTTTGAACCATTTAGTTCTCCGACACTATTCCCGTAATGCGTAAAGGTGCACCGAGAGATTCAACGGAAGCTGCAAGCATTTAAATCGTTCAACGATTCCGAACTCCAATAATTACAATTGTACGAAAGACTGTCCGCAACCCCCGGTCATTGAAAACGTTTGATTTTACGCATTCACCACAAAAATGGGTATATACAATTTAATGCAGTGGACATATTAAACAAAATCGAGGGCATCAACGAGCTTCAGCTTAGTAAGATAATTGAACCAAGAATAAAAGTTTGATATTCTTTCTGTGTCTTGCAATCATTGCAAATATTTTTTATTTTGATCAAATTACGAAAAAGAGTGCAACACGAAAAGGGATATCCGCACGTTCCAGAAGCCGCGAGGATTCAAATCGTTCAACCATTCCGAACTCCAACAATTACGATTGTAAGACTAAATAATTGATACGTATGTACAATTTAAAGCAGTGGACATATTAAACAAAATCGAGGACATCCACGTAGCAGTTTTAGCCTGGTCAAATAATTGGACGAAGAAAGAAATTTTGATTTTGTCCTTGCGTCTTGCAATCGATGCGAACCTTATTTATTTTGATCAAATTAAGAAAAAGTGTACAACGCGAAGAACATTGGAGACAGTCCCTAATTCAATGGCCAGGGGGGGCTTTATCCGCACATTCCGTTAAAAAGCACAGTGGCTCTTACATTTCCGAATAATCCATTTAACAGAGCGCAAGCATTCGTTGCGATCAAAAATCACAAACAATAACAGAGCCACGTACGGAGCACATCGTTCTTCCACTTCGCTGCACAAATCAAGACAACTTTTCGAAGATCGTTCAACAAATCTTGAACGTTCACATGCTTCGAGACACCGAGCATCGAGGAACAATCCAACCGAACAGGAACACGATCAAGATCAATAGATCTATTTCTGCCGATGCGAAAATCCGCAGAACTCGTTAAAATAATTCATTCGAGAAATCGCCACTTGTTATCCGTCGAATCAATGTCCGAACCGCCTTGGATCCTCACAGTTATTATTATCCGAGCACAATGAACCGAACAATCTTCTTCGAAGGTTTCACGCGAACTAGAGATATTCTGGTCACCGCTCGATTTTATGGGTGATTTCGATTAGGATGGTTCTATCAGTTTTGATTGTTCGAAGCGATCGCGGGGGTGGGAATTGATCGCAGCGCATCGATCGGCGACGATCGAGCCGCTCGAGAACGGAACTGACCGCGAATACCAGAAGTGTTCCGAGTTTGGAACGAGACTAGAGGCGAAACGTGGCTTCATTCTCTCGGGAGAGAGAGAGCGTGCAGAGACGACGGGCTCGTGGTGGCTGCGTGAGTCAGCTGGCGGTGCCTCAGCCTATGCACTCGTACAAACGCGGATCGTTAGGTCGCTGGAATAGAGGGGGAAGAGCGAACGAATCATTCTGATTCACGTAAAATCAGCCCCGTGTCCGCAGCTGCGATTACCAACGTTGAATGAATCCCGAGAACTCGAGCGTCCCGCAAACTTTCACTCTCCTCGGTGAAAAATCAATTTTCCATTTTGTATTATTTTCGAATACAGCGACTCCATCAATATTCGGACACTCTTAGATCGACGATAAACTCTTCAGCATCGCACCACATGGCTTGGTTTATTTTCTTTTGAGAAGAACAATTGGTTTATAAAATCACAAAATTCTGAGAAGATTGCAATTACAGAATTGCAATTCGGAATTACAGATAAAATATTAAAAGTTGTAATTAGACTGAGGATTTTTATGCAAATTTTAAGAAAGTGCTACTCAATTCTGTTGAATTCAATACTTCAGCGTTTCTTGAACATTTTTATAAACCATAAATGCATAAAGAGCCGAGGTCTAGTTGTGATTTACAATTCGTAGACTACATGGGCTAAAGATAAATATGATAAATATGAACTTGATTGTGCTTCGAAGAAATTACGAACGTCGAAGACCTAATTACTGGAACGGTAGAATAAATCGTAAGGGGTTAATGATTCGCGTGACCGAAAAGAAGTTGGAGAAAACGAGTGGAACGATAAAGAAATTCATCGAATCATAATTTCAATAATTATGCAATTAAAAATGTAAGACCGGTCGTTTGACCGGCAGTGGTAGGTTTATTGTTGAAAGGGTCGTGACTAGACGAGACAGAGCTTCCTTTCGTGCGGATGTTTCGGATGCAGATCGTAATGAGGGTAATCAGAAAATTTCGCCTTAATTGAGACCGTAATCTACCTGGAGAAGCTACTTTCGAGGGAAATTACAGGGGATCTTCTCTGTGTACTCGCACGGAGTTTTGCGAGGGGTAGGTCGCGGTGATCGTAGTGAAATGCAGGGGGGTTTAAGCTGTCTCGCTACGTATCGTTCGAAATGACTGCAGAAGCTTTCGACGGAAGATTGTACCCGCTATGTAATTACCTTTAATAATTCGGTCCCACGACCCGGACCTCCGCAAGTGCAGAATACAACTTTTACGTTTGCGCAGTTGGGAGAACCTGCGTGGTACGCGATCCGAGAAAACGCCGGTGCAGAAATAGTCCTTTTGTCAGGCTTTGTAGTGCCCGAAGAGTTAGTCGGTGTTCTCAGGCTTAATGGGAAACCATTAAACAGCAATGGATGCATATTATTAGTCGGCGTGCTCGATTGGAAACGTAACCGACAATACAAAGCTGCGACCACCGATCCTTAATGATTCCGAGACTTGTTGCGGTGTTTACGATGACAATCATCTTGCTTGCGCGGACGAGGTCAACCGAAGCGATTAAAAACCATGTTACCTTATCTGGTAATAGCTAGAACGCAAGCGACATATTTTTGGAATGTCTAATGCGAACAAGTTTCAAAGTAATTTTTGCGGATTTGTATGAAAATAAAAATGTAAATTTGTAGAAACTTCTGCTATTACGATATAGCAACTGTTTTCAAGAAATTGTTCGCGAATTCGTGCGCTATCTTCGCCTTGAACGTGTATAGTAAGTGTATGTATGTATGTATATTCATGAAGGTTGCGCGCACTGCATCCGTTTCATTATGCATTTCATCGGTCATCATGATGTTTGAATTACTTCTGTTGTTCTCTCGCCTCGGTACACTGGAATTAAACACGCGTTTTGCAATTACCCGACCATCTAATTATTTTTTTTCAATTAAACCGGTAAAATGAGACGCTCGTCACGTAATTACCTGTCCAGCCACTTCAGAAACGTTGCTATTCAAACACTCGTCGAGAAATGCAATTTACCTATTCGATGAAAATTCAATGTGCCGAACATGCAGATTATGTTGTTGTATTTATTGTGCTTAAAAAGTCTTGCTACAGGTTAGAGACGTAAAAATTCCTCTGCGGTGTGATGAACGATCGCGGCGGCGCTGGTATGCGAAGCATAAATCATGAACAGCTTGATTACTCTAGAAGGCATCGTCAAGGTGCGTCGCGATTTTCCTCTTCGATAGATAGTTCTCCCGATCGGCCGTGAATCCAATGTTAATGCGAGCGTTCCGGAAAAACCTCGATCTAAGTCATCCAGTGTCCACTGAACATGACCAAACGCGATCGATCCGTCAAGATCATTGGGGCAGCTGTCGCTTTATTTAGAGTAGAGTCCACTGACACGGTTCGCTCGCGATCAACGCGCGATTTATAGCGAAAATTCATATACAATAGACTGCGGATTTGATGCGTTTATGACAAAAATGGCTACGTACAAATTAAAACAGTGGTCACATTAAAAAGATTTAAGGACATGAGTGTAGTTTCAACATAGTAAGATAATTACAATTTCTGCAGCCAATGCAAACATTTTTTATTTTGCATAAAGATTCGCAGTCTAATAATAAATATATAATAAAAGCCGATCAAATGACCGATTTGATATTTCTCATTTTACAATCATTGAAATTATGAAGTTGCTTACATGGAAACTGATTCGATGAATTTCTTTATCCAAGAAGATATTTTGATAAAAATTGCACAAAAAATCTAAACAAATACAGTTCTGTCTGTTTTTGTAAGCTAAAACATTTTAATCGCTTTTAGTGCTCGATAGGTTTGGTGTTGATTATATATTATATTTTTGAAAGATTGCAGAAAGTGTCCCAATATTTTTCAAACATGGACGCAGAGGGTTTTGATGCTAGAACGTGGTTTCCTGCGACTGTTCGATCCTGAGCGAATGAATTTTTGTAAACAGATGATATTGGAATGTATATGGATTCTCTCCGCGAAAAAGAAGGACAGATCAGCCGTTTCTCAGCCCCAGAGACACGAGACTACCCCTATACGCCGATATCTCACGAAAGTCTCGGTGAAGTAGCTGTGTAATCTGGGTCATCGGATTCGTAAGGTTTTGTTCAGCAGCTTTCGCGGCACTGGGAAAGATGTGGTTTTCAAGCGAAACCAACGATAACGGCGGAATCGTACACAACAGTCACAGGCGACAGCTGAATTGAAAAATGCATGCATTACCATTTCACCAACTGTACCAATAACGATTACAAATTTCGATATCATCTTACCAGAGCTTTCTGTCGCAGTGTCACAAATGGAAAAAGAATCATTTCAACGAGCTCTGTTTCGAGAGGTGCGGTTCTCTCATCGTCGCGAATCATTGCGCTTTATTGTACGGTGTTTTACATTTTCAATGCGTTAATTAGAATTTCGAATCTCTCGCTACGAAAATTAGAAACTCGCGGTTCTTCATACTTTTTTTCAATTTGCATGCAATTTGCGTAATTATTGCCGCGGTTTATAGCATCCTTGCAACATTTTCTGTAACGCTAGAGGGAGCTTCGCGACACACCTTAAACTAGGCACTTAGTTTCCACAACATTAATCGGCGGAAACAATTGAGACTCTCGGAGATCCTTCGAGATCCTTGGATAACGTTGTCCTCAGCGTGTTGCGTACTTTTGCACGAGATACGCTTCGCTTGGGAAAAAACTATTTTCTAGGAATTTCTCGGATTTTTTACAGGTTTACAGTGTTTAAATTTTCGTCTCTCGCTGATAACGATACTAATTAAAACCAGCCTCTAGAAAAGACCGAGGAACCGTTGCAGTGGAAAAGGTCAAAGGTCTCTCTGTCGTTCGGCGTAGAATATTCCCAGAAGTACATCATGAAAATGGTTTTCGGCAGTGTCATTTAATCAACGCTGAATTAATTCCCGCGTGAAAAAGTTTCATGATCAAGAACAATGTCCTGGGAAGATCCTTTCCCCAACATCTCGCGGATCGAACAGCGACACAATATGGTACATTATGGAATTTTCTATGCAGGTGAATGCGCGTTGTTCACACGGTTTTCACCTAGAGCGAGTAACGATGAAAATAATTTTGCAGGCTAATTAATGATACTTTTACAGTATCAGAACATCGACTCGGGCTTCCGCCGCGTAGGGACACAATTACAGCTATTAGCTAATGAATAACGAACCGCTGTTGAGACAAACCCGTGGCCGAAACCGCGCGCGATGAGCTCGTTAACGTTGATCATCGATGCCATTGCGAATTTTTATTTAATTATTCCACCGACAATGCGGTGAAATAACATTTCTCTTTGTCCCACTTCCTGGAATTATATTTCTTCAAGTAAACGTCGCTAATAACTAGACTGCGGATTTTATGCATTTACGGGAAAAATGAGTAGGTGCCATTTAAAACAGTGAAAAAGTTACAATGATCTAATAATGCGAATCTATATGTTCGCTGCTTGTTAAAATTATTAAAGTAAGAATTAAACGTCTATCTGGTGCTCCAGTCTCTTGCAAATGGTGCAGGCAATTTTTATTTTGCACAAGTTCACGCACAGTTCGTGCGAAATAAAACTATAGATTAAAATTTAAAAAAAAAACAAAGATATCCTAATGAGATCTCGCTTCCTATGAGCCTTCCTTATTGCCAGGCGATTTGCACTTTCTTGTCGATGGAACGGAGCCATTAAACGTGAAAACAGTTTTACGACCGGTGTTCATAACTAAAAATCGAATTAACGCCGCTAAAGGACGACTTTTTGCACGGTCCAGACAAAGAATTATTACTTGGCACGGTGTTTCGTCTTCGTTTTTTGCCATTGTGTGTTGCAGTCGCTTTAAATTCCCGACACCTTTTTCACAAGAACCAAAAGAACACGGCCCTTTGTTTGGCCACACGCCAAGGCTTGACCGCCGATAACGAGGTCGCTATGATGCCTATATCGATTGTTTACCGCTATTATGGGTTTTGCGCAGACTGCCATGTGCCAAGATTAACGGTAGCGAATGAAACCGTGAATTAATGGACAGGCATACGAATGAATGAAACGGTCAGCACGGGATTGTTTGCATTCCCCGCTCGACGCCTTCCCTTCAAATTTGTTAATGCACCCGGAGTATTTCGGAATGCTATCAGCAGGGTGATTCATCCGTTACGACTCATAGTATAGAAACGCCGTCGACAATGTTTCATTTTCATTTCATTTTTCTGTAACACACCGGGCCAAGTGACGCGTACAATGTAATGGCGATTTACAAAAAGTCTTTCATGAATTCGAATATAGGTGTTTATATTATCCGATCGCATCGGCACAGAAAATTGTCAGAAACTACACAAGGGAACAGAAAATAAACAAGAAAGGTATTATTATTTCGAAAAGGGGCCGTGTCTCGAGTCTTTCTTCCTTTTTAACCTTTAGCAGTCGAGGGATGACTCTGAGTCACCACTCAAAATTCCTGTACCATTATTCGCAACTGTGCGTCAGCGAGTTCCAACCTGGGAGGTGCCACAATTGTTTACTAAAATATTAATTTTCATACCATAATATCTACGAATAAATCAAGCTCAACAGTTTTTCAAGCGCGTCTGTATTATTAAATCTATTAAAAATATAAAAGGTAGGGAGGCGCGGAAAAAATTTGGTGTTTACGTTATTAAATATGTTGGCATGCAATTACGACACATTTAGGTATTGTATTAGATGCTACATTAATTTCATATCCATAAACTGAAAAAGCATATATAATGGAATTAATGTCGGAAGAAATGTTTAATTTTTAAGTTAACCATTGGCACTCGGACCTATATTAACTGGACAATTAAACATTTCTTTCGACCTAGAATAACTCCATTCTATATCACTTCTTTTCTTTGTACGAATATGAAATTGATATAATACCTCACACAATACTTAAATGTTTAGTAATTGATTCGATACCAACATATTTAGTAATGTAAACAATATTTTGAATGATGGTACAGCAATTTTTAGTGGCGCCTCAGAATCGCAACTCGAGTGCTAAGGTTTAAAATAGCTCGCACTGCAAAGGGTTAAATTTCACTCGAGAACCAGGAAAATATAAGCGATTTCTGTTGGATCGAGCGGTCGATTCGTCGTCTAGGAGAATTAACAGTTAACTGTGTTCAACGTGTATACACGTCAATCCAGAACTCCATTGCGGTGCAATAACGATAACCTTTTCAAGAATGAATCGTTAATTTTTGATCAAATAAAAATGAAATCCCTCCTCGTTTTTCGTAAAATTTATAATAGAATCATTTGCCTTGCGTTCGACGTGTACACTCGTCAATGCTTGATTGTAATTCCGCACTCTGTGGGGAACTTTTAATACTAAATTCCGCAGTTAAGAGGTTAAATCGCGTTTCCCGCTCGAGGGATAAGATAATCGTGGAAATTCATGAGCAGAGAGATCGTCGCAACGAGCCCCAAGAAAGGTTCGGCGACGCGATTCCAAGGATGAGCGTCCCGAAGGGCTTCATCCGAAGTCGTTGTAATTAAACGGCTAATTACGAGATCGTGCATCGCGATTCCCGGAGATCCAGTGCCAAAAAAAGTCGGTAACGGAGGCAAGTTCGCGGGCAGGTACAGGCTGCTCGTTTCGCCGTGCAATAAATAACCTTGCGTACAGGAAACGAACGCCGTATTCGTCATGGCGTCACAGGCTAGGGTTTATGCTCGCCTTGTGTACACGCCACCGTGTTTCGAGCACGGACAGGTCATATATTCTTTATTCTGTTTCATTTCCTCGGAACAGACGCGATTGCTTTTAACCGTGAAATCGGAATTGATGCGACGAAATCTGAAACCACCCGGGAGACGAGATAACAGGCTCGTGAATTATCTGCTTCCTGGGAACCCTTCTTTTATTCAATCGATTGCTCTCGTGGAAAATTGGATTCCGCGATCGATCTCCAAATTCTTGCGCGAATGTACTATTTCAATTCCTTCGTTTCCCCAGATTTACAGCGTACGTAAAGTGCGTGAACAATTTCATCGAAGAACATTCGTATTTATTCAATTCTCTGTTATTTGCTGATCAATAATAAAGCCAACCGTATTTAGAAATATTTTTATCGGATAAGGTTGTAGCGTAAAACACACTCGGTTGCAAGTATAAATATGTTCTAATTTTAACGATTTATGACTCATCGCAAATACACGTAACCGCGATTAGATAGAAGCCGCGTCAACGATTTTATAACCGATTAATTATAATTCTGTAATTTCATAACAACCGAGAAAAAGAGAACGTATTCGTATTTCAGTAATTTTGAAATTTCAATTACCACGGATATAATAGGGCATGAACTTTTGGAGCTCCCGGTAATTAAACTTTCATAAATCATTTTGTTTGCTCCATAAATAGCAGTGCAGCCTGCACAAGGCTGCATAATGCATCGAACTGCTTCGCTGCATTGCCTACAAGTACAAACTTCAAACTACGCGACGACTATTGCATCGACCACGTGATTCATCTCCAGGAAAGTTTGACCGAAAAGGCGATTGACTGCACTAAACCTCATTCCGAGAAAGTTCAATCATTAATTACAACACCACCACAAGCATCAATCTATTCACCGTACGCTGCACGCACAAACTGCACTGTTCCCTTCCTCTAATCGAGTTTCGATGACTTAGCATGCCGAATTATGGGGTTGATTATATATATTTCTATTTTTCTTAATGTGCTGAAATTTTTGCACAGCTGAATTTCTCGTGAAAAACAAAATAAACAGCGTAGAACAATGCTGCATTATTATATTTAGTGCACGCCGCGTTATGGGGTGAATTATACATATTTCTATTTTTTTCAATGTGCTGAAATTTTTTGAAACTTTTCCACAGCTGAATTTCTCGTGAAAAACAAAATAAACAGCGTAGAATAATGCCGCATTATTATATTTACTGCACGCCGCGTTATGGGGTAAATTATACATATTTCTATTTTTCTTAATGTACTGAAACATTTTTTAATTTTTGCACAGCTGAATTTCTCGTGAAAAAGCAAAATAAATAGCGCAGAACAATGCTGCATTATTATATTTAATGCACGCCGCGTTATGGAGTTGATTATACATATTTCTATTTTTCTTAATGTGCAGAAATTTTTGCACAGCTGAATTTCTCGTGGAAAACAAAATAAACAGCGTAGAATAATAAACTTTATTGTATGTTTCTAATGTATTTTAGTATGGCGAATGACCTTGTGTACTTAGTGTACGTTCGGCCACACCCTATGTAAGAGATAAGTTCACCGAAAAAACCTTAATGCTGTTCATCCCTCTTCGTTGCCAGCGATAGGGGAGCGAAGCTATTAACCAATGAGAGTGCACCGCATATCTATAATCGCATTATGCGACCCGAGTCATGCAATTATAAGAGGCAAACATAACGCATTGTCACGGTCAATCTTCGGTGCAATTCCGATCCATGGAACCTCATCCGACTGCGAATTTCCGACCTATTAAGGGGTTAACCCTCCCCTTTCTGTGAGGATTTTTTTCTTTAAACTCGTGTATTTAAAGATGAGTTCTCATTGATCGAAAACGATGCTCTCCAATCTGACTGAATTAATCGATTTGCTGCAACAATAATCAAAGAAGAGATTGTTCTGCTGTTCTGATTTGAGTAATTACCGGCACTAATTAATGTGCAATATTATTGGGTTGGATAAATCGTCGCGAAAAATATCTGTTCCGCCGGTCGACCGTGCACATTACAAAACGATCTGGTTTAATTCAGAACACATGTACTTGTTTTGTTAATTAATATTACATATACGACATTGTTAAACATCTGCAATTCAAATTGAGAACGCTATTATTTATTTCGAATATGAAATTAATAATAATCGAAATACAAATATTATATACGTGGTTCAAGGAACAGATATCACTGTCGAATTCATAATTAAGTAATTAGTTTTTCAAATGAATAGTTTATGCATAAAAAATTTACTATATTCACAGTAATCCTCCCAAACAAATTTTCAACTTGGGCTATAACTAATGTAATTGGTGTTTGACTATTCCACTTACATCTGTTTGTATGTAGTACTGCTCTGGTTTACATCCCAAACCATATGGACTATTCGTCACAGTCCATATGGTTATCATAGTAACTCATTCTTACATCCAAGTTATGGCTAGCCTAAAATTACAAATTTCGAGGCAAGTCGAAATAGTTTCCGAAATAGTTTAGATTTTTGCTGAATCGAAAGTTGACCTAAAATTTTTGAAAAGCCAAACCCAACCAAGACCAACAATTCTTTTTATCTGAAAAGAACCTGTTTCCAGAATTCCAGCGTAATCGAAGCATAAAAGTTTTCAAAATTACAGGGAGTGACACTGAAATGGTAAAAACATTCTTCGCAAAATTTTCTGCCTGGAACTTCAGGTTGCCGAAAATCCTTCTCGCAAACATTGTTTTTTATATAAAATGAAGCTATTTGTAAAATATCAACCGATTCGGACGTGACCGATTTTCGGAAGAGCAGCTGAGAATATTGAATGCAACGTGTTCAGCGAATTGCTTTTCTTATGGAACATGAAAGAAAAGTTGACCGTACTTTAATGAACGTTAGAAACATAGTTAGTCATTTCTCAGATTAAATACAGACGAAACAAACATGGCCAAACATTCATACAATGTTGCAACATACATATGCAGCTTGTTTTTAAACCTAAACTTTGTGTAACACTTTAGTCTTTGTATTTTTACTGGTGAAATATGGTCCTGCAATTTATCAGTAAAACTAATATGGGTCGCAATCCACAGAATGATCCGCAGTTACATTTATCCACCAGAATAAACATTTACACAGATACAATATTTAATATAGGTCATGAGAAAAGTCATCACTTTTTAAGGCTAGTTCTACAAGAGTTGACCGTAGCTACATTCAATATATAGATCTCAACTAACTCTTTTTACATCCTTTTTAATCTTTAATATAGGTCATGACAGACTTACATTCGTCACGCTACAACTTTACCCACAAAAATATACATTTGCAGTGTACGGTACCTCGAATAGTGATACGAATGACTCAAGTTTATCCTCAGAAATATACATTGACATGAATATGTATTAATCTATCCACAAAAGTGGAGGTTTGCACAATTATAATCTGTAATATAGGTCATGAGAGACTTACAGTCGTCACGCTACAACTTTACCCACAAAAATATACATTTGCAGTGTACGCTACCTCAAATGGTGATCCGAATGACCCAATACTCATCCTCTCTTACAGTCAATCTTGCAAGACTCAAGTTTACATATATATGCATAAACCTATCCACAAAAGTGGAGGTTTTCACAATTATAATCTTTAATATAGGTCATGAGAGAAGTCGTCACTCTTTAAAACCAGTTCTGCAAGAGATGAATCTACATTCACAAATCCACGCTATCCAATATACATCTCAACCGATTCAAACCTATCCACAAAAGTGGAGGTTTTCACAATTATAATCTTTAATATAGGTCATGACAGACTTACAGTCATCACGCTACAACTTTACCCACAAAAATATACAGTTGCAGTGTACGCTACCTCGAATAGTGATCCGAATGACCCAATACTCATCCTCTCTTACAGTCAATCTTGCAAGACTGAAGTTTCTCCTCAGAAATATACATTTGCATGAGTACATTAGCATGTAAGGGTGACAACTGGCTCAGTGATAAATAGGTTAATGTAAATAAAACTGTATCAGACATTAAACGAGCAATACAATGTTTTGGAGTGAACATACCTGCCGGGAATCGTAAGCGTCGGAGAAGTGTTCAGCTTCTTGTCCGACGTGCAGTTGCTCGCCGGCAGGTCCCTTACGTCGATCATCTGGCGCGTTGCGATCCATTGCTTTGGAATCATGGACGACTGTACCGGTCGGACCGTCAGACGTCGGATCCTCCGTCCTCGGGACAATTTCCACTGTTTTGCCCTTGACGAAGAGGCGCGAGATCGCACTCCACATTCAATGAAATCACAGCATCCGCGACGGTGGCAGCGACGACAATCCGTTCGGACGGGTCCTCGTTCTCGTCATAGTCGGCGAGAGTGTCCGTTCAGCGTACGAATATTCGCGTTTTCCCGACGGGAATTATTTTCCCTGTCACGGTGTCATCGAGGCACACGCGTACAGGTTTTCGTTCTTCAACGACGATGACACTCGAGCGACGAGGTTAGGACTGAGGAAGTTCGAAGTGAGAGGTTAGAATCGTCGCCCGCTCCGTCTCGGGTTACTCAGATTTGTCCAGCAACGTCGTCCCGGACGACATTCACCGAATTTAACGAAAAATGTAGGGAAATCTAGATTCCACAGGCTCGAGATCGAACACGCGAGATGTTTTTAACCCGCCGGACCCGATGCCTGGACCCGAGCAATGCTGCGCGTGGCGTTGTTCAATGTCGCGCGTAATAATACCGGTGAAACGCCATAACACTGGCCAAAGGACATGCAACGAGAGCTAAGGACATTCGGCCCGCGTACGTCCGTCGAGGATTTTTGTCTGCTATTTTTGTCGGCGACTATTGTCGCCAGAGCGTTCCACACTCGACTCCGGTCGCAATGTGCGAGCTCGCCTATCGATTTTGCGCGAAACACGGTGCACAAACCGTGCACACTGGATGCACGCTCTAGGAACACCGTGTTTCGTTGACGGATTCGGAGACTGGTTCCGGTTCAGCTTCTTCGAGAGCTCGTGAACGATGCTCGATCTTCCGGACAGTTGTCGCGAAAATGTTATTGGCAACTTCGAAGAGGGGCGTACCTCGTTTCTCAGACCCGTTCCGAAATTCCTCTCGGTTCTTACTGTTTCTAGAATAGCGGATTAGAAAGCGTTTCTCTCTCGATTCCTCGGATTTCGTTTTTTACAGGTATCCTACGGTCCAGATTATCAGGATCTCGTTGACAGCGGCACGAAACCAGAGAAGACTATACTCTCTCCGTACACAGCACAGATTTCTTTCGCACTAGCACCATCAAACGATTCCTTGAATTTTCCCGATCGTTATTAGCCACTCGATCCGTGAAACATACGAATATCGTAATACACCGTATCAATGACCGCGAATTCTTAAACGAGAAGCATTGTCAGAACGAAAGATCGTCATCTCGCACGAACATCAAGTCCACCGCACGTTCGCCGTCCATCGTGGAAACGACCATCGATTCAAAGCGAGATTATCGCTGAACGATACATCAAAATGGCGTTCGAGATTCGACGCCATGTTCTCCCTGATCGAGGCAATATACATCGGCACAGAGACCGCACCAGAGGAGAAACTCGGACGGTTTTTTGAACACACGATGCCGGTGCGCGTACGCTCGAGTTCGATGTGAATGTAACCGCAGAACTTAGCTTTTCTTTGCGAAGATACTTGAGCAATTTAAAATATTATTGTTATCGGTACACTGCGGATCTTCATGCATTTTTGACTTATGAAAATGTTCAAAAAATACCAGAATATAAAATTCGATGGAATTGAGCAAAACCGTTCAAATGCTAGCGAGTTTTCAAACATTTCAGATATTGCCGCGCTTTTTCTGTTGTTTCTCTTTTGTCCAATGGAAAGAGATGGAATGTCAATTTGAAGAAGCGGCAATGTGCTGTGTGTGCGCAAAGTGATAAGATCATTAAATTCGAAGACGAATATTAAAGATACCGACAATCTAATTTCTTGTGTACTCTACTAGAATTGTTTCTTTGGTGTTTCAAAAAGAAGTCGTGCGTTTGTGTTTTCAAAAACTTTGTCGTGGGCTATTACCTGTTACAGGCGAAGAGGTTTCCTGTCCATTTGGTAAGTGAACTGTTATAAATTTTAAATAGACTGCGACCAGTTGCGAATTAAACGTATTGATTGGAATATCGAAAATCTTCGAAAATCCGATTTTAAATTTCTCGTATATTGTTGGTTATATATGGAACAATTCATTTGGAATGCCTATTACCAAATTTGCTTAACAAATTGCTTCGAATGACTGTGAGTATGTAAATAGACCTTCATCTAAAATTATGCTATAAAACGAAACAAATGATTTTTTTTTATTAATATCTTTATTGCAACAAAAATATAAAGGGCTTGAATCCTTCTTCTTTCTTCTTCTTTATTGGAAGATGATTTTAGGCACAATTTGCCCATAGATCCAGATACAAAAATATAATAGCGATATCTATATGCAGTAACGCTTAATCTAGAATGGAATATTGCGTACAAGGTTTGGTATAGGATATAGATAATTAGAAAGTAGATAATAATACATACAGTACTTAAAAACTAGTCAGTCTTTGGAATTTTATATAGTAATATTAAACTGATGGAGAAAATTGATGAGGGCTTGAATCCACTCGGATCCATCCGTGTCATGGGCATTTGGCGCCATCTGTGAACGGTTAGATAAACTCTGTAGAACAGAGATGAGATTTAAATTTTTTGAAATATGAATTTGAACGCAATTCTTTACAATAATAATAATTAACGTATGAATATTAATAAGAAATATATACAATAATAAATAACTAAGACTTCTTATCAAATAATGAAGTTTTTTACATTTCTTTCTTAAAACAATAGATAATGAAAGAAACGAGGTAAATTTTTTGAGGTAAATTTAAGAATATTTGATGATTAAAAGTACCTTCATAGAAAAGTATATAAACTATATAAGTACATAAATTGCAAACATAGTAATAGTGATCAAAATAATTTGTAGTAGGTAACAATCATAAAAACTTGAATTTGTAATTGAATAAAGTTCTAGGGTTAATAAGAATAGTTGAGAACAAGAAATGATGAGAACAAGAATTTTCAGAACTGTATTTCTAAAAAACGATCGTCAGTTGAAAATCGTGAAAAAAGGTAAAAAAAAGAAGATCTGCGCCGAGTGTGTTGTACACATAATATAGTATGTATTATAGAACGTATTTACAACGATATATTTACATTGTCATTACAAAAGGTTGTGTTAATAGTGCTACAGACTATATACTCATCGATTTAGTAAACCGCATACAACATTCACGCATCCATCGGCTAAAATAGACTATGCTTTGTTCCCATTCACACGGCTAAAACGCTCGTTAAAGACAACGCCCGCTTACGACACAAAAAAAACAACGCTGGTATTATTCCCGAGTAGAGGCATGATCGGATTCCGCGTCGAAAATAATTTAAAACTTTAATCTCACGTGTTGAGTGACTATGACAATTCTCTCGCGCTTTCTCGTGACTTCGGTGGAAAATACAAATCTATACAAAATACAGAGAAGAATATAAAGAAGGGGACAAAACAAAAAGGTCGTACGGCTACTAATTCATTAAGATTAAGTTCACGCTCTCTATTGCACGTAACGTTTCGACGCCGTTTTACGATCCGATTCCATTCCCGTGGCAATGTCGGCACTGGAAAATCTTGTGTTAGATTTTAGATCAATCTTCCACTTTCTACGTGTGTATTGTACGTTCTTCTTTTATTTTACATTCGCGTACGTAGAAAGAAGAAATGCGCTCGTTTGTGGACGCAGAGTGGACCTTCGGCTGTCGCCATCTTGATCAGATAACTTCCAGCGTTCGACGATGGTTTGATAAAATAGAACAGACAATTGTAGATTACTTTTACTAGAGACAATTGTATATGAACAATTGAGTTCGATTTGTAAATACATAAAAAGATTGTTCTCTTGAACGATTTTCATTCTGATCACCGGATCGATAATGATTTTCCTCTGTGTGAATTTGCGGATTTTTATCCCTTGTACATCATGATCGATATTAAAATTTTATACAAAATCAGTCTTCAATCTTTTATCTCTTTTCTGTCGATTTATTTTTCATAATCTACTTTTATGTCGTCGGTATTTTCATTAACTACGATACGCACCGGTCCACTCCGCGTAAAATGTCACGCTCCCCGTGTTCAGCTAGAGCTCACCGACAAAAATGAATTTATTTATTGTCCGACATCATAAATCGATGATGATTTTTGGCTGAGCAGGGACAGCGTGAGATGAATGATACCTCGCAAATGAAAGAGACTTCCAAACGAAAGTTCATCCAATGGTTCTCTCGGCAATGTTTCGATCGGAAATCGCCAATCGAACGATTCGCTTCTTCGCGAGGAATCTTTCGCTTCTCGGGTTTTGCATTATGAAACAGCTTATACACGCATGAATCTTGCTACGAGTATTAACATACATTGTTTCCTGTTCACTCGAGGAGACGCTTTTACTTACAGACATAAATAAGACTAATTACAAAATATTATTCATCTTTCTCTATCCGCTTACAAAGATACCTTCGACGCGCAGAAAACACTGGTCCGAGTGTTCTCTGGAACAATAACGATAGACGTGGAAGAAAAAGAAAGGTAAACGAGAGAGATAGAGACAGAAAGGAGAGGAGAGATTTTCTTAAGAACAATGTCCTTGCTTCTTTCTCATCGTCAGACTATAATATCGAAGTTCGAATCATTAAATTAATATCACTAAACGACACATTAACCGACTGAACGTTTGGACGTTAGATGCGATATCTGAGTTGATTAACAATTAAAGAGGGGCGTAAAGTAGAAGGGGAAGGGAAATTATGAAGAAACAAACGATCCGGAGTATTGATAAATGTCTCGGACTTTTACGTATTGTATATATATTACTGCGTATTCGTTAAAAAAAAAAAGAAATAAAGAAATCGGACAAATCACGCGTCAGATTGCACGTCAATCGATCGATCGGAACTCCTATTCGTCACCAGCATAAAGTTATTACGATCGTTAGTACGGAAGCACTTGTTTCGAAAATTACACTATCTACTAGTCAAAATTTGGCACCAGACGACCGATGTTTCTCTGCGTACGCTTGAACCTGCCATCGATCAGCTTGTCGTTCGCATCGAGGCACAGATCCACCGGAAACTGCGTTCAATTGAACCGAGTCGAACGATCAAATCTCAAAGCTCAGCCTTCTCGATCCTCTTTCCGTAGATCCTGCGACGACTCGATGAATGCTCTCGGAAAATTAAATCTTCATCCACATTTTCGATTTCGATCGAATCTTTCCACTGTTTACGATTTCACCCACTCACTTTTCTTAGAATTGCATCTAAGGTTTAATCGTCAAGGATTCGGAAATATTGCATTCTCACTATTCTCAGATGATATAAAATTTTAATTCGTACAATTTAGCAGCGTTCTAACTCTTCCGTGGCCAATTAAAATAAATAAACCCGTTTCCCCGACGAATATACGAGTTCGATACTGGCAGTGGCCATTACACCGTTAAAGCATCTCGAAAACTATTTTTGTATTCTAGAGTTTTCCCTTTTTCGGGAAATCCTTTTCGAAGAATGATGCGGATGATTTTGCGTGGAACATCGTCGAAGGTTATACGATCGTTTCAGGATTGCAGAGCCGATTCGATTCGATTCGACTTGAGGATCCGATTGAACGGTGTCGTTTACGCTCGCGACTCGGTTCCGCAGTGCGGTGTCCGTGCAATGCTTACTAATCACGGGGACGATCAGTGGCAACCGCAACTCTTGACGACCATGTTTTTGTACTTCTTCAGTATAACGTTGCTTTCGTCGAGAAAATACAGCACGGAGATCGGTGAGAGCTTGGTCGGCGCGCAGCACGGCTTTGGTACCTTACCAGGAGTCACCAGGTGCACCAACGTTTGGACGATCGCGTGATTGGTCGCGTTCATATGAGCGTTCAGAGGGAAATTGCATTCACCGCTGCAGTAATATGCGTCGTACCCGTCCGGTGCTATGATCCAGTCCTACGAAATTAATATTCATAAATCGTCATGCGAGACGCACGAGAGATCGCTCGAAGAGCAACGTCACGAAATTAGCAAACGCTTTTTTGCGGGTAAGCTCGATCGTAAATGTCCGCGTACGCGTCTGATATTCGCGAAAAACAGAGACAAACGGAAAATATTGATCATTTGGGAGGTACGTTCCGTTCACTTCTGTAGATAAAAGCTATTTTATATTATATTTATAAAAGTTCTGTAAGACAATTCCTTTAAACCGAGATATTACACACAAGAATAAAATCTAAAAATATATTGTGGATATTGTCTTCATCATTGAACTGCATTATAAAATTGTAGAAGGAAAAAAATACTACGAAAAACGAAAACGTTACGAGTCGTTTCGAACCTTCCATTCACTGTCGCTATTCGACTAACCTCTATTTATGCAAATGCTTCATACTGCATTCTCTTTGGATTTATTCACACTATAGTAATCGTGAAAACGTATGACACGTAGAACAATATGTAGCAGAAATTAGTTTGAAAGTGTTTCTACAAGTACAACACGGATCGAAGATAATCAGCTGCGCATAATTTCGCAATTTGACACAACTTACCTGCCACTTTAGATCCCTGAAGCTGACGTACAACGTTTGGATTTTGCAGGTCTTTGAGTTATACTGCACGCCTGGATCTGAAAGATAACGAATCTCGATTAACATTTTTCAACGGTCTTCCGCTGCAAGTCGCAAGATTATTCTATCGCGCGAACCCCTTTACGCAATGCGATTTCAACAGAGAAAGATCTGGGAAAGAACAGGGAAAGTCGAGTCTTCCTTGAATCTGAACAATCGACTTTAAGATACGTGCATCATCGCGCAAACATTGTAAATCATTCGAGGGAAACTGGGATTCCTTCGTTGAAGAAATAAACTTGGGCAAACTGCCATTGTGTTCTCCAGAATCGCGAGCACAACTTACGAAATCTTGTTATCTTTACCACGTGCTTATGGCAGAGGAACTTACGACCCACGGAAAGGAGGATCTATTTTGGAGGAATGATCCAACTTCGTCGTTTGTAGGTTTCTTGAACTTCTTTAAAACATCTGGATTATTTAATTTTAGACTGATTATTTAATCGAAGACTGCACGACTTAAGGGTTAACAGAATTTCTCGAAACGAGGCAGTCTCGTCTTATCTGTATGATAATGTACATCTGCATGACGGTGTACTATTTTTTATCGGTTGAGCGACGCGAGTGTTCAACCATGGTAGCGAATCCGAGAAAATTAATTCCGTATGAAAAAGCTTGCGAAAAGGGTTCGACTAGAAGAAGTTGATTGGTACATCGGACGTTACCTTCCAGACTTACCGGTGTACGGATTATTCCGATAATCCAAGCTCGAGGACTCGCTCTTTTTTCTTCTCCTTGCGTCTCGCTTTTGCCGTACCTTTTTTTCCCGGATGCCAGAACTCTTGAAGTATCCGACCATGAAGGGCTGTTTGTCCGGATCGCCTCTAAAACCGACGATCCCAATGTCCTCC
This sequence comes from Lasioglossum figueresi, assembly GCA_028455805.1. Taxonomy (NCBI): domain Eukaryota; kingdom Metazoa; phylum Arthropoda; class Insecta; order Hymenoptera; family Halictidae; genus Lasioglossum; species Lasioglossum figueresi. The sequence goes on along the minus strand of CM052202.1, from coordinate 5,665,227 downwards.
GGTCTCATCTCGTGCACTGGAAACACAAACAACCACAACATTTAACAATCTTCCTTTCCAATCATCCTCCTCCAATCATTCTTCCTTTAACACGTTGATTGCAAAAATCAAAGTAACGATTGATATCAAAGCAAAACAGCCCTTAGTGTTAGAGGTGTAAAATACAAGCTTTCAAGAATTAGGGTAAAAAGGTAATTCAATTACATTGTATTCAATCATTTTGTAATATTCAGTCGCTTCATTCAATTGCAATGTATTTAAATTAGCACAACTCAATGAACAATCTTAACGAACACTCTTTGCTCAAAACAATCTTGTCGCTAAGATTGTCGTCGTCACATAAGAAAACATCTTCATAAACGTAAACGTAAAATTGAGATGTCTGTGAACGCGAAACGGAAGGAACACGGAGAAAAATTCAAGATATTTTTCACATTAAACGAGTAATGTACACACATTGAGTAATTTATATTGTATTTGAATTACATTTTATTTCAATCACTTTGTATTTCGATTACGCTCATGATTCGCGTAATTAGCAATTATATCAAGTGAAAAGTTCGAATTATGTAATGGGATTACACAATGTACTTAAAATACTGTGTATATAAAATACAATGTAATTCAAATACTGTGTATAT
>CM052202.1:5539673-5664486 GCA_028455805.1 Lasioglossum figueresi | reverse complement strand
AATGTGTGTAACGTTTCGCAAGTTTACACTCTTCTTCCTTGCAAATCCTTGTTTTTTATATTGTACCCTAAATGCGGTTTAAAATGACTACTGCTATCCATGGTCGACTCAGACCCGCAACACGCATCCGTTTTTCTAACGTGCGGCGATCGTGCGGCAGAATAACGGACGTGCGCATCATTGATATGCGGTAATGTACTGACGATCGCGTATACGGTTTTTGTAACGTGTGACGCCGCAACTACGGTTCACACACACACAAACAAATGTGCACCGCCCGATTGAATCCATAGTATTTTTCAGACCGCAATTTCGGTACCGCACGGTCGCCGCACATTAGAAAAAACGGATGTGTGCAGCGGGCCTTATCTTAAACGTGTGACCGGCGTGGCCGTGAAAGTGTGGAGGGTTGAAACACACTCTAAGCCGATAATCGCAGAAACGAGTGTAGCGAAAATACGGTAAATCTATCCGAACGATTGCAACAATGATCTCGAGAGAGTAGTGTGCACAAAGAGTTAATAATGACCGACACGCAAGGCGGTTAGGATGACCCGGTGAAGAGAGAAGGGGAAAGAAAGAGGGGTTGAGAGGGGCTAAAGTGAACAGCCGTCACAGAGACCGGGCCTAATCATTAGTCTAACTACGAGAGGATAGGAGAGCCGGGTCTCGGCGCATTCGCCACTTTTATTCAGCGCAGAAAGGCCGAACGGTCCATCCATCTCTCGCGTTTCCTCTCTGGTTTCTCGTCCTCTCCGTTTCGGTTCGGCCCGGTTCGAAGGAGTCGCCCTGGGCGCTCGAAGATAGATAGATAAGGGAGGGAGAAGGAGAGAGAGAGGTCCTGGGAATAAAGGAGCAAAAGGAGCAGCCAGGACGAGCCGGGGCACCCAAGTTGAGACATTTTTACCTGCCCGCGGCTTCATGTGGGGAGAGATATTGACTCGTCTTCCCTGTTCGGGTATCCGCGCGATTTGGCGGAACGGAGAGGGCGCACGGGGAAACTTTGTATAATATATAGGCCGCGCCGCGAGTCCCACACGTATACACACGCGGTGGTCACACGCACGCGAAATCCGTCCAGATGCGCGTACAAACCCGAGGATCGGGCCCACGCCGCGCCGGCCCATAAATCGGACGATGCTTTTTAGGGGAGTACAAGAACCCCTCTGACAAATCGAAAGATCATCCTCGACTAATTACAACCGCAATTAATAGGTTTCTACGCCGCAACGGCCAACCACCGCCCTTCCCTCTCGAGCGTTTCGCTCGGTTCAACCCTTACGCAGATAGCGCAAAGACGTCTTAAAGACGTTTTAAAAACGTCTATAGGACATTCGGACGTCTCAAAGACATCTCAAATGTCTTCCGAACGGCACCGAACGGATTACGAACGTCTCCTGAACGACTTCTGTTATGAAACAGTACGTCTTTAGCCAGTTAACTGCGGTCGACGTGTATACACGTCGATCCAGAACTCTGTTGCGGTGCAATAACAATAACCTTTTCAAGAATGAATTGTTAACCCTTTGCACTCGGATCTATTTTAAATGGAAAATTAAACATTTCTTTCGACCTAGAATAATTCCATTCTATATTAATTCTTTCCTCTGTATGAATATGAAATTGATATAATACCTCATACAATACTTAAATGTTTAGTAATTCATTAGATACCAACATATATAGTAATGCAAACAATATTTTTAATAACGGCACGGCAATTTTTAGTGGCGCCTCAGAGTCACCACTCGAGTGCTAAAGGTTAATTTTGTATCAAATAAAAAGGTAATCCTTCCTCGTTTTTCGTAAAATTTATAATAGGACCATTTGCACTGCGTTCGACGTGAATACTTGTCATTGCTTGATTTTAATTCCGCACTCTGTGGGGGATTTTTAAAATTAAATTCCGCAGTTGAGAGGTTAAGACGTCTTTGTGCTATCCGGGATTTTCCCTTTGTCAAACTTTGGCCTCAACGCGCAACCTGAAGGCGTCATCCCACAATTTTGGGATTATGATCCTGTCATTAAGGCGTCAAACCACAATTTTTCCCATGCGGGGCGTTTTCGATTTTGAGGAAAAATGTTTTTTCATCCTCGATCATTCCTCAAAAGAGAAACGAAAAATTATATTAAACCTTAGTACTCGAGTGGCGCCTCTGAGGCGCTATTAAAAATTGCTGAACTATTATTTAAAATATTGTTTACACTATTAGATATGTCGGTATTTAATCAATTACTAAAGATTTAAGTATTGTATGAGGTATTATATCAATTCCACATCTACCAAATTTAAAAAATCATAGAGAATGGAAATATTCTAGGTCAGAAGAGACGTTTGATTCTCGAGTTAAAATAGCACCGAGTGCAAAAGGTTAAAACGAAGCCTCGTAGATCATTCCACAAAAGAGAAACGAAAAATTATATTAATATGAAATCTTGAAGATCATTCCATAAAAGAGAAACGAAAAATTATATTAATATGAAATCTTGAAGATCATTCCACAAAAGTGAAACGAAAAATTATATTAATATGAAATCTTGAAGATCATTCCACAAAAAAGAAATGAAAAATGATACAAATATGACGCCTCGAAGATCATTCCACAAAAGAGAAACGAAAAATTATATTGATATGAAATCTTGAAGATCATTCCACAAAAGAGAAACGATAAATTATATTAATATGAAATCTTGAAGATCATTCCATAAAAGAGAAACGAAAAATTATATTAATATGAAATCTCGAAGATCATTCCACAAAAGAGAAACGAAAAATTACATTAATATGAAATCTTGAAGATCATTCCACAAAAGAGAAATTAAAAATGATATTAATATGAAGCCTCGAAGATCATTCCACAAAAAAGAAACAAAAAATTATATTAATATGAGATCTCGAATATCATTCCACATCGCAGAAAATTTCTATAAAATTGCGAATTCTGTTACGCACACAACCTTTGCTCCGATGTAGATTGAAACGATCGAGCAAATTATTCGCATAACTTTGTAATAGATTTGCGTGCCAAATAACAAATTGAAAGGAGACAAGGTGTTGATATTTATCGGCGGTTGTCGAGGCATTAAAACCTCGTAGTAAATGTCAATAAATTGTCGCCTGGTTGTCAGGGGAATTAGCATTAAAAATAACGTCTGATACGCGGCGATGTCCCATAGAGGAGTCAGGTGCGAAAAGGTCAAGAGCAAACCGCCTGTAAAAATGATAAGCAAAAACATCGTTCCTCTGAATTATCGGTGACTTTGTCAGCCGGAATACAATTTGAATACATGATATCCGCGATCAATAACGTTGAGAAAACCGAGCGAACATAATGAATGATTTTTCTTATTGCCTCGCGCAGCCACCTGGCGCGTTTACGTAACACATAATGATATTCAAACCGATAGACGACCATTCACGTTCAAATTGGCCGATTGATTTCAAAATTTTCATTAACCGTTTCAATAAACTGTTCCCACCTCTCGGGCATAACGCGCCGCGTAATCGAACTTTACGCCTGCCACTCTAATCGCTGCTAAATTGACGTTCACCGCCCACGCGAGTCGTCGCAAGAATATCTATGCATTTTATGGATTTTATGCATTTATGGCAAAAATTAATAGGTGTAATTTGAAAGAGTAAATTCATTGGAAGAATTGAACAACGTTCTTATATTATTTTCATCCTATTGAACATATTAACCCTTCTGTCAATATCCAAAATTTTCTTCGATATTCAATAATGTTCCACTGTATAGTTTCAACACGTACTTTTATGCCTCAAATGTAAATTAATCTGCGATCACCCACGAACATAAACATCTACGATAATTTTGCAATTTATCAACGATACTATATTAAAGAAGTTTAAAAAGAAATTTAAGTTAGGAAAGAAAATGTAAATTTCTATTTCACTTTAGTTCGTTGTAATTCAGCTAGAGCAATTTTGTTTCGTATAAAGATCCGCTGTGTAATTATAATTTCAATCGTACACGATTATGGCTCTGGGAAATAGTGAAACGAAGCCAAGAAATCTGTGCCCAACGTGAAGAAATGTTTCAAACGAAAGTTGCTCTGGCTCGTGGGAGCAATTTCGACCGTACAAAATTTTCGCTATACATATTTGATTTAAAACATTGAAGGAATCTTTGAACGGGACAGGACGTTTGCATCGAAATGGAAACGAAAGCTATCTGTCGATGACTTGGACGGGTTGGTAGAGAGCGGGTTGCAGTCTATTTAGCTCTTGTCGTCCTTGTAGCTGTAGCAAAGGCTCCGATGGTCGCCGCGAGCGGCCACAGTAGCGGATCACATTCAAATCAATTTTTCTTCCATGGCGATCGACACAATTATTTGCAGATCCCGCCGCAGGTTCGCAAAACAATACGCGCGAGAACGCGAGTCGGAGAAAGAAGGATCGAAGGATATCGGAAGGGGGTGTCGAGGGGCGAGCGATGGCAATCAATTAAGACCCGCCCCGGGCGTCGTATAACGTAATAACGCAATTTAATTTATGCCGGTTTTTATCGGACGCCCGGAGTTCCCAGTACTGGGTTGGGTACATATGTCGAATAAGTTATGGTTATGGGTATCAATTTATATGCATGCCGCATATCGCGTCGAAGAGCCTAGAACGTTTCTCACCGCGAGCCACGGCATCAGACCTCTCCGGAGATAAAGCAGGAGGGACAGATAAGCGCGAACGAGGAAAAGGGACCAACAACTTTCCGAGAACTGTTCGAATGCGGTTCTTCTTCTGCCACCCTCGCGAGAACAGACGTGAGAGTCTCTCGATCCTCTCCTCTCTCTCTCTCTCTCTCTCTCTCTCTCTCTCTCTCTCTCTCTCTCTCTCTCTCTCCCTCTCTCCCTCTCTCTCGAAAACCGATCTGCAAAACCGATTTCCTGCATCGCAGTTTTCTGCCGATCTACAGTTAGGAGCACAACTGATAAGAAAATAGTGCACGGCACTATTCTTTTTATGAAACTTGGAAATTTATTTCTATCGCTACGATCCACCAGCACTTTGACTGTCACCGTTATTAGCACGATTTTATGATATCGGCGTTTTTCATCAAACTTGGAAATTTGTTTCTGTTACCGACCGTTAGCGTTTTGATTACCACCGTTCGTTACACAATTTTTATGCGAACGGCACTACTTTTTCGTCAAGCTTGGAAATTTATTTCTATCACCATCCTTCAGCACTTTGACTGTCGCAGTTATTAGCACGATTTTACGATATCAGAATTTTTCATCCAACTTCAAAATTTGTACCTGTTACGTCCTTTTATCTGCAAAGCACAATTTTTTTATGAAACCTGAAAATTTATTTTTATTACAATATATCGCTGCCTCGCGTGATAAGAATTCAATCAATTTTGTACGGCATTGTGTGTGCCGTGACAATATGCTTGCGAACGAAGCCTCGAGTTTGTTCGGCGTTTGGCGTGTTAATTTTGGCAATTGGTGCCTATTGGGAAAGCCGCGAAAACCACCAGTGAAGTGTCAAAATGATAGTAAACGAAGGAACGGTGATCGGAGCCGCGGATTTGCGTTACACGACCTTCCCCCTGCATTCGGTGCACATCAAGATGCAAATGTGGACGAGTTTACATGCGAGCGTTCGCTCGAGTTCGAGGCCGTATGAATAAAGCGACGCAAGGCGAACGCGGAAGGCTGTGAAATTAATAGATTACGTTCACCAACCGTACGCAAAATTGTTCGTTATCTATGTATACTCTTTGTGTGACCTCTTTCCACAAGTGTAAAACCATCGACTAATATCGAAAATCGAACGGTGTTGCTTCCACCTGGTGCTCTTGTTGTGCTCTTCTGTCAAATTATTTATGAATATTTCAATCATTTTTCCGATAATCTATTTATTAGCTGTACAAGTTAATTGGTAGCTGGTTCTTCGTTTCAGAACAATGGAAATAAAGATTGAGGCAAAAAGATCAACTAAATTGTTGTTTTCTGTTAAGAACAGCTCGAAAATAATAATGAATCCCTACAAACTGCTCTTCCGTCAAGTTATTCATTAAATCTGTCGAATTATTTATGAATATCTGAATCATTTTTCCGATAGAGTATTTATTAGCTGTACAAGTTAATTGGTAGCTCGTTCTTCGTTTCAGAACAATGGAAATAAAGGTTGAGGCAAAAAGATCAACTAAATTGTTGTTTTCTGTTAAGAACAGCTCGAAAATAATAATGAATCGATACAAACTGCTCTTCTATCAAATTATTCATTAAATCAGTCGAATGATTTATGAATATTCCAATCATTTTTCCGATAATCTATTTATTAGCTGTACAAGTTAATTGGTAGCTCGTTCTTCGTTTCAGAACAATGGAAATAAAGATTGAGACAAAAAGATCAACTAAATTGCTGTTTTCTGTTAAGAACAGCTCGAAAATAATAATGAATCCCTACAAACTGCTCTTCCGTCAAATTATTCATTAAATCTGTCGAATTATTTATGAATATCTCAATCATTTTTCCGATAGAGTATTTATTAGCTGTACAAGTTAATTGGTAGCTCGTTCTTCGTTTCAGAACAATGGAAATAAAGATTGAGGCAAAATGATCTACTAAATTGTTGTTTTTGGTTAAGAACAGCTCGAAATTAATAATAAATCGATACAAACTGCTCTTCTATCAAATTATTCATTAAATCAGTCGAATGATTTATGAACATTCCAATCATTTTTCCGATAATCTATTTATTAGCTGTACAAGTTAAATGGTAGCTCGTTCTTCGTTTCAGAACAATGGAAATAAAGGTTGAGGCAAAATGATCTACTAAATTGTTGTTTTCGGTTAAGAACAGCTCGAAATTAATAATAAATCGATACAAACTGCTCTTCCGTCAAATTATTCATTAAATCTGTCGAATTATTTATGAATATTTCAATCATTTTTCCGATAGTCTATTTACTAGCTGTACAAGTTAATTGGTAGCTGGTTCTTCGTTTCAGAACAATGGAAATAAAGATTGGGGTAAAATGATCTACTAAATTGTTGTTTTATGGTTGGAACAGCTCGAAATTAATAATAAATCGATACAATCTGCTCTTCTGTCAAATTATTCATTTTTCCGATAATCTATTTATTAGCTTTGCATAAAAGTTAATTGGTAGCCTGTTCTTCGTTTCAGAACAATGGAAATAAAGATTGAGGGAAAATGATCTACCAAATTGTTGTTTTATGTTAGGAACAGCTCGAAATTAATAATAAATCGATACAAACTACACTAAGGATTTCGATTTTCACGGTTAAGCAATATTGCAACCGTAGCTTTTCCGACACCGACAGCTTTTACAGTAAATCCTGTCAGGGACGGGAGGCCGGAAACGTACGGTCTCGGAAAGGCAATGTCTCATCGGCTGTTGCGGAGAAGATCTTCGTTAAAGATAAGATTTTTACCTGGTGTATGGATATACATTCGGTGGATACCGAAACTGTTCGCCGCACTCCCGTAACTGAAACATCAATGGCGCGGAGCCGCTGTTCTTAATAATGAAAAAATATGGAGATTATCGCGCTGCCTATCGCAATTAGCTTCGTTATTTATTCAAATTCGTAATTGCACCAGCGCCGCAGAAGCCTCGACCGATCTGTCTCTGTCAAGAATCCCAGCGTGATCAACGATTTTCAAATTTTACGATGAATTGCCCGATTCCACTCGAATGGTCGAACATGTGAACAGACTTCGTTTTTTTCGTCTTTTTCGAGACATTTTAAAGACGTCTTTTACGAGACATGTTAAAGGTGTATTTTTCGAGACATTTTGAAGACGTCGTATTTCAGACGTCTGTTTGACGTCTTAAAGACATCATTTTCGAGACTTCGTTTTAACATCTGCAATAATTCGTCTTAAAGACGTGCCGTTTTGTAACACAAGACGTTCATGAAACGTCTTTAAGACGTCTGAACGTTCATGAGACGTCTTTATGCAAAATAAAAATGTTTTGCATTGATTGTAGGAAGCAGGAATAAAATAAAAATTTATTACATCTCTTAACGACTTTGTTACATTAAAAACAACTTCACAGCATCCTTGAATTTTGAAAATCTTTTCCCGGTTTATATCTCACCAAACCAATTTCTTTATAAATGCATAAAGATCCGCAGTCTAATCATGACAAACAAACGACGGTAATTTTTCAGCAATAATAGACGGGCTAAGTGTCCAGGAAAAGAACCATTGAAGCTGTAATCGATCTAAGCATCGTCAACTGTGTAATAGTCAGAAGATGCTGCTAATTCTGCGCAAACCACCGATGAAAATATCAAAAAATAGCCGAGTATTTTGATCGAGAGGTGAAAGATAAATGACTCTGATTGTTCAGTGACTACAATAATGGCTTCCTGATCAGGATAAACGTCACCGGAAGCTTCCGTTCTGTTCGAACCGCTCGACACAACGTCATCGTCCGCGGCAAATTATTCATACGGGATAAATCTCGCGTCTCACAGATTCGGTTCAACGAACCTTGCAAAGGGGAATTCCCTAGCTCGGAGGAGTGCTCCTCTCCCGAAAGACGTTGCCGCGGTGGCATCGTAAATTGTTCCGCGTTCAGTCGTCGTGACGCGAATAGAGCACGCGGAATGGTAATTCCCGAGTGAATGAACCAGCGAGAGACAGGTGTTTCTCGGAATCGGGCCTATCTTTCCGACGCAGAGCTCCGCGCTTTTTCCGCGAACCTTTCGACAAACGTCGTAGCCGATCTTCCAGAAACCGGATCGCGATCCTCGATCCGCGATTCAGGCCGAAACTAACGGAATTATCCGCGTTCACTCGCAATTAGAGCTGTATTCGCCGGAAACACAGGTAAACAGTTATCTTTGGTTTCGAAAAAATTCGAAATGCCATTTCTAAGAACTGCTTTAACCCTCATCCATTCCTCGTGACAATTTCACACAGTTTTCTCGAAATAAGTTATACTGTTCTGTCATTTGTAGGTAAATTTTCATGAAATTTCCATGAAATTAAAACAGTTTGTATAGATCGATGAATTTAGAAAAGAGAAAGACGTTCCTGGTGTTGCCTTCCACGTTAAAATGGACTGCAAATAAATAAATAATAAATAATATTTGTCCATTTCGATAACAGATGATTTTCCCACCGTCAGTTCGAACAAGAAAGTTTTACAATTGCGCAAAAATCGAAAGAAAACTTCCTAGATGAGAATTTATTGAATTCGCTCGATAGATTCATTGAAAAAAATGGAGGAACACTGTGTAACTTGTTTAAAAATGAACGCAAATAAATAAATGATATTCGTCCATTTCGATGACGGATAATTTTCCCACCGCCAGTTCGGCGAACAAAAGGAAGTTTTACAATTGCGCAAAAATCGAAAGAAAACTTCCTAGATGAGAATTTATTGAATTCGTTCGATAGATTAATTGAAAAAAAATGGAGGAACACAGTGTAACTGTGTTAAAATGAACTGTAAATAAATAAATGATATTCGTCCATTTCGATGACGGATAATTTTCCCACCGCCAGTTCGGCGAACAAAAGGAAGTTTTACAATTGCGCAAAAATCGAAAGAAAACTTCCTAGATGAGAATTTATTGAATTCGCTCGATAGATTAATTGAAAGAAATGGAGGAACACAGTGTAACTGTACTTGGCCGAGACCCAGGGAACACGGAGGATCGAGAGGTGCGCCAGATTGTCTGGGATCTCCCTATCAAAAGCGAACCGGAAACCGGGCGATTTCACGCGTTAGCCTCGATCGACTTGGATCGTTTTCGTGATCACGAATCCGCTATAACCGGCCCTCCCCGGCGTCCCGCCTGTGATTTCACACATCGAGAACGTGTTCGAGATGTCCTTGTAATTTATCTTCCTCGAACTTTCTAGAAGAATTCACCGGTGTTTCTCTCTTACTCGCATGATCGGGCGCTCGCGCGCGCAACCAATCAGGCAACACCGACGAAAAGGATTCCGGCCGAATAGAAAGTTCTATGATGAGAGCAAGCATTTGCATAAGACGACCGCAACGAAAGTGGAAACTGTCTGTCCTCCTCTCTTACGCTCTCTCTCTCTCTCTCTCTCTCTTTCTTGTTCTTTCTTTCTCTTTGTCCGTTTCCGCGCCCCCGCCGATTTTTCAAAAGATCCGCGCCGATTTCGATCATCCGAACGCGAGTGACATAACCGGAGAATTATGTTCAAGGGTCCGACGAAGAATTCACGATGGGCGGTCTGCATGAACGGTTGCCAGGACCTTACGGGAAATACACATGTATCTGCTGCGGCGAGTAGAAAGTTCTCACCGATCTACGCTGCTCCGAAACGTATTTCTAACGCGAAAACGCCCGAAAAAGATATCTGTTCTATCACTTTTCAGCATCTTCCTGGAACCTCTTCGAGAAATTGCGTCGCCGTACGCAGATACGCCTCCTTACCTTTCACGTAATCGACAAATGTCATCGATAGAAAATGATAACTCTTTTAATATTAGACTATACGATCTGAACTTTTCTGAAGAGTTTTCCATGTCGCACTTTCGGTCTCGAATCCGAAGAAAACCGTAGACATACCGGTGGAAATGTTGAGGCGTTGATTTCGGTGGTTTGCAACGGCTGCAACGAGGTTTTCGCGTGTAACGCGGTGGCAAAAGCGAGTGAACCGGGCTCGAATAACAAATCAGTTGCGTCATACGACGAAATTGAGTCGAACGCGTCATATCACGTCGAAAAGTCGCAGACGGAACGGTTCCGTTAGAGAAGAGAAGAAAAAGGAGTGACGCTCGGCCGAGGGAAACGGAGGAATTGGAGCTGAAACTGGTTTCTTAATCGGCAGATTTGAATTCAGAAACAGCTTTGAAAATGTTTTCAAACCGATCGATGTAATTAATGCACTCTGCATAAGTTTACTTCGGGATTATAAATCGCTTTGACCAACTGGATTCTACCGGTTTCGAAGCAGTTCTCGTGGGTGTGAGCATTCTGCGGCACGGAATGCCTCGTCTAGCGTTTCTTCGGTGACTTTGGCAGATCTTCGGCTCGATCTCTCGAACGATCAACGCGAATCTCGATCTCGCGAGAAGCCGATCCTTCCCCGAATAGCAAAATACGTGATCGAGAACGAAAGGCGGCTGTTTAAAACCACCGCAACCAAACCAAACTTTTCGACAGTCTCCGCGTTGAAGTAGGATGAGAATTCAGAAAAATTTGCAAACTGGGACAGACAATTTTTATTTTGTATAAAAATCGACATTACAGAACATATACAGGGTTCGGTGAAATGAAAATTGAAAATAATAATCTTCGAAGATGCGATAGAGAGAGAAGTTGGCAAGTATAGCATGCAAGAAACTGTCGTCGATACTACGGTGTTGCTATCTGTTACTAGATCTTACTAGTTTAAAGGTAGAACCTCGATTTCCGTGGCTGTTCTGCGGGTTCTCGTCCTATAATATCCGGCAGGCAATAGTAAATCGATCCACGCGGCTCGATCTGACGCACGAAAATACGTCGCGAAATGTATCGATTCTCTTTACGCGTTCGCCGCAATTGATCGAACGTTCGTCTAAAATTCAATTTTAAAAACAACAAGGAACTCAGAATTTCCTCCGAGTATGCACCCTGCTGCGTGTAATTCGATTTGCTTCGCGTGAAGTATGATTTTTTTTTATTTATAACAGAAATCGCACACGGTGGATCGAATGCGAAATGGTAGAAACGTTTAATTTTAAGATACCGTCGAATCACTTTGAATTTTTATTTTGCCTAAAAGTCAACAGTCTAGTCACCGAAGATGCGCCACGCCGATATCCAACGCGTGAAATTCTGCTGAACTTAGGAGACCGAAATAGAACAGTCAATGGTCGTTGATGTCTCGGAAATGGAGATGGAGGCGAATATCGCGAGTTGGCGCAATAACGCGTTCAACGAAGTAGAAGTCACGGTAGGTTGGATCTATCGATGAGTGTAGTCGGTCCGCGCATGGAGCCGCATGTCAAATCGGAATCACGCACTTCGATCATGGACCTCGCTAGCTAGGTGCATGGCAGAGCATGCTGCATTCGCGGAAGCTGTTAGCCTCCGGCTTGGCTGGCTGGAATTCACCGAACGATCAGACATTGCGGACGCCATAGACCAGACGTCACCCGGAACATCGAGATTACGGCAACGGCTTCTTCGCTGACCACAATGTCCCGCCTCTACTCCCATTTTCTTCGAACTGTTGCTATTGCGCCAAGATAACAACGATTTTCGTCAGTCTGAACTTTTCTCTTCGCTACTTCTCTTTCTCGAAAGGAGCTACAAACCGAAAGCTGCTTAGAGCCCATAATTTTTAAATGACCCAGCTCTACGCCCGTTCCCTTCGAACTGTTGCTATCGCCGCGAGGATAACGATTTTCGCCACTCTGAACTTTTCTTTTCATTGCTTGTTTCTCTCGAGAGAAGCTACAAACCCAAAGCCGCTTAGAACCCTTAATTTTTAACACAATTGTGTTTTCTCAGAGCAAAGTTAGGCTCTTTCAAGATTCCTTCGAGAACTGTGCAGTGACTTTAACGTCGGGACATGGTCCTTTGAGAGAGGATACTGTGTGCCCCGCTTCAAACGAAGGAGTGACCTAGACGCTATCAGCCTGGACAGTGCTCAGATAGAAGAGCAGTCCTGTATGCTTGGAAAGCACGAGTTCAAGAAGGCCCTCCGCAAGGTGCGTCGCATTGCGACGCTTAAACTAAAGAATTTATGTAGGAGATCCTTATTCTGGCTGAAACGCGTGGACACGCGGAAGAAGAAAGAGATCAGAAAGGTCTAGGTCACTCCGTACCCCTTCACTGCAATCCATTTTCCAAGAGCAGAAACCCTTGGTTCTCTTCTTCGAGAAACTAGGCTGAACAGGCGGCAGTGTTTAGGTCTAAAGGAATAACAGCTTCGTAGCGATTCGCTTGGATGTTCGAGCTGGTCGAAAAGCTCGAGTCTTTTTCGACTATTTTTCGAGTCACAAGGGACTGATCGTCGAGTGACAATGTTGGCTCGGGGATTGCGGGGAAAGGAAAGTCAGAGCGTAAGATAGAAACCAAGGCGTACCGATGGAGCTCGAGCAGCTCGAACGGCTCGAGCTTTCTCCGGCGCGGGCGGCTCGAGCCGAAAATGCTCGATGACCCAATACATAGCGAGGATACAAAGATGTGTCGCTGTGCTGCTCCTTATTAAAGTCCCTTCTTTAAACGGAGAAACCTTTGTTTGTGCAAGTGGCAAGTTTATCCAGCAAGTGGCTGAAACGGTTTCTTGAATCGGAAGGGCAGTATCGCACAGAGATCGTCAGTTATGCATCTACGAGCTAGACAGCTCAGGGACGAGGGAAGTACGATGCTAAGCTGTAACCTAATCTCCTGTGAGGAGCTCTATCCACTCGATTGTTTATAATCATAATACAGTTTCGTATACGGTCGGCAATACGATGTACATATGTATTGTACCCCTGTCCACTCGATCGGGGATTCTCGTCTTCGAAAAACTAGGCTAGACAAGCAGGACTTTCTTTACAGTTCCACGAACAACGATTAGACTGCGGATCTTCATGCGAAATAAAAAATGTTTGCATTGATCGCAGGACACAGGAGCCAAAATTGTATATTCTCGTTTTAATTATCCTATTAAGCTGAAACTAACGCATTGATGTACTTAAACATTTTTAACGCGTCCACTGCTTGAAATCGTACGTACCCATTTTTCTCTCATAAATTCATCAAATCCGCGGTCCAGCGACGCCGCATAGACACGAAGAGAAAGAGAGGGTGAATAGCGAGAGGAGATAGAGAAGCGGGCCAGAATAATGACTTACTGTGCGCGGTAAAGGTCATGATGACGTCGCTCTGGTCGATGGCCCTGAGATCTTGACCGGTAAGGTCGAACTCGCTGACCCTCCGTTGCTCTCCGATTGGCTTCTCGTCTTCGTCCTCGCCGAGCGCGTTCTTGTAAATGTCCAGAAGGAACTTCGGTGCTGACCTCTTGACCTGGGGCGGTCTGCCGGCTGTATTCCTCGGCCGATCAGGCAACCCCAGAAGGTTCAGTATTTCGTGTTCGACCTCCCGTTTTTCCCTTTGGCTGACCACCCTGTGGACGACCGTCTGGTCGAATCCATTGTCGACGTAGAGGCCGCTCATCCTGTCCGCGGCGGCGGTGCTCGTCAGGCCGGCGAGGATCGTCCCGAGGATCAGCAGGGGCGCGAGACGGCGCGGCGACATCTCGCCGCGTCTTTCCGCTCGGTCGCGACACGGCCCGGAAGAACCCACCATTCTGTCTCCCGCCGCTTCCACCACCACCTCCACCAACACCACCTCCCCCTACGCCACCGCCTCCTCCTCCTCCTACGTCGGGGCTCGCACGACGACGACGTCGTCGTCGTCGTCGTCGTTCCTATCGAGCCACCAACGTGGACGCCGAGCGGGACCGCCGCGACGGCGATCGAGCCGCGATCAACCTCTCTATCCAACACCGCACAAACCTCCGAACACTACCGTTTTCCACCTTCCTAGATCCTCTTTCGGATCCTCTTCCAGATCCTCCTTCTACCGATCGCTGGATCGCCCCTCTTCCAGATCCCTACGCTCCGCGCATCCGTCGATCGGTCTACTTGCGTCTATCTGGATCCTGGCACCGCACAAATTTCCAACACTATCGTTTTCCACCTTCCTCGATCCTCTTTCAGATCCTCTTTCAGATCCTCTTCCAGATCCTCCTTCTACCGATCGCTAGATCGCCCGTCTTCCAGATCCCTACGCTCCGCGCATCCGTCGATCGGTCTACTTGCGTCTATCTGGATCCTAGCACCGCACAAATTTCCAACACTACCGTCTTTCACCTTCCTCGAACCTCTTCCAGATCCTCCTTTTGGATCCTAGCACCCCACAAATTTCAAACACTACCGTCTTCCACCTTTCTCGATCCTGCTTCTACCGATCAATGTTGCCCCCTCTTCTCGAGGATCGACGGGATCGTTACTTGTCTATCTCGATCTAACACCTCATCAGTTTCGAACACTACCGTTTTCCAACTTCCGAGATCCTCTCCGAGATCCTCCTTTTACCGATCGCTGTATCCCTCCTCTTCCAGATCTACTTGCGTCTATCTGGACCGTAGCACAAATTTCAAACGCTGTCTTCCAGTTTTCTCGATCCTGCTTCTACCGATCGATGTTGCCCCCTCTTCTCGAGGATCGATGGAATCGCTACGATCCGCGAATCCGCCGATCGTTGTGCTTGTCTATCTCGATCGAGCGCCTCGCCAGTTTCAAACCCTACGTCTTTCACCTTTCTCGATCCTCTGTTGATCGATAGGTAGATCGGTAAGACCCCCGTCGATCAAGGTACTCGTCTATCGGCTCTAACACCGCACAAATTTCAAACACGTCTTTCACGATCCTCTGTTAACCGATCGGTGTATCGATTCCTCTTCTCGGAGGATCGGTAGATCCGCGCATCCGTGGATCGGACGGCTAACACCGATCACCTTCAACCTTCCTACCTTTTTTTTAGTTTCCGACAGGCTCGGACACTCGCGGACCCGGCGGGTCGATCTCGTAGTCGATTTTCCGAATGAATCGTTGGAAACACATTGCGCGCACTTTCGTCTGCGATTTAAAGCGATGCACGCCGCGCACGTTCACCAACCGCGATCTCGGGTGACTCTCGAGACCGTCTCGGCGAGTACCGGTGACCACTGCCGCCGACTCCCGTGATGCCAGTGCCAGTCTGTTTGTCTGGCCCGTGCCGTGCACCTCCTCGTCGTCGCTGCTCCTCCGTGAGGCCTCACCACCGCCTCCCAGGGCCGTACCGCTCCTCCAACAGAGCCACGCCTCGCTTTTGCCTTCCTTTGCCTTTACCTCTTGACGATCGCGCGCGCGTTCCCTCGTTTCACCTCACTTCGCCTCGCTTCGTCTTCTCTCGCCTCGCCTCGTCTCGCTGTTCTCGTCTTACGTCGCTTCGTCTCGTCTCGTCTCGTCTCGTCTCACCTCTCATCGCCTCTCGCATCGTTTTGCCTCTTTGCCTTACCTTACCTTACCACGCCGGTAGCCACGCGTATGTACACTGCCGCTCATGGAAGTATGGACACTTCGTTAACAAGTTAAAATAATCATTCATCACTTGTATACAGTTAGGAGCATTACCGATCGATCGCACACGTTTTAAATCGGAATCACTTTTTTATGAATCGACCAAACCACTGCAATTTCTTTGTAAGGCTAGATGAATCAGTTTAGTAATTGACGTCTAATAAATATGTGAACAAAAATGCATTTGGTCGGAATGGGGAAAAACAATGGTAAAAATTGGTTTTTAGAACTTTTTGGATGGGTCGTTAACGAAAATTTCTAACATGTGTTTTGTAAGCTCGTATACATTATACGCGTTCTTAAAATTTCATCGAGATTGATTGACTGGTTTACGGATTCTAAACGATTGAAAGTGGTAAAAATTGCAATTTTTCATGATTTTTGGCTTACAACTGCCATTTTTATCACTTTTCGTCGTTTAGAATTCGTAAACCAATTACCAATTAGTAGCAACACTCTTTTCAACCGTGTTCCTTTCATACAATTCTTCCCTTGACTGAACTCTGATACGTTTTGAAAATTTCATCGAGATTGATTAACTGGTTTACGAATTCTAAACGATTGAAAGTGGTAAAAATTGCAATTTTTCATGATTTTTGGCTCAACTGCCATTTTTACCCTTTTTCATCGTTTAGAATTCGCAAAATAATTACCAATTAGTAGCAATATTCTTTTCTACCGTGCTCCTTTCATACAATTTTTCCTTTGATCGGACTCTGATACGTTCTGAAAATTTCATCGAGATTGATTAACTGGTTTACGAATTCTAAACGATTGAAAGTGGTAAAAATTGCAATTTTTCATGATTTTTGGCTCAACTGCCATTTTTACCATTTTTCATCGTTTAGAATTCGCAAAATAATTATCAATTAGTAGCAATATTCTTTTCTACCGTGTTCCTTTCATACAATTTTTCCCTTGACTGGACTCTGATACGTTCTGAAAATTTCATCGAGATTGATTAACTGGTTTACGGATTTTAAACGATTGAAAGTGGTAAAAATTACAATTTTTCATTATTTTTGGCTCATAACTGCCATTTTGATCACTTTACATCGCTTAGAATTCGTAAACCAATTACAAATTAGTAGCAATACTCTTTTCTACCGTATTCCTTTCATACCATTTTTTCCTTGCCTGGACTCTATTCCAGAGAAAAGCTCGACTGATGTTTCAAAAATCGCTGTCTAGCTTTCGATTAACCCTGTTACTCCAAAAGTTGTAGATCATGGTCAGTTGTGTTGAGTTACAATTGAATCGCTTCGCGAATTACATTTGCGAAGTTATACAATTACATTCCCAGATGAAAATCATTTGACCATGGTCTCCCCAGAAGCTATTTATAAGTCTATCCACGATCAGAAACAGAAATCTATTTCTTCTTTTAACAATCTTACCAAGCTGAAACTAATAGATTAATGTTCTTAAAATCTTTCAATATGTCCATCGATTTAAATTGCGCGTACTCGTTTTGTCATAAACGCACATCAGATCCGCACAAGATAAAAAAACCCTTTGACCATGGTCTTCCCAAAAACAGTCTGCAAGTCTATCCACGATCAAAAACAGAAATGTGATTCTTCTGTTAATAATCTTACCGAGGTGAAACTAATAGATTAATGTTCTTAAATTCTTTTAATATGTCCACCGGCTTTAAATTGCGTGTACTCGTTTTGTCATAAACGCACATAAAATTCGCACAAGATTAAAAAACCGTTTGACCATGGTCTTCCCAAAAACAGTCTGCAACTCTATCCACGATCAGAAATAGAAATGTCGTTCTTCTTTTAACAATCTTACCAAGGTGAAACTAACAGATTAATGTTCTTAAATTCTTTCAATATGTCCACCGGCTTTAAATTGCGCGTACTCGTTTTGTCATAAACGCACATAAAATTCGCACAAGATTAAAAAACCGTTTGACCATGGTCTTCCCAAAAACAGTCTGCAACTCTATCCACGATCAGAAACAGAAATGTCATTCTTCTTTTAACAATCTTACAATGATGAAACTAATAGATTAATGCTCTTAAATTCTTTCGATACATCCACCGTTTTAAATTGCGCGTACTCGTTTTCTTCGTAAACGCACATCAAATCGGCACAAGATAAAAAACCGTTTGACCATGGTCTTCCCAAAAACAGTCCGCAAGTCTATCCACGATCAGAAACAGAAATGTCATTCTTCTTTTAACAATCTTACAATGATGAAACTAATAGATTAATGTTCTTAAATTCTTTCGATACGTCCACCGTTTTAAATTGCGCGTACTCGTTTTCTTCGTAAACGCACATCAAATCGGCACAAGATAAAAAACCGTTTGACCATGGTCTTCCCAAAAACAGTCCGCAAGTCTATCCACGATCAAAAACAGAAATGTGATTCTTCTGTTAATAATCTTACCGAGGTGAAAATAAAATCTGTTGAAGATAAAGAACCGTTTGACCATGGTCTTCCCAGAAACCATCTGCGAGTCTATCCTCGATCATTGATTTTGATCCGCGAGCTTAACTCGGTCCGATCAGCATTCCGTGGTACGAGAACAATATTATTGACGACGATGGAGGGCCGTGATACGGAGAGCCGCGAAAATGAAGGATAGCTCGTGTACTTACATGCAGAGTGAAACGGTACGCTCACGATTAGATTGTTCGACAAGTGTGCAACGTGTTGCGTATCCACGCCGCTTGTACGCCTATTGCGGCATTCGCGGAATGTTGCATGTAACACCGGGTGTTCGCAAGGTTTCGAAGAAGTTCGCGAACGTGTATTACAATGTAACCCGTCACCTTACGTAACAGAAAGCACGCGGTATCGTTCGGATACGGGAACGACTGAAACACGGAATTCAATTTACATCGGAGCATCTCGCGCTCGCCGTAAAAATTTTTTACCTCGCAACCGTCCGCGCCCGAAGAACACGTTGCGCTTGCAAATCTCCTTGTTCTTCCTGTAATCGCTGCACACGGTTGCCAACGAATGCACTTTTACACCTAAAATAGTCGATGAACGTCTTGAAAAATTCCAGTCGCATCTCCGTCAATCTATTTCTGTTCGCAATGCTAATTCAGTCATTAATTCGATTGTTTAATTTGATGGTGAACAATAGACTAGAAGATTTTATGCATTTATGAGAAAAATGAATATCTGTAATTTGAAACAGTAAAATATTAGAAGAATTAAAAAATACTGTTAAAAAATTGTCAGCACAATAAACAATTTCTATTCCATCCCAGTTTGATGCAATTCAAGTAGAAGATTTTTATTTTGCATAAAGATCCGCTGTCTAGCGATCAATTTCTATTTTTTGTCGATTCTTAACGTGATAACACTAGACTGCGGATTTGATGCATTTATAAGAAAAATGAGTAGCTGTAATTTGAAACAGTAAAATATTAGAAGAATTAAAAAATACTGTTAAAAAATTGTCAGCACAATAAACAATTTCTATTCCATCCCAGTTTGATGCAATTCAAGTAGAAGATTTTTATTTTGTATGAAGATCCGCTGTCCAGTGATCAATTTCTATTTTATTTTCATTCCTAACGTGATAACACTAGACAGCGGACTTGATGCATTTATGACAAAAATGAGTAGCTGTAATTTGAAACAGTGACATATTAGAAGAATTAAAAAATACTGTTACAAAATTTTCAGCACAATAAACAATTTCTATTTCATCCCAGTTTGATGTAATTCAAGTAGAAGATTTTTATTTTACATACAGATCCGCTGTCTAGTGATCAATTTTTATTTTATGTTAATTCTTAATGTGATAACACTAGACAGCGGATTTGATGCATTTATGAGAAAAATGAGTAGCTGTAATTTGAAACAGTGACATATTAGAAGAATTAAAAAATACTGTTACAAAATTTTCAGCACAATAAACAATTTCTATTTCATCTCAGTTTGATGTAATTCAAGTAGAAGATTTTTATTTTGCATAAAGATCCGCTGTCAAGGGATCAATTTTTATTTTATGTCGATTCTTAACGTGATAACACTAGACAGCGGATTTGATGCATTTATGAGAAAAATGAGTAGCTGTAATTTAAAACAGTAAAATATTAGAAGAATGAAAAATACTGTCACATAATTTTCAGCACAATGAACAATTTCTATTCCATCCCTGTTTGATGCAATTCAAGTAGCAGATTTTTATTTTGAATAAATATCCGCTGTCGAGTGATCAATTTCTATTTTATTTTAATTCTTAACGTGATAACACCAGACAGCGGATTTGATGCATTTATGACAAAAATGAGTAGCTGTAATTTGAAACAGTAACATATTAGAAGAATTACAAAATACTGTTACATAGTATTCAGCACAATAAACAACTTCTATTGCATCCCAGTTTGATGCAATTCAAGTAGAAGATTTTTATTTTGAATAAATATCCGCTGTCGAGTGATCAATTTCTATTTTATTTTAATTCTTAACGTGATAACACCAGACAGCGGATTTGATGCATTTATGACAAAAATGAGTAGCTGTAATTTGAAACAGTAAAATATTAGAACAATGAAAAATACTGTCACATAATTTTCAGCCTGGTAAACATAGGAGAAAATCAATTTCTATTTTATCCCAGTTTGTTGCAAGGGGCCAGTCTACCGAATTTTCGAAAGCATTTGCACGGCCCTGGGTCATAGAGATAGGACCGCCCCTGCCGAAGAAGTAGGCGGCGTTCACCAGCCCTGATCGTTGGTGTTACTCGGCACTCTAACGTCGTGCCGGAGACCAGGGTTAACGAAGAAACACTGTGCGATGGCGGCCGACCGAACCTGGAAATTCCTCCAGTTTTTCAACCCCTTGGATCTTTATCAGCTAGCTACGCGGAATTCCAAGCGATAACCGCGCATCGATGTTAAAACTGTCCTACTCCGTTTCCGGTGCATCCTCGAGGACGCAGCCTCGCAGTCCTTCGGACTGAAAAATTAATTTAGAGAGAAAGAAGAAATTAATTAACTTCGGAATGCGTCTACAAAATTATTCCCATTGGAACTATGTAATTTTTTCATTCAATTGAATTGCACAATAAGCGCCACAACTGCTGAAAGCAGTTGAAACTTCCTTCAGCTGATGTGTCGAAATTATAAGACAACTTTTTATTTCGTCTCGGAAATGGGAATAGCTGGAACAGCTAAAGAATTGTTTAAATATTACGACTGCCATGTTTTCATCCTCAGACCATTCAAGATGCGACTCCTTTTCGAGTGTCGAAATGAACCGAGTTTCATTAGAATTTTCACATCGAGAACTAAAATGGGAGCCATAGGATTTAATCTCAAAAACGCACTTCAACGGTTCAACTTCGCTGAGAAATATATTAGTATTTTTTAGATTTTCAATATAGGTACAAACACACACATAAAACAGTTGTAAAATGCAACTTTTACTATTTTCTCTACAATTCCGACCAATTGCAATTTTCGAAAAAAAATTTTTCTCGCATCCTGTAGTAAACTAGCTGCTCTAGCTTCCCAAAAAAGGTTAAATCCTATAGTCCAATGTTAAAAAAGTTATCGTTTTTTTGAGAGAGCGTTCGAATATTCATGGAGTCACTGTAAATCGTGATACACCTGCGCGTATCAATTTTCGAATATTTTGCAATTAGAAACGCGAATAAACTACGTGTATAGTAATTCGAAAATCGCTGAATTATAAAACCAATTACAATTGCTTTTAATGGCGTTCGAAGATTGCATAATAGGTCATTATACCGGAGGTAAGAAGAAGTGATTCAATGTAATACTAAAATAGAGATCGAACTCGTCATTAACGATATTTTTAAACCGGGATCTTTATTTTCTCGTTATTTATTTGTTTTCCTCGTCGATGATTCACGAACGGTGTCTGCGCGCCATAAATCACCGCGCAAACATAGTAAATAGCTCGTCAACGTAAATGCCAAAAATTACCGAAGCCTTTAACCAATTTACAAACGATGACATCACCGCAGACGCATCTGCTGTTTACAAACAAAATGTCGAATTAATGAATAACGTACATCAGACTCGATCATTCTCGAAATAACATACCTAACCTGGTTAAAACTGTTCTCGTTGAGAAACAACAAACATTATGTTTGTTTATAAATGGATAGCGGATTTGATGTATTTATAACAAAAATGAATGCATGCAATTTGAAACGGTACAAACATTAAAAGATTTTTAAAATACTGTCATATTAGTTTCAGTCTGTTAAACATGTTAAGAAAAGAAATTAATTTCTATTTCGCTCGAGTTTGTTGCGATTCAGGTAGAAAATGTTTATTTTGCATAAATATTCCACTGTCTCTTAATAAACGTTACATTGATATTAAGATATTAATTAATCGATGAGAGAAAGCTGAGATCGTTCATCGCGTATGTTTCGAAATGTAAGATGGATAAATCTATTTTCTAATTTTTTAAAATACTAAAAACTGAGAAAGCAATCCGAAAACTGATCCAGCTCCGTTCGTTGAATCAACAAAGTGCTCGATCCGGATCCAAAGATTCGCGGCTCGTCGTCGCGATAAATTTCCAAAGACGCGAAACGAGCTTCGCGTTTTTCGTAGGATTATAGAGAAATAAAAAAGAAAAAAGTAATCCGTGTATCATATTTATGCGCAACCGGCCATAAAAGCAAAAAGGGGCCGGGGTGGGCGGACGACGGTGAAAGCGAATCTGAGTCGGTAGTATCATTAATCTGCCAATAAAAGCCAGCGCAAGGCTCGTAATATCCAGTTTGTTACAAGAAATATTTGTTTACCCGACACGATTTCCTTACTCGCGAGCCTGAACGGGGATAAGAGCTCTTTAGAAAATCTGCAAGATTTTCGGCCCGGCGTTCAATTGATTTTCTGGATCGTTTTCTGGGCCATCGAGTCACGTTTTTGCATCTGTATAATTACATTAATTATTGTGAAGTAAAAAGTCTGAAAATAGTGATTCCAACTGATCTGCTATTCCCGTTGCTGCAGGTTTTACAAATCAATTTGGACCTTTCCCACATAAAGTATTTTTAATATTTTGCAACTGTTTGTTAACTGTTAAGAAATTCAACATTTCATTTATTGCGAAAATGTACATCAAATACTTATTTCAAAGTAATTACCAATTCATTAACTGTATGAAAGCTGTGTGTATTTTCTGATTAATAAACTTTTAAAATGGAAGTACACATGTATGTATTGATTTATGTTGGTGATGTATTGATTTATAAAAAAGAAGGTTGAATTTGACTTGCGAAAGGGTGAAGTTAGAATGTAAACCCTATAAACGGCGCATGGAATGGAAAGAGCAAATTTTGGTAGTCCCGCCGATGTCGAAAGACATCAGGTGTGCATTTTCGACACACCGGTGTTTTTAATGGGTTTATTTCGGAGGCGATAATCCCGAAAGTATCATTACCGATGCGTATCAGTCTGATCCAATAAAACGTTGGTAGCTTACAGCCCTGGCTCGTCATCCAGCACGTCCGTCGATGAAGCTCCCGAAGAAAAGCAAGAGATCCCTGGCAGTTCACTTCTTCCCCCCACCCCCAGTTACCTTTCTCTGTCTGACCTGCGCCAGGATCCCCTCTCCCTCTCTTTCTCAGCCAAGAGAAACAGCTACGGAATAAATAAAGTAAATAGAGGAATATAGGAGGTAAATAAAAAATGTGGCAGAGCAGAAGAGAGAGGAGCGTGTATGTGAGGGAATGGTGGGAGGGTAGAGAGCCAACAATAAAAAAAGAAGTTAAAGGGAAAGAAGGAGAGGAGAGGAGAGAAAGGGAGAAGGAAAGGAAGGGAGAGTGCCCTCAGGGCGAATTCCCGTCGAGCATCGGCCGCTGCAGAATCCAGAGGTGCGTTCACCGGGGAAATCCCTCCCCCGGAGATTATCTTCTCAAAGAAAACTCGACGACTCTGCACTTTAGTTCAGCCTGCCAACCGAGTGCCCGTCGATTCGCTACATTTCACCGTAGAAAATCCGGCGGAGCATAACAACGGGCTGGCGCACACAAAACGGTCGAATTTCAGTGACCGTCATCCAAACACAATCCATTTACAAGCCAATCAACGCATTTCGCCCGCGTCTTTCGTTGTCTTCCCGTTGCTACGCTATCTTCTCTAATCAAACATGGTTTCAACGTTAAATATCATATATGCAATATGTATGTGTATGTAGGCAAACCACATTGATGTAAAATTTACCTCCGGTCTTGCTTTCACGGGAGAACAATGGGAGATGTAAGACCGACTATGGAAATTGTTTCGATTTCGAGCAATTTTTCGTGCAAACGCGTAGAATATTCGCTTTCATAATAATCATTGCGAGCAATGCTACATATGCAGTTCGGGGAACGTAACCGTCGTATAAAAACGGGAGTTCCGCGAAACTGGAAACTGGATAGAGAAAGCTTTCTATTTATATAAATACAACTTAAATGGGACTACGAATTATTTTCGAAGTTTACGGTTCATGTTTTATGCATTATCACACTTTTTCTTGTGATACGTGGCGTAATTTGGTTGCTTGACCCTGCAGCAGTCGCGTGAATGACAAAGAACATGAAACTTGGAACTAAGAGAATTACAAAGAAACTTCAAGACTCGTTACCAACCGATAATTGTACATTCAGGCATATTTTAACCCTTTGCACTCGAACGGTGACTCTGAGGCGCCAGTCAAAATTGCCATACCATTATTCAAAACAGTTTGAATGTTATTAAATTCGTCTGCATTCCAGATGATTGCACAAGTTCGTGCCCGACTTGAAAATAAAATTCAATGGTTAGATTTTAAAGAATACAGCTTTATCGAAATCAATTATGTAGTTTGTACAGTACAAAATCGGGCACGAACTTATGCAATCATCTAATATATGTATTTAAATATATACATATATATGTATATATAAATAATTACTTAAGGTTCGTCGCGTGGGCGGCGATTTGGCAGTGATCGTGGGAAAGACACGACGAGGGAATCAATGGCTACGTGGAAAAGTACGAAACTGCCTGGTTTTCACCTTGCGGCTGAGTGAACTCTTGGGTTGTCACGAGTCTTGCATACCATTATGTAACATGTTCAGTTTAAACAGCTAAGGTAGACAGCTCTGCTAATTTGTTCCTCTCCCTCTCTCCTCCATTTGCGAGTGCAACTATACACATCAGCTCATAAACAATTTCGCAAGAATGAAATACCGACTGCGTACGAGTTTCTAGCTCATGGAAAGTTTGTCTCCCCCATCCGTCCGATTTATAAATCTCCGTTCGATACTCTAGCGAGGCTAACAAAAAAATTCACTAATGTTTCCAGCGTTGATCAAGAACTTTATTCAACCTCTTACAACAATTCAATCGGAGCAGGTAACACTCGACAGACACCTTGCCAGTTGGTTGTACATCAAAATTTGTGCTGCCTCTTGGGAGTGTAATTGGAAGGAATGAAAAAGCTACGGTCTTTTCTTAGGTGTAACACGATGAAAATTTTACTTTACGCGCTGCAGTGTCTTCTGGGAGCGTAATTGGAATGAAGGAAATAGGGTGAGCAATTCGATCGCGCCTAGTATCGATCAGTGATAGAACGGGATTGTTGTGGGTACATAAAAATTAACGCTGTTTCTTGGGAGGAATGAAAAAGCTACGCGTCGTAATACCTTCTGGGATTCGGTCGCATTTAGTATCGATCACGGATACGGTGGGATTGTTGAGGATACATAAAAATTTATGGTGCCTTTTGGGAGTGTAATTGGAAGGAATGAAAAAGCTACGCCTTTTTTCGGTGTAACGCGATGAAAATTTTACTGTATTGGTTTCTCTACCTTCTGGGAGCATAATTGGAGTGAAAGAAATAGGGTGAGCGATTCGGTCGCGCTTAATTATAAAAATTTATGGTGCCTTTTGTGAGCGTAATTGGAAGGAATGAAAAAAACTACGACTTTTGTAACGCGATGAAAATTTTAGTTTACGCGTTGCGGCGCCTCCTGGGGGTGTAATCGAAGTGAAGGAAATAGGGCGAGCGATTCGGTCGCGCTTAGTATCGATCAGTGATACGGCTGGATAGGACACATCTCTTCTCAGAAATGATCTCGAGGCGATCTACCGGCGAACGGTCGTCTCTCTTTGTCTCTGTCGCTCCTTGTCGAGCCGGGGCCGGCCCCTTGTGTGTCCCTGTTGCGTTAGTTGGCCAGGTCGGTGCCAGGGAGTCTACCAGCGATAACCAGCTGCGTGTCGCACCGGTAGACTGCTTGCTGCCTCCGGCTGCTCCGGGAACTCTGGGACCGGTTATACTTGACCCAGCGGTTTACACGCGCTCGCCGCCACCAGCACCACCACCGTCGAGGCCGGATCGCACCGCTACCGAAACACGTACCTACATTGTCTGGACAAACTCCAGCACCGCTGTCCTCCTCTCTCCGCCTCTGCCATACCTCCCAGCCCCTCTCTCTTTCCCTGTCTCTCTTATTCATCCGCTGTCACACGCATACACACAGCCTCCGGCCGGGACCGATACACATTACCTCAATCCGCTTCGTCCCACTCCTTCCTCCTTGCATCCGAATATTTTTCCGCTTATTTTTACCGTCGCCACACGGTTCTGTATAGTTACTAGAACGACAGGAGGGAACCGAGAGATTAAATCTGTGCTCGCCAGGAAAAACGCCGCATGTCACAGTTTCAAAAAAATTCCAGTTTACGCATTAATTTAGATTTATAGTACAGGATTTACGCATTTTCCAGAGAAAGTCATAAAAATTAATTCGACAGTCTCCGAAAAACAATGCAATTTAACCGATGTCCTATGTCGAACTGTCGGTGATGAAAACTTTAAGGGGGTAGTTTCCAGGATTCCAAGGGTGCGAGATGCGCCTTCGCATTTCTCGATAATGCAAGGATGCGGTTTTCCAGTAGTCAAAAGCGCTAGATGAAAGATCAATCTAGGCCGTGATTGCCCCCAAATTTCCTATTTTTACGCTTACGAGGCGTAATTTAAATATTTAGAAATCGGAGGGCTTAGAGATTTAACGTAACGTAAACGTAAAAATAGGACTTTTGAGGACGATCGCGGTCTAGATTGATCTTTTATCTAGCGCTTTTGACTACTGAAAAACCCCATCTTTGCATTATCGAGAAATGAGAAAGCGCATCCCGCACCCTTGCAATCCTGAAAACGAGACAACCCCCTTAAATGGCAATATCTCAAATAATACCAGTATGTGACATGCGGCGTTCTTCCTGACAACCGCAGAAATACGCTCCGAAATACCTCGGATTCAAACGCAGCGTCTCGAATATTCGTGGTTTAATGGAACGTATTTCTCCTGGCTGTTAGAAAATCGTGTAATTAAACGACGCGCTCATGCTCATACCGGTTTACACATCGCGTACATTCGAAACGCGGTCGTATAAACTGTCCTTAAATGTACGGAACACTCTGTTATGCCTCCGCCGACGCGGAATTCGAAGTTTCGTCAACTATCTTAGAGCTATGTACAAATATAATATCGTTCTCCCGGTGATTCTTCACTTAACGTATTTCTCCATAAATTTACGGTGGAATTCACTCCGCAATGAATCGTTTATGAACATGTCGTGCTTCTTCTTTGGCTCCGAACGAGCACAGTTCTTGAACACTACGTCGTCGTCCCAACGACGTCTGACTTTCATGTCGGTTCTGGCACTCTGCGAAGAGTAGTTTAGCAGAGGATTCCCTGAGAGAATGTTCTCCATTCTTATTCTTTCCTCTTCCTGTCGTTTCTCCATTTCCTGCAAAGTACAAACGTGTATCAGATATTTAAGTAGCTACGGTTGATGTATCTTAACCGTTCCACGCACAGCTCAGATTTTATATCGAATAATGCCACAGAATACGGTTGATATACTCAATCGATAGTGTAAAAATGTTTGAAAGCACGGCGCACTGCTTGGCATTATTCAACATTCCATTTTTTAATCTTTAGTTACTCGCATGGGGTCATGATAATTTCGATGTCTTCGTAAATGCGTAATTCCTGTCAAACTTCCTGTTGAAAAATGTTAACAGAGACCTAACTAATGTAAGTAAATAATTAATTAGTATTAAAATGGTTGCATTATTTCGATTGAAACATTATTAGACTGCGGATGTTACATTTAGATGGATGTAGACATTTATTTCCTTTTTTAATCGCTACAATCGTATGAAAATGATACAATTTTCAAATTCTTTAAATATTTTGTCTGTTTTCCATTTGATCTTGTCATTTTTACAATAAATGCATAAAAATCCACAGTCTGATTATTATATTGGGGTCCTACAAGACCCTGTGCGAGCAATTCTGCACAAATCGAGGTGCAAGTAACTAAACATTAACGAAACGTACAACATTCCGACTTCTTAACAGATTTCCAAGTAAAACAGCAATAACAGCCATACCTTCTTTGCCTGCTCCGCTGCTCTCTCCTTCTTAATGCGTTGTAACTCTGCTAGAAGAGCAGCAGTATCGTCCTCGTCGCTATCAGAGTCTGAATCATCGTCGTCTAAAGGATCGTCTGCATCTAAGCTAGCCGTTGGAACTTGATCAATCTTCTGTCTTTTAGCGCTTGCCGTAGAAGTCTCTCGGGCAGGTTCTATCATCCGTCGATTCGAGCTTTTGTCCTTTTCTCTTTCGCGTTCGCGTTCGCGTTCCTCCAATTCCTTACGGAAATCACGACTTCGCAGTTCCTCAATTGTTCCTTGGCCATGCTCTCTAAAAACAAAACTCATTGAAATAAGTAATAAGCCCATATTTCACACGATTTCGTTTCTACATGTGTGCATGGATTAATAAGGTTAGAAACAGATAATTATCAAAGAAAAATAAAGATTGCGTTTCTAAAACCGAAGCAGTCGAGTGCACGCTTTTGGAAAATAATATGGAATGAAACAAGTACCTGTATTTTAGTTTCGTGTGAGACGGTAAATCTCTGCTGCTGTATTGTTTTGATATAGCGCTTAAATCCTTCTCACCACGTCCCTGTCCTCCTCTGGCAGGTTCAAAAGTGGGTCTAGCGGCCGTGGTCATTTTAAATTGAAGTTAGAAAATATTCCAACCAATCTACAAGTTTTTCTCCGTTTTCCTCGAAGCGAGAATTGCAAAAGTTTTTCAAAACACAGCTGATCCCTCGATAAATCGTACGCTTTTAGTCCCGTCACAGACTTTGAATTCGTGTGAACGTCTCGCGCGATATAATTTTCTACCTGTAACAAAGAGGATAGGAGAGTGGGATTTCGCTTGATAATTCGATGCGTTTAATATAGTGCTGCCCCCACACCAACTTTTAGCCCGTGTAGGTATTTCCTTATTATTAGACTTGTTAGACTATTTACAGTGTGTCCCGGGTTTTTCCGGCCAAACTACGGGAGCATATTCTACAAGAGGAAATAAGAAAAAAGTTTTATTTGAAGTTCGGTTAGAAACGCTTCGTTACAAAGTTATAAACAAATGAAATTGAATTTGGTAATGGCGGATTTTACTTCGCAGAGTATGAAAGGTCGAACATATTAATCTTATTCGTCTACAGTTATCATGTTTACTATCTTGGAGTGATTCAACATGAAATGACGAACAACTTTTATACATTTATTTATTGTTTATTAAAGTGGAAAAATGCCATTATTATCAAGAATTATAATCTGAAGAAATTTAATATACTTTATACTATTATTTGCGTCTCATGTAAAAACGCTGTCCAAACATCGATTATAAATAATTTAAGCACAATCGAGATACAAGATAGACCCAACAGTCCATTGTATGATTACATGATTATAATCGCTATCAATATTGTCACAAATATACTTCAACTGACATAAAAATTACATTTGGATGTTAGGTATATAGTATACCTCCGATTGATATAACTTTGTTATCACGTTTAATGTTTTATTCGTTTTTTCTTTAGAAAAGGTATAAAAGGAAAAATCAGTTTCATTTCGCTATATAATCTGAGGAAAAACAAGTTTCTCGGTATTCGTAAATCGTTGGTACCTTAATTGAAAATTGCAATTTTGAGAGAAACAATTTTCGAACTCACGATTTGATTTCCAACTCATTGTAAAATCTATCCTGGACAATCAATTCAGATAGGATTTACTATAGATAGTAATGTCTAATTATTATGCACATTTCTTACACCGTAACGTTCTGACGTCCGAACATCAGCATATTCCACTTGCTGCATCACTCAAACATTTAACAGTTTAATATTACATTGCGAAAATATTACTATCACATTTTTATCGTTTTGAAATTACTGAATAATTTCTAGTATTTTCGTATTTTATGTTATAATTGGATGCATTACAATTGCACCATTTTACAAGTCTTCCCTCGTATAGTGTGCCTTTCGTCTCTACGGATAGTGTTACTTCTTTTTATCCCCCCAACTAATACTAACGCAGTGATGAAACTTTATTTCTTTTAGTTATTTCGTCACGAAACCTTTGCCAACGGACCGGTGACATTTTTCGGTGATATTTATGAAAGTTTCGAACGCAAAGAAGGGCAGACATACGATTGATATCGCAAATACAAAACCTTTTCATTTCTTATTCTTCGTTTGCAGAACTTTTACTAACATGTTTGTAAGATTTCCCTGGTTAATAAAAAAGACCAAACTTCCGTTGTAGATTGTCGTCGATCTACGCCAATAACACTATGCGAGGAAAGACTGTGTATAATTTTCATTGAAATTCACCCTTTTTTCTTGGTTAAATCTGATCAAACAAACGGAGAGACGAATAAAAATTTAATGATGAATCGTTGCTTCATTTAAAGAAATATTATTGTCGCATTGGCTACGAAATATTTTGTCAGACAAACATCGAAGATAAATAGGCCATAGTTGCTTACAAGAAAAATTTGTATAAAATTGTTCAGAACGAAGTTGGTATCGGAACCACAATAAGTTAGATACCGCTAGCTTTATCACGTAATCATGCGATTATTAAAATCATAGCGGATTAATAGATGATGCACAAGTATTCCCAGCAATGCGAATCTTAGCGCTTCGAAGATAGGACGTGACAATATTACTCGGTAGAAATTTCTAGAGTAAACTGTAAACTACAATGCAAATATTTAATCAGCCACTGCCTCTGTATAAAAGACGTGTATAGTTGAAATAAAACGATGGCAGTGGAAAAATATCAAATTAATTATGTCGCTAAAATTTTTTAAGTTCGCATGGACGGAAATTACTTCCAATGTATTAGGTCGTTCGGAAAGTCATTTCGTTCTCTCAAGGGAAAGTCAAAGCCAATTTTTTACTATTTAGAAAAAGATTTTTCAGACAACTTACAGATCCGATGTTCGTAGAATTTCTGTTTCTTTTTAGTAGCAGAAAAATTGAGTTGTATGACTTTCCACGATGTTATTCGAAATGAAATTTGCACCGCATAAGTAATGTTGAAAAAATCGAAAAAAAATGGTAATTCAATGGTACATCCTCTCCGTAAACAGCACATAACTTTTTGCTTTCGTGCATTGCATTTTTACCCTTGCGGTAATAAAAAAGCAAAAGGTGATGGAAACGCGTACTTAAATGAAAACTGCCTAAGTCTACTTTTTATGAAAATTGGGTTTACAGCTTCGCCTTGTTAGGTACTTCAATTTCTACGGGTTGAGGGTAACTTTTTTTATTAACTGCTTTAATTAGTATCTAAATATAAACATAGTTTGTAAAAATCTCCGTCTAAAGCAAAATAGTTTCGCTATCATATTTTTCGCTTCCTGTAAAATTTATTTTTTTGGACTTAGGCAATTTTCATATGAAGCCGACGATATTTGATGCGATGACGAAACTGCTTGAAATGTTATAAAGCACTACAAGGTACAAAATGATGTCCAAAATGTCACCTGTCAAGATATACCACGATCTTGCGATTTAAAATAGTTATAGCAATATAATAATAAGTAGATTCCGGATGTTTATGCAAAATAAAAAGTTTGCGCCTCAATTGCAAAACGCAGAAGCCAGATATAAATTTATATTCTTCATTAATAATTTTAATGTGGTGAAAACAATATATTAATACTCTTAAAGTCTTTTAATATTTTCACAGTTTAAAGTAGCACTCGCTCATTTTTGTTATAAATGCATAAAAATCCGGAGTCTAATAATAAGTAACAACTAGACTGCGGATCTTTATGCATTTACGAAGAAATTGGCTAGGTGAAATGTATAAAACAGGATGAAATATAAAGTCATTAATGCATGGAATCAATCGATGCAGAACATTTTTATTTTGCATGAAGATCCGCAGTCTAGTAATAACAAATGGAAGCAACGTCATACCTACACGAAAAACGAAATGACTTTTCCGAACGACCTCATAATATTTGTATAGGTGTAGTATGACAATGCTCGTATAAATCTATGAATGAACGTTTCAACAAAGAGGTGTAATGTACAACTGCCTCAAACGATTAACACGTTGCGGTCCTTCAACGGCGTTTTATCTTGCGGTCTGCGGACAACGCGCGTCTGTCACGACTATTTCTTCCAATGTCAGCGAAATAAATGTAGTGATTTGATTGGAACTCTTCCAAGTGACCGTTTGAAAGAGATATTGGCATTACTTCTACGATGCGGCATTGTCCGAAATCACTACATTTACTCCCCTAACACTGCGGTTTCTGAAAGATTCTCAGTCGTCACAGTTTGGTAACGTTAATATACATGTGTTGTTAATTTAATGTAATGTTAAATAGGATGTACTTGCTATCGTTAAAAATATCATTGATTGGTAACCTTAAAAAGAAATGATAAAAACACGATTAAATAGTTTGACAAGAAAAAAAGAACAATGTTAAAATGCATTGTGAAAAGGAACTCGCATTTACTGTCCTCGATGTAATTGCAAAATTGTATTGCAGAATATTCTTTCGATGTATATCACATGCAAGAAAAATATTTAAGTATATGTTAAATGAAAATTCGCACAATTTTTTCAATTAAAAAACACAACTTTTGTTACCGAACACACACGAAACGTAAAAAGAAGCGTACGCAAACATTCAAATTTATTGTATTTATTGGAAAAAATGTAAATTTTCGATTAAAATAATTTCATGTAGTACTTTGATTTAACTATTATAGTTTCTCATATCTGCGTTTATATCTAATGAAGAAGCATGACTAAGTACGTAGTACAGCTTTTACGTAGTTGAACCGAAGAGAGAGCGTTACAGTTCAACAATGGACCATGGACCGCAATGTGTTTACACTAAATACAATCACCGACTATTTATGAAATAGTTCAGTGTGGTTGTTTTACTTCTAACAATTGAGGATAATTTTCTACTATGTTCAATAAGATTCCTTCAATGTATGCTCTTAATTGAGTGTTGACCTCTTGCTGTTCCTTTAAAGCTTGTTTCATCTGCAACAAATCAATTTGAATAGAATCGGGACAAACAATTGAATAAAACATCTTATTATCTTATCTATGACTCAGTACATACTTCCGATAAGCTGCAAAGATCACGATAATCAATAGGAATCTGGCCATCCATCTATAATGAAATACAATTATTATTAGAAACCTACAATATATTGTATAATATATTGAAGATCTAATGTGTGACGTACTTGATCTTGATTGATGCCAGCTAATAATTCTACCGCAAGACTAGGTCCTTTCTCAGCATTACTGTTACAGGGATTTAACGTTAGAAGTTCGCGGCCTGCCTGCAGAGCCGCTGCAGCTTGTAATTCGTCTCTCGATTCTTCTAGACCTGAGACAGTGGGTACAACAAATTTAATTAGTTCTACAGGTTTTGCACTCCTAATTCACCCTTTTGCGAATAAAGTATTCTTAAGTTTTTATGAAAAAAAAATCAAATCAAATGTAAATTGAGTGTTAAGAAATTCAAAATTTTATTTATTGCAAAGATTTACGTCAAATACTTATTTGAAAGTTTGTAATGTATGAAAACTGTGTGTAGATACATTGAAAAATGAAAGTTTATATGTATTTATTGAGTCTCATGTGTTCAAATAAATGTATAATTTAATCTAAATAAATAAATAATTAATTTTAAATTTTCTTAATGGGTGAAATTGATTTGCGAAAGATTGAATTTGGAGTGCAAAACCTATACAAAACGATTTAGTTAATTTGCAATGACGGATTTAATAATATTATTACTTTTATTATGCGTCCGTAGTTGTGCCACCTGTTGCAGTAATTCATCTATTCTTTGCTGATCCTCTACTCTCAACGCAAGTTCTTCTCTAGCAGCTTCCAGCTGATGGTGTGCCTCGTTTGCTCGACTTATGGCTTGACGTTCGTTTTCCCGTGCAATCTTGGTTTCCATCATAGATTCCTCCAGCTCGTTCTCCAATCGATTTTTCTCCGACTTCACCTTTTCTAATTGTTCTCGTAACCTTACTATTTCGTCTCTTAAACCATTCCTTTCAAGCTCGATTGCTTGCAATTTTATATTATAATTATCTAGTTGCAACTCCCGCTCGCGATCCAACCGGATCGACCATTCTCTGTTCCTTCGTTGCTCTGCCTACAAAAATATGATTTACCATGTTTATTTTATCGACGAATACATATACACTAGGGTGTCTGTTATTTACTCTTGTCAAAAATTTTTTCTAATGTCTTTCGCTAATTCAGAAAAAATTGTTTGGTCCGACGTTTTTCTCAATTGTTTCGAAAATAGTTTGTTTTACGAAAAAAATAATCCGACATAAAAGACGCAGTTTGTCCAGATCTACAGGTTTGTTTCACAATTTTTTCACGTGGTAAATAGTTTGGAAGATTTTCCACGTTTGGGGGATTGCCGTAAAAGAATTCAAAATTCGAGAATACGTGCCACCCTCATATACACTATCTTGTGTATTATTTAACTGATTCGATACAAATTAATTGTAATTGGACAAACAAACGACCGCGCTTGTAATAGCTTTCCGAAAGGAAGTACCGAAGTGGAACGTACTTGAAGCCTTTCCTCGGCCCTAGCTTCAGCATCTTTAGCGGCCTCCTCCAGCATTAGTATTCTCGCCTGCAACGTAGCATTTTCCTGCTTCGCTCTTGCGTAGCGTTCTTCGCCGACCGATTGAGTATCCACTAAAGCATGCATTTGTTCTTGAATCATTTGGACCTGAAAACACAAATCATATTTTAAATATCGACCTTTTTAATATCTTTAAAAAAATTAAATTTTCCCACAATGCTCTTGTGTAAACAATAATTCATTAGAATCACAAAGTAGGATTTAACTGAACCTTGATTTTAGGAGATTTTTCACCCTGGCGAGTCACGCGGTGACGCGTTAAAAAATGTTGTCAAGACACAACTGCGATGCTCGCACAACTGCTGCGTTTTTCGTCGCACGTAACTGTCCTTTATTCTCACCAATTAATAGATCTGACATAATACTTTAGTACCGTGTGTGTGACTTTAGTACTGCCGCGATATTCCACGCCTACGGTGGTTACTCTCGCGCAGTACTGTATATACTTTTACTGATCAATTAAAATCACTTGAACGGCCCTTGAAAGTTAAGTAGCAAAATACGACGGAGTACTGACGGTTGTGTCGACGAATACCTTCTGTTTAGAAACTTGCGCACGCGACTATACATTCTGAAGGTTTGCCGTTGGTGGTTCTCAATCGCGTGACACGAGATTGAATGTCGATTTTTCTACCCAAGTAAAATGTCAAGCTCGATAATTCTCTTATAATTACATATTTACAGTACTCCAGTAGTATTATATAAAAATAATCTGTGCTGTTTTATATTTAACCCTTGTGTAGTCAACCGGGTACCCATTTGCTGTATTTCTTTCAACGATTTGTTAATGTTGAATGTCCATTCTTTATTCGCTAATATATTAATTTATAGTCTTATAATGAGAATTTGTGCAAACATGTTAAATACAGAAAGGTTTTAAATAATTTATACATTTTGGTTGATTAGACAAGGGTTAAAGACGTGCGGCTAGTTTCTAAGATTTTCTTCTTCCATAATTGCATATAAAAATGAAATGTGATGAAGTAAATAAAGTTAATAACCAGAAAAAGATCGAGGTCCAATACGATCCCGAAGTGTCTATAATTAGTTTCTACCAAGCAATCAATGAGCACCGCTGCACCCAACGGAGGAATTCTAAACATAAATACGCCAGCAGCACATGGCATTAGCTTACCGTAAAGGTGACACTGTATTCTTTACGTTACAAATATAATTTTAAATATTGTAGAAAATTCCCCATGTATTACAATAATTATTCCACTTATTCTTCAACCGCGCTAAACT
The DNA here is from genome assembly GCA_028455805.1 of Lasioglossum figueresi. Classification (NCBI taxonomy): domain Eukaryota; kingdom Metazoa; phylum Arthropoda; class Insecta; order Hymenoptera; family Halictidae; genus Lasioglossum; species Lasioglossum figueresi. Next base: position 5,628,121 of record CM052202.1, on the reverse strand, counting down.
TAAATTGGATACACTTTTTCCAGTGATACAACAATTACAAAAATATTAGAATAGATCGAATATATTACAATTACTTTTTCTGTCACAAAAATTGTAAATAATATACACCGAATATATTACAATTATTTTCAGTGCACTGCCAATTACCGAAACAATCAATCAAATTATCTAACTAAATAATTCGAGTTGAGTCGTGGTTCTTCGATAGTCGATCGCGGTAATCGATTACGTAGCTCCGATACATTTAAAAAGGAATGTTGTTTATATAGCCATGCATTTACTCGAATTCCAAATCGAACTCGTTCGAGAGAGTTACAGTGGATCAAAGAAGTATGGAGAATATTTTCCAAATCCTGTGATTACAAAAATGTGGAAATGATCGACATTTTGTTTACCTCGCCAACGGAAATACATTCTCATTGAATTGTACAAACTTATTCAGGGCAATATATTTATTTCTACGTATTTCAATCTCATTAGGAAAAAATTACCCTACAGTTGCTGCCACAGAAGATGCATATACACATAGACACGCAGCTCTGTAAACAGTTTTTTGATCGCGCGTTTAGTACGGAAGTTTACTGTCGTTCAAAGAATAGTGCGAAGTTTACAACATTTCACAGTACGTGAAATAAAAAGGCAAGAGAAGTTTCTGTTTATATTTTTATTGTACGGAAGTAGGTATTCTTTACCTTTCAGAAAAGATGTCCAAGTCCTGTGATTACAAAAATATGAGAATGATCGACAATTTTGTTTGTACAGAATCGCACAAAATTCAAAGCATAATATTCATTTCTACGTATTTCCGCAGTAATAGGTACGTTTACCATACACTTACTGCCACAGAAGATGCATATACACATAGCAATGTAGTTCTGTAACCAGTGTTTCGATCGCACTATAACCCCGGAAGTTTACTGTGGTTCAACGAATGTTGAACAACATTTGACCGAGTACACAGTGGTTCCCACGCGCTACCATTTGCGTATACAGTGGGTGTACAAAGTGTTCGTGCACCATTTAAAAAATCGGTTCCGGTATAAAAAAGCTATGACCATTGTAAGATGTAAAAATCTTTGAATTTAGAGTTTGCTATTCTCAATCAATTGAATTTCATAACAACCTTGATTGATTTCGATGAAACTTTGTAGATGTATATAACTAACTTAGATTTACAAAATACATGTTTTAAATAATAACCTACATCGATTTCGATGAAACTTTATACATGTATATAACTGACTTAGATTTACAAAGTACATGTTTTAAATGTTCAGTAAAAATCTTTGAAATTGGAGTTAGCTATTCATTTAAATCGCAGATTCTTACAGTTTTTGCTATTTTCAATCAATTGTATTTCATAACAATCTAGATCGATTTCGATGAAACTTTGTAGATGAATATAATTAATTTAGATTTACAAAATACATGTTTTAAATGTTCAGTAAAAATCTTTGAAATTGGAGATTCTTACAGTTCCTGCTATTCTCAATCAATTGTATTTCATAACAACCTAGATCGATTTCGATAAAACTTTATACATATATATAACTGATTTAGATTTACAAAGTACATGTTTTAAATGTTCAGTAAAAATCTTTGAAATTGGAGTTAGCTATTCATTTAAATCGCAGATTCTTACAGTTTTTGCTATTTTCAATCAATTGTATTTCATAACAACCTAGATCGATTTCGATGAAACTTTGTAGATGTATATAATTGATTTAGATTTACAAAATACACGTTTTAAATGTTCAGTAAAAATCTTTGAACTTGGAGTTTGCTATTCATTTAAATCGCAGATTCTTACAGTTTCTGCTATTCTCAATCAATTGTATTTCATAACAACCTAGATCGATTTCGATGAAACTTTATACATGTATATAACTGACTTAGATTTACAATGTACATGTTTTAAATGTTCAGTAAAAATCTTTGAAATTGGAGTTTGCCATTCATTTAAATCGCAGATTCTTACAGTTACTGCTATTCTCAATCAATTGTATTTCATTACAACCTAGATCGATTTCGATAAAACTTTCTGCATGTATATAACTGATTAAGATTTACAAAATACATATTATAAATGTTCAGTAAAAATCTTTGAACTTGAAGTTTGCTATTCATTTAAATCGCAGATTCTTACAGTTTCTGCTATTCTCAATCAATTGTATTTCATAACAACCTAGATTAAGATTTACAAAATTTACGTTTCAAATGTTCAGTACAGTCGCAGATAAAAGATTTAAAATTCGTGACCTTAACTTCCTCCTTCGCAATTGCGACCAATAACAATTAAAACAAAAAATTATTTACACATCGGCTGGTAAACTAATCCTCCTAACGTCACATGAAAACTGAAGCTTTGGTGCAATGTTGAAGAAGTTGTTCGTTTTTAAAAGCTGTACGAATACTTTGTACACCCACTGTAGTTCGAGAGAATCCAATTTAAAATCATGACGTTACCGTTCGAAGTAAAAATCGTCACCGTCTCTAGATAAAGTCTCGACCTGGCTTACTTGCTCGGTAAGTCGAGGACCACGTCGACGAGGTAGTCGACTAACACGGGAAGAGGGCGTCTGTCCGACGAATTGAAATTGTCCTTCCCACAAGTCGTACTCGAGGCCGGCTCCGGGTCCTGGGGATAGCCCCTCCCCGGATGTTATTCGACTGTCGTGATCATGATCGTGATCATGTTCGGCTGTGTCCGTTTGTTCGTCGTAAACGTTCAAATCCATTTTCAGCATTGGCGATCTGTCACGTCACACCTGTGTCAGGTAGAACCGTCATCCTCCTCGGATTAAACGCAGCCTCGGAACACACCGGGTTTATTATTCCGTTAGAACGACGTGCAAACACGCTGTTCGTAGGTTGTTCATATTCCCCTCGTGCACAAACACACTGTACGGCACACTAACCTAACCTCGAAATTTCGTGCATTCCCCAGTAGAAGCAGGATGCCCGATGCTCGAACGACCGGATAATCGAAACCGAACGAACGGAGGGAGAGATACGGTCACAACAGTCGTCGCACTTCCGTTTCTTCGGGCGTACTTCGAACATAATCGTTCGTCTCGATCGCCCGCTGTAAACTGGGAGTAGCCGCGAGGCTATTTGTGCACTCCGTATATACTACATATCGACTAACTCCGACGCGAATTCACGTATATCGCGCCGCCTCTTACATCGAACAAAGTCTGTAACCGGCCACCCCTACGCGTGCCTAGCAAATCCACTTAGAAAGCACGGTAAAGCTCTTCCTGGCTTTTGTCTTGCTCGCCACAGCCAATTAACCAATTAAGATGAACCTATACCTTCGACACAGATTACGTTTTTAACTGGTGCACATCGTCAGTCGAACTAGTCGAATACGTGGCACACATTCATTATACATTCGAACGCAGTTGGCCGAGGACAAAATTGCATATCCGTCAGCCTCGTGTGAAAATTGACCAAGTCCAGAAAAGTGAATTTTACAAGAGGCGAGAGAAACGATTTTAACGCGAAACTGTATTGATCTACACGGAGATTTTTTACAAACTATGGTTATGTTTAGACACTAGTTAAAGCAGTTGATAAAAAAAAGTTACACTCAAAGCGTAGAATTTTTTATAATACAAAATTCTATACATACATATAATTTAATTGAAATATATAAAAATAATTATAATTTTCGATAAAGTTTTATTATTATATTACTAAAATAAAAAATTAGAATTATTATTTATATAATTATAATGTTAAATATATATATATATATATATATATATGTAAAATGCAATCATTTCATGATTAATGATTAATAAAGCAATCACGATCATTGATTACAACAACTTCGGATTCCTTTCTTATTCGTTAATCAATGATTACTGATTATTTAGTAACCAGTGATCACGATTAATAATTGGATTTTATATTAATCGTAATTTTCAATCATTAATCGGTTTATGTTTTGCCGAAATCCGTTCTACAGAGGAGCGTCCGGATGATATTCAATTACTCCGATGCGACGGCATCTATTATATCACCACAAAGCGACGTAATGCATACATTATGAACTGTATTTAAATTTGATGGCGGTAATAAGGCAATAGTTCCGTTTTAATCGCTGTGTATGCAATGCGATAATTTCCGTACATGCCAGACGCAAATACACGCCCCTGATATCAACTTGCGTAGCGTGTTCTATGTTATTGAATATATTCGATATGAAATATGTATAACACTCTTCATTTGAATGTAGAACCGTGCCAGAGTTTATAATCTCTTTTGTACTACAATTTCCGGCTTTTAATATCACAGTGCTTCGCAGAGTTTCATTATTAAACAGCGGATCTTTATGTAGAATCATAATTTTCCATCTGAATCGCAGCAAACCCGAGTGACATAGAAATTTATTTTCTCTCTTAATATATTTAATAGGTTCGAAATGATATAAAAATATTTTGAAATCGGTCTAATGTTTTTAACGTTCTAAATTACACCTACGCGTTTTTCGTTATGGTAAAATAACAAGGCAACGAAGTATATTGACTTTTTTTCGTTCAACTGTAACCTAATTTAACAAATACTTCAAGGCTATTTGTTATCAATGTTCTCCACTTTTAAGTCAACCATTAGCAAACATATATAGGCCAGTTAACAATCGTTAACAGTAAAACCTTAACCTAACCTACATTATAATAAAAATCGCACAAAATCGAAATAAATTCGATTCCATTGGAAATTATTGTACACGATTCTACATTTAAGCACACGTTATAATAAAAATGGCACAACATTGAAATAAATTCGATTATGTCATTTTTAAATGTTCTCATATATCCAATGGTTCATTAATACTGTATCAAGCATGAAAAATAAAGCGGATATAATGGAAGAAAATGTACATGTCTACGAACATGTCTATGAAAATGTAATGTGCAGAAATACCGTGTAAGATGAAAAGGCTTGCTATTATCCTGATATTATCTTGATATTATTGGTTTGGTAGATATCGTTTGTACAAATTGAATCCGACATAAGCAATCACAGCAAGAATAATTAAAAAACTTATGAAGGGCCATCCGGCCCATCCAAGAAAACCTCCGGATGTTGCTCTGATACAAGACATGTTTTATCACTTGCTTTTCTCAAGTTTTTATTCGACGTTCGCTCAACAGCTCATATCAGTACCGAACATTTCACTGATAATTTAATTTGTACGAATAATTTTGTAATTTGACATTTTTAACATAACTTAGTAATTTTTATCGTTTGATCGTATTTTTCTATGTATACCAGCTTTCTATTGTTTTCTTTTCCAACGACATCTACACCGCGAGCGTTTTTTTTTCATGCACAAAATAAATCGATTTAGAAAATATACAAGAATTAAGATAATCTATTTTGACAAAGTTTAAACGCTGTAGCGTCATATGGAAGACTATTTTATTATCTTACAAAAATTTGCACGCTAGAAAATTATATGCAGATAAATATATCGCAATGTACAAACATTTTTACATTAACATTCGCGAAAAACCGTTTATTTGATAAGAGATACGTGTCCTATAAACTCGCGTAGACATTGTACAACACGTTTAACAGATTCATTTTCAATTGCTCTCTTCTTCAAGTTTATCACAGTGAAATCTGCAATAAATATTTCACTAAATAAAGTATTTTTCAATAGAAAAGTGTACAGGAGGTTTCACAAAATTGCGGTATATCAATTTAAGGTATAAATTCACGGACGTATTATTGAATCGAGGTTCAGGTTCGACGATAATGTAAAAATTACATTGAATTAATTTAGTTAAGCCACATTAGTTTAGACCACTTTCATAATTATGGGAACATACATCGAAATATATTAACATAGAAAGTATGAATGACGACACAACAAAAATCACCGATATCTCCGAGATCACGTGTACGAACTAATCAAACTAATTAGCCGTAGGCATTGTCCCGAGTTTATTCTTCCAGCCGCGTTTCATGAAACCTCCTATACATACGCGATCACCGAATCAGCTTACTTCTGCGTAATCCAATCAGGAGCTGGTAATTGCACAACGTGATTTAATTCAGGAGCCGCGGTAATTATCGTGTTCCCTTTTACTTTCGCGACGCTTCGAATTTGTGGTATCCACGAATATCGAGGGGCGTTTGCATCGATCATTTCTCGATCCGTGATCGATTTACGTGCCAGTTGAACGCGTGCCGGTCGATTCTATCGTGTCGGTGCCAGCGTTCACCGTTTTCGTCGTCGATATCTCTATGATACCCCGTGTCAGGCACTCATCTCCATCGCAAAACGTCGCGGAATCATCTTCACAACCTTCGCAGGACTTTTCTCCGCTGCAACTGACCTTCGGGAAAACGAGAAACTCCGCCGGGAAGTTCTGTTTCGCGTCCCTTTTCGTCTTCCTGGTCTACAGGTTCAAAAAGACGACCTTTCTGTTAGCGGCCGGCAGCGTACCGTTACTGTTTAGAGTACTCTGTCCCCGCGATTATCGCCCTAGATGTGAAAAACGATCGTGCAATTTACTTCTCGTCGGTAGCAAATTGAATTCCCGCACGGGAATTTCGAAAGATCCGTGTCACGAACTAGGGTGACTCTTATTTACTCTTGTCAAAGATATGTGACATTTCTTTAACGGCACCCCTCCGGTTGCTCTGAATAATTAAGAGAAAATCTGTGCAAAGTTTAAGCTCGATCGGATAACGGGAAAACGTGCCCCGAATGGATCAAACAATAAAATAACTAATTTAATGCTCATAAAATAGATGAAAAAAAATATGTTCTACAAAACCTGTAAATCTGGACAGGCTGCGTCTTTCATGTCTCATTACTTTTTTTCGTAAAACAAACGGTTTTCCAAAAAATTGAGAAAATCGAAGTGTGGTTTCATTATCTTTTATCAGCAAACATTAGCGAAAAGTGTGTTTGTTTGTTTTAACTTCGGCATTGGACTAAATAATTAAAAATTTGACCTGACTGCTGAGAAACTAGAATTTGAATGAAACGCTATAGTTTTCGAACCGTAGTGCTTTCAAAAAATTTGATATACAGAAACTGAAAGATAAAAGGATTTATATCAACGCGAACCGATGTCGTGTCAAAAGAAGGATTGCAGATAACACAGGAAAACAGTATGTATTATGCAGTAATTCTGAGTTGAGTGCAACAGAGTACGATTAATTAACCCGAAAAGAAAATCGATTGCACGAGCAAAGGTTTGATGAAAGTGCGAAAATGATCGACCGAAGGATGAGACTTCTCAGTGTCGCGATCAGACGACAAAGAGACAGACGTGTCGACATCGTGCATTGTTTTCGCCGTGTTCAGAAGCTACGCGTTCGCGTCATCTCGAGAACAATGACGAGCGTCGACGAGTATCATTGTTATCTCTCGCGATGGAACCCAGTGGAACCACGGTGAATAATGAACGGCAATTAGAGGGAATTCTCCTAGTACCGGACACACAACGATCTTTTTTCTCAATCTATTTAAAATTATGCGTGCTTCCTTCATCTTTTCTCTGCACTAAATTCGGAGAAACTAACACTTTAACACTAAACCTACGACGATGGGACAAATGACCTATTTTAGATTTTTTATTTGACAATTATTGAGATTGTAAAGATATTTTCAAAATCGCACAAAATATAAATAAATTTAATCTTGTTATTATTATAATACCATACACATCAATCACTTTTGGTGGTCGGTAGGTTTAGTGTTAATGCCTGTGCTGATTTCATCGTTCTCGCTGTATTTCTTTGCGAGTAACGTCCACTTTTTGAGGATGAAGAAAATTCAAGTGTCCAGCATTAGGTGAATCGAACTCAAAGACGAAGAGCATGAAGATTTACTTGGACCGGTGGATGCGTCAGGATAGGCAGTCTAGAGTCCAATCTTCTTCGAGATTCGCGAGGTAGCAATCGATAGAGAACGATGCTAATAACGCACAGTATCAGGAGAACGAAAAGGATAACGCCGATCAAGGATGTGCCCGAGCTTTTTGGCTCGTTCGTTGGTTCGTTGCAATAAGGATGGGAATAGTATCCTCCCGAATGATAGGGCCCATAGGGACTATAAGGATTCAATGGCGGGTAGGCAACCGGTGGAGGGTAATATATGTATGGGGGTTGATGAGCAGGGTGCTGCTGATGGAACCTGCCGTTTTCCACGGGATGATCTTCGGCAGAGGATCCCGAACGCGGTGGAGATCGACAAGGCGTGTTCGAAGCACACATCTACGATCTAGGAATCACGTTTCCTTCCATCCGACACCGCTGCCAAAGCCCCTCTATCGAAAGAAACCCACCCTTGTCTACGAAACGATAATTTTGATGCACAACTGTTTCCAATGTTAGGTTAAGAGAGATCTTGACTCGATCAGTGTTCAGGGAACTTCCGTTCGAGAGATCGGTCTACTGGGTGTGCCATAACGAATTATGTTACTGTTCGTTGATTGTGTATCATCTTAGAAACTGAAATCTAATCTTCAATACCCACAATTCCGGAAGATTCAGTCTCAACGAGCGCGTCGAATGGAACTTAATTAATTCGTTCAACTGGTCGTAATACTACTCGCGTTCTTGTTAAATTGAATTACGTATTTTGGTACGTCTTGGTCGAAGTAGCCTGCAATTATCTAAAAAAAAACAGCCGAACCACTTAAGACTAAAGGCCATTAATTGCGGAGATATTTTAATTTGAACATCGCGTGGCGCTCCTCAGTTCCGCTAAACTATCTCCAGAGGTAATGCTTTTTCAGTCGTAAAAGGTTCAGCAGTTGTACGGAATTACACACTACACTGACTACACGGAACCATTGAAAATATATACGATTCGAAAAAAAGGAAGTCGGTTCTTGAAGCCATTCGACTTTTTTTCGATGAGTTTAGAGTGGCCCCGAAAGAGTCATCTTTCATCTTTCGCATTCGAGTGCAGCACAGGCTGCACCCCCCAACCGCTTTTACGACTGCATCGTATTTCTTCGGCCGTATAATTTTCTGGGACTAGGGTCGCTACTTTGTAATTCTAATGTGCTGTGTATTCGAAGGTTTAGGATACGCCAATCCTCACGGAGAAGCAGGAAGAAGCTCCCAGGTTTCCTATTGTTAATTGGAATTCTGTATTTCCGTGCCCATAAATAACTGAGCCGAAACGTGTCGCGTGAAAAGAATACAGGAACCGTCAAGGGTACTTTCAAAAGTAAAAACCTCAACGTTAGAGAGTCGGATCACGTAGCCAGAAGACTACAACAGGTATTTTCGTCACAATTATCCTTGTAACGAATCCTCTTTTTGGACGCTTGGAAAAAATTTGTCTAACATTTAAGATAATAAATCTTATCGTTTCTATTCTTATATTATTAAATAAGCTGTGTTCTAATATTGGGAAGCTATGCCGTAGATGTTTATCGTTAGAAGAAGATGGGTATTACGGTAATAATATCAATAGACAGAAAAAAAACGGACTTACTCTATGATTGAGATCAATAACATCTTCCTCCAGGGAGACATCGCTGTACATATCGTCCGCGGGATCACAGTTGGAGCCTCTGCCTGAGCTGTTGAAGCTGCCACTTCGATATAGCTGGCTGTAATAACAGTAAACAATATATATTGAATTTTCGATTTCTAAACGTTCCAATTGGACATAACGATTGCAACGAAAAATCTATTTCACTGTCGATGATCATTAGACAGCGGATTTGATGAATTCAACAGTAAAAACATTCGAACAATTTCAAAATAGTGTTACATAAATTTCAGTCTATTGAAATAAATTTTCATTTCACTCCTAGTTTGTTGCAATTTGGGTAGAAAATATTTATTTTGCGTAAACGGCCGCTGTCCAACGATCACTATCGGTTAACGAAATTTATTGTTTGTTACCAAGCACGTCTTTATCTTTATGTATAGTAACATTTTTCATTTTTATTATAGTAGTTACGGCCCCCGGTAAAAATGATTTATAAGTACCGAATAACTCGTATTATTTGAGAATGAGAATTTGTTGATTGCTAAAGGAGCAGCATTGATACGCGCAGAGCTAAGAAAATTGTTGTAGAAAAGTAACAAGGGGAATCGGTTGCGATAGTGGATGCTGTTAGGGGAAATATTTACCGCGTTCGTGTTTCTCAATCAGCCTGTATATCCTCGGATACTCGTAAAAGCATAAAAGGAAATGGGATGTGGAAGTGCGTGTGCAGGCAGCCGATGCCCACGCTTTAGAAAGTCTGCGGTCGCTTCGCGTTTCGCGAAAGGATCGACTTGAAAATTACCGGTCGAATAAGGACACCCCGAGAGAAGTCCCTTTCTGCGAATTACGAATTCTTCGTCGGTGAGAGTTACATAGCGGCTATTGTTAACCCGTGACGTCAATATTCCGGTCCGCGTGTCGAGGGAGAATTTTTAGAAAATATCCCTTCCAGCCTCCCGAACAGGATCATCCTCGTCAAATAATATTACTGTTCGCAATGTAAACTAACGTGTTCAGAGTAAAACAATGAACTTTTAAATGAAATTCTACCCACGCCAAATATTTCTTATTCTTCAGAAAACATTCACGTTCGCAAATTGCAAATATACACTTGGCAACACTGTCCCGTTGAAATAAATATGTTTTTCACACTGTGGTGCTAATAATTTGATCGCACTTAAACCAATGATAATTGGAGTGTACGCGTCGTTAAGAAAATTTTAGCAGAATTATTTGTTTTAATCTAGCAAGAATAACAATATTGAAGACATTTCGACATTGGTAATACAATTCTACTTTCAACAGGCACGTTGTCACTTTCGATCGTTTTCAAGTGTGCTTGCGATATGGAAGAACACTTCGCGTAGAAATTACTCATTGTCAATTACAAGTGGTTTCGCGCGACGATACTACAAATGTTTTTTTTAGGAGAACTAACTTACGCAACGTCTTACACGATACGAGTACTGTTCCTATTTATGACGGACAAGTGATGATTCATTCTTACCTTGCTAATGCATTGGTACTGAGTCGCTTCCTCCCGGAACTGAAAACAGAGTAACACGACCATGAAAATCCAAAAGGCTTATTGAATAATAAAATTTAATAAGTTGAATGTAATCGAGACAATCTCGTAGAAAAAAGAATACATTTTTATTCGATGTCGGACCAGAATATTTCTAATGTTTTCGTTCGATGTCGGGCCAAAATGTGTATAACATTTTTATTTAATATCACGCCGAAATATAGATAATATTTTTATGCAATTCCACCTGCAACAGTTTCTGTGACTCACTCTGTAGGTACATCGAATACTACATTTTCTATGAGCATAACAGGTGACCTAATATTGTATTTGACTGATTGTATACATTAGGGCAGCGGTTCTCAATCAGCGATACTTGAATGAAAATTGGCTACGTGAATCACTGTTTCGTACAGATGTATTAAATACTTTTACTGGTTAATTCAACTTTCTTATCGGAAACAGCAATTTATATAAAGAAAAAACAAGGAAATGTTCAAATCGTTGGGAAATGGTATTGTTCGTTCGGGATACATCACGTAATTGAAGATCGTTTCATTTTATTCACTGGAGATTGGTACAATAATTTTCTAGCATTTTATCATCAATATCATCGAATTTTAAATGTCATATGAAAACTGAACATTTTTGCTGTGGGTTTCCAGAAGCGTGAATCGTTTATTCACAGAATTAACCCTCTGCACTCGGAGCTATTTTAACTTGAAAATCAAACGTTTCTTCTGACCTACAATATTTCCATTCTGTATGATTTTTTAAATTTGATAGACATGAAATTGATGTGATACCTCATACAATACTTAACTGTTTAGTAATTGGTCAGATACCGACATATCTAATAATGTAAACAATATTTTAAATAATAGTACAGCAAGTTTTAGTGAGGTCTCAGAGGCGCCAGTCGAGTGCTAAGGGTTAAGAATCATTTCAAATGTATTCTCCTCTCGCGTGATCTTGCGTAACGATTTTTAATCATGGAACGGTTCAAATTGTATTTTGATTTTGCTGCTTACGCGGCTTCTCTGTATCATAGCACGGCCCTGGTTATTATTCACAATTTCTAGTATACACTTCAAAATTAATTTCCTAGCAATTTGCTGGAAATTATGCATTTACGTAACGAATGAGAACCATTGCATCGAGATCGAGGCACATGTTGCGCGACATCTGCCAAAGGCGTAAATGTCGCAACTGACGTCGAACCAAATTTAGGTTTCTATAACCGATACGAATGGCCGAAGAAAATAACTGGCGGTCAAAATTCGTTTTACAAGCGGAAGTGGAGCCAAGAAACGACCGTTACGGACTGTGAAAGATGAGCAACTCGAAGAACAAGGCGACGCCACCTCTGGCAAGGACAACCTTCCGCAAGCATTGATCAATTTTAGAATAAAGGTATCCTACGCATAACACGTTGTGTACCTTCGAAAAACTGCGAGTGACGATGATTTGCAACCAGAGTTGTGCTAATTTAAATACATTGTAATTGCATTGCATAATTCGAGCCTTTCACTTCATTCAATTGCTAATTACGCGAATCACGAGTGTGATCGAGATACAATGTAGCAGAAATGAAATGCAATTGAAATATAATACAATGTGAATTACTCAATTTTATGTTTATGTTTATGAGAGTGTTTTCTCAGTGACGAGATGTTCGAACAAAGAGTGTTCATTAAAATTAATTTAAAACTTGCTGGCGATTGCCATCAGTTTCTTTCTCTGTAGTAATTTTGTTCTATGTCCTTCTACAATTTACATTGCTTTTCCGAAACGAACGTAATAAACAAGTTTATTTTTAACCACACAATATGAATTTATGAATAATACCATGTTCATCACTGATACCAATCGTTTTCTTTTACCACCTCTTATTCTTCTTATATGTAAATTCATAATTACACTGTACTTTGTAATTGTATTTCAATTGTAAAATATCGAGTCACGTTGTAATTTAATTGAATGAGAAACTGAATCGAAGCGACTGAATTTCGGATTACGAAATAATTTAAGACTGTGTAGTTGAATTACTTTGTAATTTCAATTCGCGAAGTCATTCAATTGCAATTCGACGCAACTCCGCTTGTAAGAAAAGTCTCAAGAATTATGAGGTAACGCAACTCAGCAAAAATTGACCATGGGTATCTGATAAATAAATTTCTTGGAAAAGTTGATCATACGTATATTAAATAACAGAACGTTTTATGCACATCAGAGAAAATGTCTGATAAGGCATTTTTCGAATCGCGACCTCGGCAGAGTTAAAATTAGTCATCGGAATAACTAGTAGCAACTCGAAAGGTCTCCGTTTGAGTCATCGACCATTCAACCTTCAGTTGAAGATTCGAAAATGTAAATGAGAACTGTGCTCGACTTTCTTCACGCGAGCAATGATAATTTGTATGCTTCAGACATTGATCTGCGAGTAATTTGTTCGACAGCAATAACAATTCAAAAATGTTAGTTCTAAAATAAAAATAATGACGTCCTGTAAATTGTTCGCTATCCGACGTTATTATTTTTGACTTTTATCCGAAGCGAAATGTATTTAGGCCTGGTTCAATACACTCTTATTAAACGTGTTATGCCGCGAGTAGGTCAATCGCTAGCAACGCGATGTCTATACCTCTGACTATAAATGTCAGCGTCGACTATATTTTTACACGAGTGTTACAATTGTTGAAACCGCGGAGATGCTTCCACAGAAAACCGTTGAATCAATTTCGTCGTTCAGGCGAATATTATCCAGAAAAGATTTTATCAATCTTTATCCAACCGTTGGACAGCGGATCTTTATGCAAAATAAACAATTTCTACCCGAATTGCAACAGCCTGAAGTGAAATAGAAATTTATTTTTTATATACAGGATATTCATTTGAAAACTTTCCAGCCGAATATCTCGAAAAGTATGAAATATATTAAAAAAGTGTAAAACACGTGTCCAAGGATTTCGAGGGGGAAAGAGAGGGACAGTATCAGTTTTTTATTTGGGTAGCGTTTTCAAGGTTACTTGAAGGTCAATTTGTTTTGTCAAATGGAAACCTATATTTTTTATTATGGGAACTTATTGTACGTAAAAAGACCAGCAATTTTAGCAGGATACGAGTTCGACGAGCACGCTCGTCAGCTCCATATATAAAAATTATTTCTACTCGTTCTTCTAAGGAATGCACCATTTTATACAATTAATTGTATTACGATATAGTATCTCTTATTACGATGATTCACACTTGACTGAATAGTACAATCTTATAGTGAAAGACAGACAACATAAACAAGAGATCAATAGTACGTGCTAGTACAACCGGAAAACATCAACGATTTGCGTCCAAGAATTGTACAGGAATGTAGAGCTATTCCAACAGATACCTTAAAAAATGTTCGTTCAGAATTTGAGAATCATCTGTATTATTGTTTAGAGAACGACGGAGAACATTTTGAAAATTTGTTATAGTTATAAAGAAATTACAAACTTTCTCGCAGTATAAGTATGACTCGCTCTACTTCTCTTTAAATACCTCCGAAACTAGTGCGCAGATAAAAAAAAGTATCCTACCAAAATTGCTGGTCTTTTTACGTAGAATAAGATACCATAATAAACAATATAAGTTTCCATTTGAAAAAACAAAGTTGACCTTCAAATAAGCTTGAAAACGGCACTGCAATAAAAAAAGCTGACACTGCTCCCCTCTTTACCCTTCAAAATCCTTGGACACGTGTTTTACACTTTTTTAATATCCTTCATACTTTTCGAGATATTCGACTGGAAAGTTTTCAAATGAACACCCTGTATATGTTGTAAATGCATAAAATCTAAGAATGTTGTTTTGTTGTTTTAAACAGATCCGCAGTCCAGTAACTAGACAGCGGATCTTTATGCAAAATAAAACTGTTCTATCCGAATTGCAACAACCTGGAGCGAAATTGAAATATATTTCGTATCTTAATATGTTTAATAGATTGAAATTAATAGAATAATATCTTTTAAATTCCTCAATATTTTTACTGTCTCAAATTGAGCGTATTCATTTTTGTCATAAACGCATCAAATCCGCTGTCTACCAATCGTTCATATTAATTGTTATAAAATCCTGTGCAGTGCAGAACAAATTAGAAAATATGCACATATTGTGTACGAAGTGGTAAAATTTTTAAGGAAATTTTATCATATCGGTTGCATTCACATGACATAATCGCAGACTGCAGAGTATTGTATGCACTGCCTAACATATTCTATCTAAACTCGGCTCTAACAACTTCCTTCTACATTGCATAGATACCTGTGAAAACATCTCCTACAGCAAGAGGAAATGTAGCGAGTTTCTTGTAGATAACAGTAGATACCTTTCTTCGCAAATTGAACAGGTTCTTTATCTGTTTCGGTCTACTAAAGCAACATGGTGGCCATAATCTATATCGAGCGGTTCCACGGGAACAATTTTTTTTTCGCACGACAGTCTAATCATTGTTCTCCAGGTTTCAGAGTTCTGACGAAATGAGTTTGAAAGGAACAAGACTAGCTTAACGCGAAGTTTGATTATCGATATAATTTAAATTTTTAACCGTGTTATGTTATATTAAAAACTTACCAGGGTGGTGTCCGCCTAAGCGACGTTCTCAACCAGGAATGCCTTCCTATGGTTGAATTCGGACTTCTAGGGTTTCTGTATAACACAAAATCAGTCGAAAATTCGTACATAATTCATACGTAATAAATAGACAACGGAGTTTATGCATTTATGACAAAAGTGAGTAGGTGTAATTTGAAATACTGTTATTTGTAACCTGACATGTTTAGACAAAGAATAAATATCTATTTCATTCCAGTATATTGCAATTCAGGTAGGAATTGTTCTATTTTGCATAAAAATCCGCTGTCTAATAATACAGAATAGAAGAAGTGTTAGATTTAAACTCGTTTGCGACAGTTGTTCGACGTGTCCATTTTATCAGGAAATACTGTGTGAAATTATCGGTCACTTATCAGGACTAACAGGTGCATTACTTACTTAGCGAAACATTATTTAAAAATCTGAAACGATATTGCAAACGAACGGAACGAAGATAAACCAATTCTAAAATAACCAGAGTTTCCAAACGATTGAAAGAATGAAACGGCGAGCACGATGTCTTTGTAAGATATTAGATCATATTTTCTCTTTCCTAGGGAAAGTTTCTCTACGTCTTCTATCAGACGAATTCTTGATATAATCGTGGGAAAATATCTGGCCCGAATGATATTAATATATAATGTGAGAGAATCGAATTCAACTTTGTTATAGAGAAAACAAATTATATATATATATTTTCTTGTTGGCACATTCAAAAAAAGTAATCACAGGAA
The DNA here is from genome assembly GCA_028455805.1 of Lasioglossum figueresi. Classification (NCBI taxonomy): domain Eukaryota; kingdom Metazoa; phylum Arthropoda; class Insecta; order Hymenoptera; family Halictidae; genus Lasioglossum; species Lasioglossum figueresi. Next base: position 5,611,752 of record CM052202.1, on the reverse strand, counting down.
TAGAATATTATAAACGAACTATGGAAATTTTTTATAAACATATAAACATAATATCGTATAATGTGAACGGATCAAATTATGTATCGTTGAAACGCTTGATCATCGCGTGAGAAAGATCCGCGCGCGGGAACGATCGCGATCCATTTGGGGCATAGCTTCACGACATGGGCGCGGAGAGGATCTACGATCTCCGATCTACAACTCAAGGCGGACTCAGAGCATTATTTAGGAGGATCTAATTTAGCTTCTTAATATCCAAAGAGATCAAGATAAAAGATAATAAAACCATACTTCAATTATGAAATATTAGAAAAAGTTTTTAGACATTGGTCCGACGCTATTCACAATTTTCCGAGAACGGTTTGTTTTACAAAATATATATTCGTCTCGCAAATAGTTTAGAACATAGGTTCTTAAACTGCGGTTCGCGGACCCCCGGGGATTCGCGAAACAATTACAACATTAACTTTACATCCCTTATTTCAATAATTAATTCTTTATTGAGCCAGAAATTAAGTCTCAAGAACGACGGAAAATGCCTAGGGTTGGGATGGGGTCCGCAAAAAAGATATTGTTCAAGAGGGGGGCCTCGGATTACATAAGTTTAAGAACCCCTGGTTTAGAAGATACTCGAGAAAAGAAGATTTCATTCGTGCTTTGGGGGTGTAACTTTCCTTCGAAGGTCGAAGATTCGAATGTCAAAGCTTCGAAACTTCGAAATTTCGAAGGTTAGCTTTCTGGTAACTCGAAGGCGATGGGAATCAAAGGTTTTAATTTCGAACCTCCGTAGTAAATTATTATGACGGCCACGGTAGATATGTGGTAGGTGGAGAGTTGTTTCTTCGCGCAAATATAATTGAATAATTATAATTTAATTACGAAAAGTTCAAACGGAAACTTCAATGTCTGTCACCGGTGACTGACAGTTAATATTTTTATTGATCAAAAATCGTGACACGGTATAAGATTGCGAAACTTCGAAACTTTGAAACTTCGAAATTTCGAAGTCTTCGAAACTTCGGTAAAGTTATAGCCCTACTTTGGGGCACACGTTTTCCCGTTATCCGATCGAGCTCAAACTTTGCACAGAGATTTTATTCGATAATCCGGAACAATACTACGGGGTGCAAAAAGAAATTTTGACAAAAAATGTATGAGAAGAGCGAATAAAAGAGCCACCCTGGTGAACGCTACAAGCAAAGCTGAAGCAAAGCTGAGGCAAAGCTGAAGCAAAGCTACCTGTTACAATGTACAGGTCAGAGCGCCAAGTTTGTAAAGGGATGCGTGACCGTTCCCACGCGAGGAACTATTTAAAGATCGCCAGTGCAGCGGGGTTAAGGGTTGAACGTATCGGCAGAGTTGATGAAAGAATCGATCGTTGCACAGGTGGCAACGTGCCGTCGGGTCGCGAGTATAGAAACGGCAACGAACTTACCGTAGAGAATTGGTGCCGGTGGGCGAGGGTGCAGAGCTGCTACCACCCGGCGAATCTACCCCGTCGTCGGCATCCCCCTCGACGGAGCCGAAGGCTTCGTAGCTTTCCTCTTCGTCGTGTGTCCTGGCGAGGTTGGTCGCGTTGCATCCGGCCGCGGATGCATCGGCGTGCTCGGGGCTGGCCGAATAATGCCCGGAGTCTTGCAGGTTGCTCGGGTTCACCAAATTATGCAGATCGACCGACATAGAAAGCGAGGGCGGACCGCTTTCGTTCCATTCGATCGCGCGGGTGGTAGCACCGTTCACGCGAGTTCCACCCTCGTCTTCCGCGCTGTACGACTGCCGGTCACTCGGCAAGGTGGCGTCACCATCACGAGCTACGTCACTGTCGGACACGACGACACGCGATGTAACCACGTTGTTGTTAGCGGACGGGAGATCTACGCCACTCGTACAGGAGCTTACCATCCTTCGTTATCGGCCAGGTTGGAGCCTGAGTTGGAGCTCGACACGGCCAACTGGCGATGGGAGACGTTGGCTCGAAGTGCGTCCGATCGCCGGGCACGCCGAGACCAAGCACCGGTAGAACCGGTCGTTTACTGAAAAACGGTGCTCTAATGAGTCAGAGTTCAGAAACGCCGAAAAAACGAGACGGCAGAATCTGAGAGACCGAACGCGACACGTTCGAATGCACCAACACCACGGTTACAATCACTTTTCTTCCGTGAAATACGGTACAACGGTCGACCAAATAACTCCTCTCGCCCTACCAGCCTCGGACTCGGAGCGAAACACGTCATCCCTCGATTAGAAACCCGAGCGTTCGATAACTACACCATCGACGGGCTCTGGACGACTCCCTCTCCGCCCGGTATCGAAACTTTTCATTTCTCTGTTGCAACTGCAACTGTCTTTCGTGTTTCTCAATTTCAACACTTCGCTAACGGCAATCGTGTAATTTATGTGCAAACAATCGAGGGATTTTGATGAATTTTTTAATAGCGACAGGAATTTTTATACGTTCATCGACAAGTAACCTCGGATAATGGAGCGTAATAATTTCCTTTGGGATTATTGTCTAACGTGGAAAGATAAAAGATCAATTTAGACCGCTATCTCCCTCAGAAGTCCTACCTCTAGGTTTACGAGGCGTAATTTGGGTTATTATATTATAATAACGCTAATTTAACAATACACTTGAAGGATTGGTATTCCATTCGAAAAAATTAAAGTTTGCCCCCTTTCCACCAGTAGGAAAAGTTGTAGGTGAAGCGTAGAGAAAGCGGATGCTATTTTTAGAACTAATTGACGACTAACAATAGCAACAGATATTAAAGATTTCATGAATTCTACAGAGTCGATCTGCAAAAAATGGAATCATAGTTTCCCAAGGTGAATACTGCCGTCCACAAATGGGCGTTGAGATGGCATTTCCGATCTAGGCACGTTCAAATTTCAACGTAATATTTTAATTTAACAATACGCACGCGAGCATCCTCACTCAATCAAAGTACGCGTTTCCATCACATTTTGCTTTTTTTATTACCGCAAGGGTAAAAATGCAGTGCACGAAAGACAAAAATTGTGTGCTGTTTAAGAAGAGGATGTACATGAGCATAGAATATGTCTTGACAATTAGGGAAAAAATATTCTGTTTTTATTATTAAATAAAGATTCATTTTACATTGAGAAAAATTTTTTTTTCTCGTAACAAAAAATAATATTTGTTTCTTAATGTAAAATGAATATTGTATGAATATGTACACAATATTTTGTGCTATTAGGGTGGTGCTAAAACTCTTTTTCAAAATCTAGTTGTTCCAGAAAATATTTGTTTCTCAATGTAGAATGAATATTGTATGAATATGTATACAATATTTTGTGCTACTAGAGTGGTGTTAAAACTCTTTTTCAAAATCTAGTTCTTCCAGAAAATATTTGTTTCTCAATGTAGAATGAATATTGTACGAATATGTATACAATATTTTGTGCTATTAGGGTGGTGTTAAAACTCTTTTTCAAAATCTAGTTGTTCCAGAAAATATTTGTTTCTCAATATAGAATGAATATTGTATGAATATGTATACAATATTTTGTGCTTTTAGGGTGGTGTTAAAACTCTTTTACAAAATCTAGTTGTTCCAGAAAATATTTGTTTCTCAATGTAGAATGAATATTGTATGAATATGTACACAATATTTTGTGCTATTAGGGTGGTGCTAAAACTCTTTTTCAAAATCTAGTTGTTCCAGAAAATATTTGTTTCTCAATGTAGAATGAATATTGTATGAATATGTATACAATATTTTGTGCTACTAGAGTGGTGTTAAAACTCTTTTTTCAAAATCTAGTTGTTCCAGAAAATATTTGTTTCTCAATGTAGAATGAATATTGTACGAATATGTATACAATATTTTGTGCTATTAGGGTGGTGTTAAAACTGTTTTACAAAATCTAGTTGTTCCAGAAAATATATTTTTGGTATTTGAAAAATCCTCTTCCGCACAGGGTTAACTTGAGATTTGTAATTTTTCCAGTAACGAAACATACCGTCTTTACGAGTCCTAGAGAGGGACTAATGTGTACAGCCCTGAGTCCAGCGGTGTCTATAGGACACAGTTGTCCGTGGTCTACTTTACGACCGCGCTATATCGTTTCCGCAAAACTGCACAGAATTTCTAGCGTGATCTATCCCCATAAAAATACGGTACCTCCGACAACTATGCGTTAGGTCAGGTGGTCTGCCGTGGATGTAATTTAATGAATATGCAACGCTGCGCGAGATCACAGACGGAGAAAAGCGTGAGAACCGGCCACAGGAGTCATGGTACAGTGATTCAGACTTTAGCAATATGAGAAAACTAGAATGAACTTCGTTACTGCGTACCTTCTTCCCGCGAGATAACGTATATTCATTTTTACTGGTCGGCAAGAATTCCACTGTATTACTCACCACTTATTATATGCGAATAATTTACATGGAAATTCTATTTTTATTCGATAACAAAGAAAGTGACGTTCTTTGTCACACGTTTCCCTCGTTCTTACGTTGACAAGAGAAATATGACGAATGCACGTGCCCGTCGCTGATCGATTTACCGGCTATTTATATACAATAACTACCATTAATATTCGGACGCTCTCAAAAGAAATGACGAACTTCTTTGAGAAGTTAGACCAACTAGTTTGCTACATGATGTGAAAAGAAATTTTTTCAAAAATTCCAATTGGTCGGAATTGTAGAGGAAATACTAAAAGTTGCATTGTAAAAATAAATTTTGTAGATCTGTGCCAATTATATGCATCGTCAAAGTTTCATTGAAATCGGTTGTCTTTTAATCGTTGTTTTACGCACCTAAATAAGTTAGACTGGCCATAAACACCGATTTTGTCAGAACGGTACTGGTTTTTAGAAAGTTATTGTGGCAAGTGTAATTAACGCTTCACCTACCTGAGCCTATTAATAAGTTTTTCACCGAGTTTACTATATCTAAAAGGAACGTAACAATTTCCTCCTAAATATCCCAAAGGCAATGTTTTCAAAAATGAATCTTTGTTTTCCAAAAGATTATTTGATTATATTTTTATTTTTACGCTAAATTCAGCGCGATAATAATTATCCTAAGTGGTAGAAGGAGCTTCATAATTGTCGAACGGTAACGTGTTTAAATCTTGTATTCCTTTTTCATACGTTTCTACGTGCAGATTCTACATGAAGATTCCAAGAACGACGTCTAGGAAAAATCGGCAATAGCTTTTCGCGGTAGCTGATGGGTACATTCATCTTTATGATCGGCGGGATGGATGTCTTTCCTTTTCTATTTTCGTTATGTAAATGAAGACACACGGGCCGTGGTTTGAATACAAAGACCTTTATTACCATTATTACGACTAGTTACGAGAATTACCCATAGGATAGACAGCGTTTCGGTTTCCAGGTACTTGTCACTCGGAACGGAATGCATAGATGCGTTTCGAATCGCCGGGAGATTCCAGTACGCTATTTAGAGCAAGCTCGAAAGTGTGGACGAGGGATATACTTGACGTTCAGAAGACTAGAACACTTTAACCTTAATTACGACGACAAGAGACCCGCACCGAGCCCATGATTACACGGACCATACGAAAGTGATCTTCGCAAATTCGCTTAGCTTGCGTTATATCAATACACCTGTTCTAATACGATCATCGGATTCAACGTTCAACGCTTTACATCCCCGATTAACTTACAAACGAACGTAACACGTACGAATTATGTATTCTGTGTTAAATCGCCTCAGCGATTACCATATAGTCATCGACTTTTTTCAAAATTCGCAGGATTTCTTAAGAGTAACATTTTCATCGCCTAGCTCAAATTGTTTGCAAATCATGCACCTGTAGAAGTTGCATGTTAACGGTAAACCTACCGAGCACTCGAAGCGATGCAAATGTTTTAGTTTAGAAAAATTACAAGGATCTGTTTATTTAGATTTCGTGCAATTTTTATCCGAATACGTGGTTAATCAATTTCCATGTAAAGAATCCTAATAAACCGGTCGGTTGACCGGCAATGGTAGGTTTAGTGGTAAAGTGTCGACTTCAGAGAATATGCAGATATTCTTATTGTCATGGAATAATATTAGTAAGTTCAAGAACCAAATTTATTACGAATTACTCCATTTTTGTAAAACAGCTGTTCTTGTAAAGAAAGCTTCAAGGAATCTTAATGATATTTCTTTTAATTGGATGACAGGGCGGGAACATCGGGATATTTAAAATTTAATATTTATCTGAAAATATCAACATATGTATTTATAATAAATAAAAATTTTATTACATCAATTAAAAGAGCATCTCTTTAGTTTTAGAACGCGTATAAAGAAACGTTATTTGGTCAAAGTAGAACGGAGATGTCATTTTGGTTAAAATTTGTTTAATTTTGCCGCTAATATTTTTGTAAATTGTTTGAATTACACGACTAGAATTTGATCAAACTCATTTTCTCAAGATTTACAACAAAGACTTGCGAGTTTCAAAAAAATCGATGTCTATATGTTGGCAAATTCTGTGTAACAAAATGGATCGTTTCTACACATACATATGTGTGTATATACAAGTATCACATCTTGGTATCCGTCAAACATTAAGTCAAATTCTCCTGAATTATCACACGTTGCCAATTATTGTGTACGACTCAACATTATCATTCATAACATACAGTGGGAGTACAAAGTATTCGCGCACCTTCTAAAGACGAATAACTTTTTCAAAATTAGACCTAACAGCTTCAGTTTTTCCGGTCCAATTTTGAAAACGTTATTGGTTTTTAAAAGGTGTACGAATACTTTGTACACTGGCTATTAACTGCCTACCGGTGATTATTTAATAATTTTCGGACCTCAAAGACACGGAGCTAAAGATTTTTCAGTTAATAGAAAACAAAATATTTTATTATTCGCAAGAAAATTGTTAACCTCTTTTTACATATAGTACATCCATTGAAAAAATCCTGCTAACAGACTCCGGTAGGTAAAACGTTAAAAGACAATACTCCACTTCCGGTTTATGGGGTTAGGATGTGAAATGCAAACTAAGCTTCCCACAAAGATTACGAAAATGTTCATATTATCCTAACTCGTTGATAGGTAGACAAACAATTCCATACTGACTAGGTTTAAAAGGAATGAAACAATTAAATATTTGACTAAATAGTTGCATTTCTTCAAGTTCATTACGAACATCTTTTTATGGGTTGTGTTAATTTCAAAATCACAATCCGTACGCAGGTACATGCATACGCTTCCGGTTCTGCGATACGAAAACCTGTCACACATCACTGGCATAAACCAGCGCGGCGTTCAATCGAGAAACAAATCATTCTATTTATTAAAATCCCACATTGTCCTAACCCGTTCGTAAAGGGTCACGAAAATGAACTGTTCTTTTCAGTTTCTCGCCGACACAGTTTCAGAAGAGCTCGCAACGATTCGCGAGGGAAGAGCAGGATGTTCGTCGCATTGCTGACCGAACATTGACTCACCTTGAATCGAACGACAGAGGGACAGGTAGTCCTGAGGGAATGCAACGAAATTCTGCTTTCGGCGAATGCACACAGGGAATACGTTTATTCCGGACAGGAATATTCGGTCACTAAAGTAAACACCTGTGTACACTTAAGAGGCCCGCAAAGTCAGTTTGCTCGACGCTTTTTACGGGATCATTCACGAGAGAAATATCCGTGTGTCGTTTTCGAAACGGGTCTGCTCGCGAAAACGATGATCGGACGAACAATAATCGTGTCCGGGACGAGGAACGCGTAGACACACAACTGTACCGTGGCAATCGCGAGCAGACTAAACGAAAGCACAACCGAATCGTAACGCGAAAACGAACGAAACAATCAGCCGAGAGGAGCCATGGCAGGTACGCATGCGCAACGGAACAGGAATGTCGTGAATACACGATACGTTTACTACACCTACATACAAACACAACCGAACGTTACGGTCGTACCCGCAGGTACGAGAAAGCACCAGTGTTTCTCAATCTACGGGATTCGGACTCCTTAAACCGGTTAAAGAGTCACTCTTTTCAGAGCTGGGCATTCAACTAGAATTTTTCGAATTTCGGTGATTCATTAATTCATTCATCGCCGTCGATAAGAATCAAAGTCAAACATCTCGACTAATTTGGTCGCTCCGATTAAATTAGTCATCAATTATTACTGATTATCAGACTGTGGATCTTTCTGCTAAATATCAAAATTTTCTGCATCGATTCTGGGAACCAGGAGTAAAATAAAAATTGATTTCATCCCTCAATGATTTTGTTGCATTAAAAGCAACATTACAATATTCTAAAATTTTTCGTTACTTTTACTGTTTTATATTTTACCCAGATAATTTCTTCAGAAATGCATAACAATCCGCAGTCTACTGATTACAAACTACTAGTTTTTAATCGAAAGAGAATACCGTCTCAAAGCATACACGTGTAAATATGTATCAGAAATATGTTTCATATTGTATGACAGTAACAAATATCTTTCATAGTCTATCTTTTTATTGGTTTATTATGTTACAAATTATTGCTGAACAGCGTCAGTAATATTTATGAATAAACGACGTTGACGTTATATTCTTTGTTTTTTCCTTCGTCGTACTATACATTTATTTTTCTTTGAAGTTGGCTGTTTGCATCCATTCGAAGGTGCCTGTGCAACTTATAATAATTCCTAAATCCTAAACGATCTCGATCTTATACGGTACTGTTTTTTTGTAAACAAACGTACTGATTAAAAAATTAATTCTTCAATCATATTGGCTTAAATACTTACTATAATTGCGACTATACATCACTTAAATTGAAAGATTTAATTGCACTAAATATCGCCCAATCCTGAGCTTCTTTAACCGGTCAGAGAGTATTATTTCTTTCAATACATTTTCCGCATTTATCGCCAATACATATAAGTTGGTCTAGCATGCAGTTTTAGCTGAGCAAAAAACAGAAAATGTTCTGTTTAAAATCAAGTATATATATTTGTATATATACAATCGTGCAACTAGAGGTAAAAAATAATAAATACAAAGAAAAATATAATAGATAAATACTGACGAAAACGATATCGCTCAGCTAGAATCGCATCTCGAGCCACTTTTAGCAGATCTCGGGCGAGAATTGCCATCCTCGGATGGCAAGGAAATACGGAAAGCAATTTTCCACGGGAAATCTGTGCCGATCCCTAAAAAAACCATGTACGTATAATTTCTTTGTTAAAAATATGAATTATGTGTGTGTTTGTTTGTTTTACGTTTCTCATTGTTTCTTTTTTTTTTTACGGCGTGCCGACACTCTCGGAACTTTTCTTGTAGACCTCTTTGTAAACCAGTTCCTGCATTTGCATCCTCAGCAGCATTCTTCTATCGGCGGGTAGTGTTCTTATGTGGGGTAACAGACTCATAAGGAAATAGTAATTATCATCGAAACGGTTGCCTTCCAAGGGGTCTACCGTGAGACCAATGCCAGTGTCATGGTCACCCATCAACACCTGCTCGGGCGAGATGTTCTGCAACATCATCTCGTTTTCCGTCAGGTTGTCGGAAACACTTTGAAACTCGAGATTGTCAAAATTCTCCTCGGGCTCTTGTTTCACATCTATGTGATTAACACTGTCGATTTTCAATCCGTTATCGTTACTTATCGACAGTAAATGATTCGCAATTGTACCTCGATCCTCCGCTTTTCTATTCGACATCGACGACCCGTTTTGCAGCAACATTCCGTCGGTCTCACCCTCGCTGACTATGCGATCGTCGTCCTGACAAGAGTTGCTTCGTTCCCAGATCGGTGGCCGCGGTAACATTTGTTCCTTCAAGAATTGCAAACTTTTGAAGTGAATCCATACCGGCCGATTCCGGTGGAATTTACTTTTCCGATACACTTGGTCTTTTTTCAACTCCGCCCGGAACGTGTCCCGCAACCCTTTCCATTTTGCTTTCAACACCGGCTCTGGAAAAATAATCGGAAACACTCGATTTAGCGTGCACGCCGGGGTACGGCCCTAGTAGCATCTATAGTTGGCGTTTTGTTGAGCCTTCGTTGCAATGTTGCCTGGCAAATCTTCTCTTTTACGGTTGTTTTTACAATGTTGCATTTCCACGGTAAAAATTTGGAAAAAAGGGAAAAACTTCATTACCCACGTCGCACAGCGGCGAACTGAAATCTATGATGAATTGTTCAAATAAATGACAATGGTATGACTTCATAATGACAATACTGTACTTTTTTTTATTAAAAATATTAAATAGTGAAGTAGTACTTTATTTATAAAGTGTCATAGCACGTTTTTATTTGTTACAACCAATATTTAATATGTACTAAAGTTGGTAGTTTTAAAAGATCGGTATTTTCAACCATAATTGAAATTACCTTTGTCGGGCATGTCCTAATTTAATATAATACTCTGTTTTTATTGCTTTATTTCACTTTTTCAAGCTTTGGAAAATGAAAAATAGAAATCTACACATCTGTTTCGTTTTATTAGCAAAAAAGTTTATCAATCGAGATCAAGCGATCATTTTTTTACGAAAAAGAAGCTGTTCACGCTATTAAACAAACACTTTTAAAGATGAAAAAATTAAAGAAATAAATCAATTGCAAAATAATAATTGTAGACCCAACTTTGGATATTTTCGTTGTAAGCCGTATGTTCGCGATTTGTAAACAAAATCGCCAACCATATCCCAACCAACTCTCAACCGTTGGCCAACCATAAATACAATTAGGGGGTGTCCCAGAAACTTTCCTCTGCTTCTCGTTCTCTGTCTCTCTCTTCGGTGAATCTAGATGATTTACAAAAAACAAGATTGGTAATATAAAGAAATCGGCAATTCGAACGGCAAACTTCGCTAAGAGCGGAAGTCATCCACACACGCGACCGTCGGAACGTGAACGTATTGACTGTCTCACGCACATGCGTTACAGTACTTGCACTCGCAATTTAAGTCTTCTCGTAGATTCACTGCTGCAAACAGCAACAAACCGTAAGTTATCGTTCGTGGAACGAGGTATTTGCATAGCTGTAAAGATCTTTTATTAAAATGAGTAAAATCGCTTGAAACGAACCGCTTTCGGTAAGGTGACGTCGTAGAAAAGTGAGGTTAACTCGTGCGAGTACAATAAGTAGGCAAATATGGTAGCAAAACAAGTAGTATTGTCACTTCGACGAAGTTTCGCGGTTCTTTTCCAATTTCGAACGAAGAAGGTTCTTAATTGAGGGATTAGGATGCTTTATACGCTCAAATTCATCTTTCGTTTAAACTCTAGTGAATAAGCTATAACATATTAATTGTTTTACGAAATGCAGAACCGGAAGCGTATACACTTTCAATTTTAAAAGCGTTAATCTTAAAACAATATCCAAGATTCCTCGAGATCCGTTTATCCGATCGCTTTGAAATTCCATAGTTATTCTCTCAAAGTATAAATAATTGTAGAAAAATTTCGGTATGGAAACGTCATACTACAGTTAAAGTAGAAAAGCTCGTATTAACAGTATGTTCGTGTAACATTCATCGGAAAACAGTAATCTACTTTTTAGGTATCCTAACCCCTTGAGTAAGAAACCGTTTGTACACAATTTACAAAATGTGTGATGATCGTTCATGGATAAACTGTATGAGAGAAAAGTGTGACCACAACGAGAACGGCAAACGATGCGTTTGTTCTTTGTGAATGAGTGACAGCAAAAGAAATGTTTAGTGTTCGCAGTGAATAGTGAAAATGCGCGCGCGAATCACATAGAGAGGAGAAACGATTTCATCAATGCACCTACTAGGCAATTTGAATATCGATGCGATCTCCATCCAAACGCGGTTTGTCACCTCGCGATTGTGATAAGAGACATGTCTTTGATTCCAAAGCGCTGGCCGCTTATAAACCTCGGTGATTAGCCGATTCGCGTCCATCTTCACCTCGTCCCTCATATCTGCCGGAGAGCAAAGCAACAATATTTATTTTTTTCTTTTTGGTATGATAACAGGCGGAAAAAACACTGTATTAGCTTGTCAACCCGATGGGAACAAAGTACGGGCGAATACTAGCGCTGGAATAGCGATTAGCGCGCAGGACGCTCTCGGGTAACGATCGATTCGCGTTTCGCCCTCATCTTGCCCTTGCTAGCGCGAGCAACATCATCTTTCCTTTCAGAAAATCAGTAACGTACCATTCGTCCGTCCATTTACTATTTCCTCAATCCACAACACCGACAAAAATTACGTAAACAGTCTGTTTACACGTACACACCAATCAATCATCAATGTACAAACTTTTTGAAGTCTAAATATTTTTATCAAATTACTAACTCGCTGGAAGATCTCCCTCCCCCGCAGCTTCGAATTGATTTCATCCCCTCGAGATATTCCAATTACTTACGGTTTTATTTATTGTTATTGGTGTACATATACACCAATCAACAATAAATGTACGGACTTCTTAAAGTCTAAATATATTTTTATGAAATTATTAACTCGCTGAAAGATTCCCCTACTCCGCAGTTTCGAATTGATTTCAACCCCTCGAGATGTTCAAATTGTTTCTTTTTGTAAAAATGAAAGTTACACGCGTGAAATGTTTATATTAGGCTTCAGATGGCGATCATAGATGGTTTCGAATTGATAGCTCAAGGTGCTGAAGCTCGCGTATACAAGGGTGTCTATTTGGGGAAATTGACGTTACTTAAGGAACGTTTCGAAAAGAAATACAGACACGCCGATTTGGATGCACGGTTGACGAAGGATCGAATAAGGGCTGAATGCCGCGCTATGGTTCGCGCGAAAACCGCTGGTAAGAAGTCGTGTGTCATGATTAGATAGCGGATTTTAAGCATTTCTAACAAAAATGAGTAGGTGTAATATAGAATTGCAAACGAATTCGAAGAATTTAAATATTAAGAGAGTACTAAATTATAATTAATAATATTAAATAAACTAAACATATTAACTCCAGGCTGTTGCAATTCTGGTAGAAAATTTTTATTTTACAGCGGATTTTTATGCGTAGTAAAAATATTCTGCATCGATTGTGAGAACCGTTGAAAACAACATAAAAATTTTCTTAGATGTTTTATATTTCATCAGGTTCATTTCTTCATAAATGCATAAAAATCCGCAGTCTACTAGTCACGATGTCATTTGCTCGTGAGCCTGTATGCTAATTTTTGTCTTCAGGGGTTGTCACGCCGGCCATATATTTTGTACAGTTAGAACGTCGATGCATTTACATGGAGTATATAGACAACGCGATGGTATTAAAAGATTTTATAGAGGGAAGCGTTTCGAAAGATGTGACCGATGATCATTTTAAATTTATAACGCGAGGCGTCGGTATGCTTGTTGCTAGATTGCATAACAAAAACATTATCCACGGAGATTTGACCACGTCGAATATATTGTTGAAGAATGTTGATGAAGAGCTGAATATTCAGAATGACGATGGTATATCTAATTTATATTGTTTCAATAGCAATTTTCTCATGAAAATTTTTCTTCAAAAGAATTCTAATTTCTAGTTGTTCTTTTTTACAGATACAAATAGTTTTGTCATGATAGATTTTGGATTAGCTCGTGTTGAGTCCAGCGTGGAAGATAAAGCCGTCGACTTGTACGTTCTTGAACGATCGTTGCTCAGCGCGCATTCAGAAGTGCCGTCATTGTTCTCGGACATATTCGAGACGTATCAAAAACAATTCGCAAACAAAAAGCAGTGCAACGAGATCGTTTCCAAGTACAGAGATGTGCAAATGCGAGGTCGAAAACGGTTAATGATCGGATGATCCTATTATGTTCTCTTGAATGTATTAAACACATTTTATTAACATGTTCTTAATAACTTACATGTAAATACAGTTAAATAAATCGTTACACGTTGGTGGACATGGAAATTGCACGGTAGCTGCAGATACATCGTACGACATTGTTGCACCAATTCATACGAAATTGTTAAAAGACTTCGCTAAAAGAATGTAGTTGTCTTGAATTGTATTGAAGTGTTGAACAAGTATTTTTAAGAGGTGGTGCAATTTTCTTGGCCACTACTGTACATGAGAGGGAAATAACTATATACATATATAGATAGAAATTCTTTCTAAAATTGTTGATCATATTTTCCACTACTTTTTTCATATCATTCGTATTTTTTTTTAAATAAACAGTTGCTATTGAAATACAATGTATGTAAAGTTATTTAATACTTACAATCTACTTTATTTGTAATTGCCTTGTTCCTGTCAAAGCGATGATTAGAATTATCAATTGGATGTCATTGAATATTTCGATCGTGGAAAAAGTATTTAGCAAAACGTTCAACCTGATCGAATATTGAGCAATGTAAGTATTTTAAATGTTTATTTATATTAATTATTTGTATACCGTTTATAATCTGATTTGGCATATATAATATGTAATCAGTTCTAGCAAATATAGTTTATCGCGTTCGCATAAATTGTCCCATTTTTACCTAAATATATATATATATATATATATATATATATAAAACAATATATAAGAAAAATTAAAATTTCACAAGTAATCGAAAACAATATTATTTCAAGAGGGAATCAGTATTTAAAATCTTGCATATAATGTTTTCTACCGGTAAATAACTTAGATATGAATAATTATTTGACTATATAGCAGTATTTGACCATATACTGCAAATTATGCTAGCAGTTACTTCACGAACCAAACATTTATGTGTCACACGTATTAAATGTGCAGAGAATTTAAATATATCCTAGAAATGTTTTCTCAATGTAATTTCGATGAATCCATAAAAAATACTATATGCATTTGTATTTTTTCAGTCAGGTTACCATTGGCATACTGGAAATTATCAGTCAAAATGTAATCCTGTATATATTATGATCCAAGTAACCTGCGAATGGAAAATTTGTTATAAAAATCGAAGAAAATACGATATTCCAAAATCTGAAACAATGAAGATATTTCAAAATTACCAAAAACCCTGCGAACGATGTCATAAAACCTTCTTTTGTTAATTCCCATACACCACCAAAGTCTTCCTCATCTATTTGTTGAAAATGGCTAAAGTACAGGTACGTCACTCCTGTATTAACTAGTACAAATCTGAAATTTATGAATAAAATAAGACGGACGTGTCCGAATTTAACAAAATATTTAAGGGAAGATAACACTGGTACTTACAATAATAAAGCTATGAAACCTTTTAAAGATATAAGGCCCCATCCTATACCGACTATAATTCCAATTGCTTGTCTGGCCCAATAAATAACGTCAAGGAATTCTTCCTACGGAATAAAATAGTATTATGAATCCATGAAAACTTATTGGGAGACGGTCAATCGAAGTACAGCGGGTATACAAAGTATTCATACACTGAGATACACGCTGAGTTTTCATTAGAGACACAGATAAAAAATTTGAAAATCATGACTAATAACAAATTAAAAATAAAAATTGTTTACACATTAGCTAGTAAACTAATCCTTCTAACTGAGCAAAAAAGCTCAAGGTGTCGTGTCGAATTTTGAAAAAGTTATTGGTTTTTAAAAGGTGTGCGAATATACTTTGTACACCCACTGTATGGTTATGTTTACTTTGTCCGGCCATTCGGAGTTCGCTGTTATCGCACGTGTCCAAACACTTAAATCACATTTACCACTATTTCCGATCTTTTTCGATTTCGGACGCGACATTTCTGAGCCTGCTCAACTTAAAAACATGAATCGCAGAAAAAGGTTCATTAACATCTCCTACACACGAGCTGCTATACACGGCTGATTTCCGTATATATTTCACTACAATACTTCTTCCAACTCCAACTCATGAATTATGGAAATGTGCCAGATTCCATAAAATTTTTCACGCACGCGCATCAAATTGAACTTCACGTGACTAGTAGCGCTTTTTCCAAATACTCACCGATTTGAATTTATCAGAGTTGGACGATATCGAACGCAATCAACGTGTAAATATACTTTTAATCAGTGATTTCTGATCATCGATTGATTCATGATAACCAGTTTCATAGATCGATTAACTTTTCATCGAAAACTAGAAATATTTATTTGATGTACTTTATTGAATAAAAATTTATTTATGTTGAAGTGCGAGTAACTCAAGATTAAATACAAAATTTGAATTAATTGTCCAACTCTGTAGTATGAAAAGGTTCATTACAAACGAAAATATATATTCAAGTAAAATTTTATTACTGCCTGTAACAGATTAATAACAAATTCTTTAAATTATTATTTTATTGGATTTGAAATGATACTTTGTTACAAATATTAAAATATATATTTACGGAGAAAAATAATAATATGATTTTAAGTGCGTTAAAAATAATAAGCTTTCATGAATTGTTCTTTAGCGTATTTCCGTTCTGTAATTCATTGAATTTTACATTATCAATACTTTTGCGAGTCTTAAACAATATTGAATTTTTTATGAAATTGATAAAGTTCGAACTACTATTTTGCAGTATATATGATTATATTTTTCAAAAACGAATTATAAAAATTATTTAAATTTAACAAAATACTAATTCTAAGTATCGTTTTCTATAATGCATAGTTGGAAAGAACTATCGGTGTACATGAACGTAATAGGATTTTTTTATTTTCTAGCGAATTATATTGCATGATTAATAATTCACGCATCCAAATCTGCTACAAATATTGATGCCAGTCTGTGTGCAGCTTATTTAAATAATCTATTAGATGGAGATACGTACATAACAATATTAATAGCAGATTTTGAAACATGTAGAATTGTACAGTCTATATATGAGTATATATATATATATATATATATATATATACATATATAGATATTTATGAGTAGTGTAAATACAGGAATGTATCGAAGAAAATCAGAATATATATATATAAATATTATATCACGCATTCATTAGCACATACATACTGCAGTGTACATTTAATATATTTACATACTAAAATATCGTATATATTACAGGTGATCTCTTGTAATATACAGATTTATAATGAATATTAAATTGTTAAATAAAATCATGAAAAAAAAACTATTTCAGAACTCACACAATCCTAAAAATTCGAATGTCAATAGTTCTGTAATATAGCAGCTTTCTTAAATTGAAGTCAATATATAAATATTTATAGATATAGAAAATAATTCTATTTTTTGGCACCATTGAATAAATTCCAATTTCGATATTACACTTGTAATTTCTTTGTGTCTCTATACTTGCAAGAGAATCACCTGTAACGTAACATGTATACAAACCACAAAGTGTATGTACTTATGGCAATGTACAAGTCCATACCTGTTTACAAATACTATGGTATTTATCATTGCGGTATTTAAATTATAAATACATAGAATCGCAATCTTCGATCGTTAAGTAACTTCGGGAGTAACTACTTTCTGTGATACTGATTTAGTTGCATTGTATGCTAATGCTTCAAATCGATTTAATACAGTATATATAATATATATAATATAATATAATATATATTAATACATGTATATAATATATAAGATATATGATATAATATATATTAATGTGTATATAATATATATGTACATATATATATATATATATATATTTGTATATAATATATATGTATATATATATATAATATATATGTATATAATATATATGTATCTTTATATTAGTCGACGAGAACGTTTTATCAGTCTAATTTACACTTGTTCGTGGAATTCGCATAATGGATTATTGGAGGAGAATTGTGACGTTTATAAATTTGAAAAACCCATGTTCTCTAGATTCTTCGATAGCATGAAAGAAAAAATAAATTCAGTTTAATATGCAGCATCGTAATCTAGTACATGTTTCTAGATATGTGTATGGAAACGACATACATGCATGTATATAACAATCTATATTCAGGGTGTCTCATCTAACGTGACGACTAAAAATTGCTTCTAAATGATTCACTATATGAAGAAATATTTTAAACAAAAGTGATATCAACAGGATCGCATGGTGGAACAATTTACAAGTGATTTTGAATCATAACGTTGAGTGACTCATCCCGCATATTTTTTGTTAATCATGAATATTGGTACAAACACTTATTCAAATACTCGTGTGACTGTGTGAACTGAAATCGTAATCGTTGGTAATTCACCTGTGTATAACTTTTTATACATACATTCGTATTTACATATAGGTTGTTCGCTATCAAAAAGCTATGTCTCAATAGATTTATATAAGATAGATTATTACTTATATTTCGCAAAATTCTTTAATATAATACAAAAAAAACTGTTGTAAAAAAGCTGCTCCCTTTTTGTAAGAGGACACACATTGCAGACAAAAACATTAGTAAATCTGTTTGCTTACGGTATACGTTTAACAAGGTATAAAATAGTAAATATAAATTACAAATGTTGCAAAGGAATTCTTAGAATATAGTAATACCCGATAACATTTTTTTACTTGGTTACATCATTTCCTTCTTTTATACATCGACACTATTATTTATATACGGTATATGTGCTGTATAATGTTTTCATAATTTGCTATTAGCTTTATATAAATCACTGATGTCCTCATCGATGGTATTATACTTGCCATACGAAGTATCGCTTAAGTGTGTCCTTATTGTACAGAAACTAAAAGCATTTACTGATTTACGTAATAACATTATATGGCACATTGCAAATGTTTTACGATTCTTAGAGGGTTGGCTTTGTGCATTTCTCAATTCCAAATGGTAAATATCAATTGTAGGAGTAGTCGTTAAAAATACATCTCGTTAAAAAGGATGTTTAATTTAATAAAATCGTATGAAAAATACCAAACAAATAACAGAACATAAATAAAAATTCGTATTTGCATAATCACAAACAGTTTTTACAAATAGCGTTTCTTTTTTCTTTTTTTTTTTGCGAAAATAAGTCAAAATATTTATATCATAAAGGAAAAACAGTACATAAATATTTAAATTTTAAAACAAACATAACGTGGTTCAATATTCAAATATTAAACAGACCTTTCTCTAAGAATCCGATGGAATGTAGAAGGTAAAATATATTTTCTATGGAAGTATGAATGTCTTAATTTATCGAAGTAAAAGTAACAAGTAATTTTTTAGTTGATTAAATAGAAAATACTTACGGCTAATAATTCATTAAGATAATCTGCATTGAACTTTGCAGTTTCGTAGAAAAAGAAATTATAATAAGATTTTGTAATGCCACCTTAACGATAGATTAGTACTTTCTATAAAGACTCGCAAGACGCCCAGTCTCTAATATCAGCACTTGCTTTGTATTCGACTTTTATATGGCACAAATACAAACGCGTAAACTTTGCATAGTGTTGTGCCTGGTATAAAATATTTCGACAGATGTTGGTAATATGCAACTAATCAATGATGACACTGACTTTCGAATTACTATAGCGTTAAGTCATTGTCAAACGTCAACTACATCGTTATCATAGTTAAAATTCGAATCATGTAAAAAAGAAGTACGTCGTAGGTTATAACTTATTCGTTTCTCTTCAGCCGTTTTCGGCACTTCCATTACCTAAAAACACAATAGTTTATTATGAGCGTATGCGATCACATTCTGGGTAAGATATTTCATAAATACTTTTCCAACATTTTTATATACACTGGGTGTACAAAATGTTCGTGCATCTTTTAAAAACGAGTAACTTTTTCAAAATTTGACCCAACAGATTTGAGATGTTGAGAACAGAGTTTTTTTGAGATGTTGGAAGTTTTAGATTTTTTAATTTTTTATCTGTGATCAATAACAATAACTTGTGACCAATAACAATTTAAAAAAAAAGATTTACACATTAGCTAGCAAGCTAATCCTTCTAAAGTCTCAAAAAAACTCAAGCTGTTGGGTCCAACTTTAAAAAACTTATTCGTCTTTAAAATGGTTTACGAATACTTTGTACATCAATAGCACGTAAATTTGATAGTTCATATTAATAGGATTCAAGCGCAAAGAAATTATATTTAAGCTGTTATAAATGGGTTTGTGGGAAAAACGTTGTTACGTGGACATATAAAAATAATTATACCTTGGTATCTGGTTGGTTGTTTGAACGTTGAAGCACCGACCTCCATGCTGCAGGTACGGTATGCTCTAAAATAATATGTACAGCAAGCTTCTTAATATAAAGGTTGATCATGCTGTTTTTTGAGGAAAAAAAAAAAAACAATTGGCTTCTAATATAAAGTAGCGTGTGCATCGGATAACGTATACGTATGTATAAGGTTGCTATGTATGTACAGAGCATGCATCGTAACAAATCAAATCTCCGAGTTACCGTGTTCTTTCCTTTCCGTTTTATTCTTGCTTAAACTAGCTGCCAATTCTCTGACAGATCGCTTTTCTACGCTTGTATTGCTTAAAGAACTAGCGGTGCTACTTGCTGACAATGTCGGTGGCAACGAAGCGGGACCACTTACACCACTATCTGTTGACTCGTCAAGAGCATCACCAGAATCTGGCGTATTCCCTGCTGAAGTATTTGGACTAGAACCATCGCTTAATAAATTAAATTCTCCTATAAAATTAAACGAATCTGGTATAGTGAGCTTACATCGATAACGTGTAGAATAATGTATGTACTATAACATCGTTACTACAAAAAGATATTTCCTAGTTACTTGTATGATTATATTAGAATGTTACTCACTTTAACATTACATGTATGCGATTTACAAACAATTATTTTTAATATATATTAAAGAATACTGTTTCAACATCACTCGAACTCACCGGATTTCCTATCGGTGGCCATACTCCAAGGCCTTGGTTTCGGAGCTGTTGCTGGCGGAGTTAATTTAGTCTTTGATAGAGCACCGTTACTTTTCCCCTCGCTGGTCGAACAATTTCCCTTAGATAACGGTTTTAATACTGGAGACTTTGATGCTTCGGAAGTGTTTTTCGTGCTGTTGCCGTTTGTCGGACTTCTAAGATCGAAACCAATCGATCTTAGCTTGAGGGAAGGCAGTGGCTGGCTCGCTGATTTGTCCATGTCCATGGCCGATTTTTTTGTTAAGCTTTTTCTGCTTTCGTAATCTTTAGGAACAGACGTTGCAAGAGATACATCCCTATCTGAAGAATTCGCAGCGGTTGTTAGTTGTAACATTTTACCGTTCTCATCGGAATCCCGCGAGCTAACTGAATTTGTACCAGATCCAGCGATTGGCAACGTGCTACGTTTCGAAACGTCAGCCGTATTCACTAAACTATTACTACACGTCCCGTTAGAACTATCGGATTTCGCAACGAATCTTTCGTGATTTTGATCATTATCAGTCGTATTCCGTCGAGCTAATGGGGATGCAGTTAATGGTGAATCACCTTGAGATCTCCTACCGACGAGCGGAGAAAACTTCTCCAAATTATCGCTAGACCGTGATCGTGGTGCCGGCTCGAGGAGAGTTTTTAACATTGGCGAACTACAACCAGGTTTCTTATCCGTATCGGGTGGAATACTTTTATGACTGGCAAGCGACAAATTCGGGCTGCCATCGGTCGGGAACGTATGCAAGGAGCTGCAAATTAATTCAAAACAAATTTTAATGCGTATGCGAGCTCTAGTCATAAATTACGCTACAGTATAAAGAATGAATTTTTTGGAGTATAGTTTCGGATTTCGTTCAAATTTGAATATGTAGTCTTTAGTGACCTATGAATTTCGATTTTACAGACGTGTAAACAAAAATGTCACCCTTTTTTCATTAAATCGTAAGACTAGAACCAGCAAACCAATGAAAATGAGTTTTGAGGAGCTTATAGAGAATACATAAGAATATCTACTAAAAATGTGTTCTTCACCATTTATTTTGCAATTGTTTTAAACAAATGCAATGTTTTCATAGCGGAGCACTTTTGAAAAATTTCAAAGAAAATGAGAAATTACCTGTTTTTAAAAAGATAAGACATTTTAATTTAGAAACTTGGTAACATTTTACTATAACTCTTGAACCATAACAGATATCGGGACGAAATTTCCACTAAAAGTCATCAAAAAATTATTCCTATCTACTATTAATAATCTCTAATTTTACCTATCATCGCTTGTTGGAGATATGAGAGGCGTTGTCGGCGTAGTTGGTCGGAAGAATACATCGAGGCCTTCTCCAAGAGCGAGACCATCCATCGGTTGGTCCGGTCTCAACATTGGTCTGGTAGGTGCTCTAGTTTTTGTTCGACGGGGTCTAGATTTGACTAAATGTTGCAACTGTTGACCCACTGTATTGGGCAATTCCGAAACAGAATCTAAAGACTCTGTCAAAGAATGTTCTGTTTCTGAAATGGCTAAAAACCGTGTTATTAATTCAGAGTTCACGAATACATCAAATTCTCGTGTTGAAATGATACAAACCTTCTGCTTGACTTTTTGGCAATGGCGGTAGTAGGTCAGGAATATCATCGGCAGAAAGCCCCTCAACCGAATCAACCACAGATTTAGGTCTCAATTTCCTTCCGTGCAAACTTTTACGTTTGTTCGATAGGTGTGGTGTAGCCTAGACGAGAACATCAATTGTTAATGTCACTAATATATCGTTTAACTATAATCTATATTGATGTAGGGCATTCAAACTATTACCATTTCTCTCGCAAATGTAACATAAATATAACTAAAGAAAACACTTTGTGTGTAGTACATTACAAAATCTTGATAAACTGAAACGATAAGCGGCATTAAACATATAAATATATTCCACCGATACTTACGAGATTTAAATAATCCAATTTCTAGTCAGACATGGAACCATGATATTATAATTTACTAACTGTTATTGTTAATAACTAGACAACGGATCTTTATGCGAAATAAAAATTTTTTTACCTGAATTGCAACAAACTGGGAATGAAGTAGAGATTCATTTTCTTTCTTAATATATGTATACAATTGTTAGAAAATAATACAAAACTATTTTCAAATTCTTTTAATGTTTTTACTGTCTTAAATTACAGCATAAAAATCCGCTGTCTATTAATAACACAGATCTGATATTATTCGTGGAATGAATTGTGTTTACTCACCATTGGAGATTGATCGCTAGAACACTGACCAATGGAATTTACTAGCGAGTATGTTTCCGGTGGACAATCTTCTTCAGAAGCTAGGCTGGATCTACCGATAGCTAACGATGTAGACACACCTACTGTACTTGTAACACCTATGACACTGCCACTGCTCATCGAGCCAGCACTAGGCCGTAGTACATCTGGCGTGCTGCTTCTTGTTCTACTATCGCAATCGCCGATCTAATAATACCGACATACAAATTCAAATATTTCTCTTCTTTGTTAGAACATTATTTCCTTGTGCATCCTACGTACCAAATTCTTGTAACTTCTGGATAACGATTCGATTACTTCGTCTGTTATTCTATCAGACACGTGAGCAGCAACGGCTAAGTTTAATTCGCTGTAAAAAATAAAAAAAGCATTGTATAACATCAACGTAAAAGACGAATCATTTCATTTATGGTAAACAATTTTTACTTGACTCTGTTGACTATATCTGCTCCAGCTTGTTCTGTAATCGTAGTATGTATAAATTCACTATTAATTTGGTTTTTCTCTTTGCAACTATTACGCAGGTCATCTTCCACGGCAATTGATTCACTCTCATCTCCCTTGATTACTGTCTGCTGCAGTATCGTTGGACATTGATCGTTCGCACATTTTATCATCGCATCCAAAGAGTCCTGTATTTGAATTTAAATATTACTAGTTTATCATCAGACTTTAGATAACAATATATAATACAATATTATTGGGATACGGAGCGGAGGTATGAGGATGGGAGGAAAGACCCACCCTACAGTATTATTAAAGACATAAAATGCATACCTGTAAATATACAGTCACAACTTTATGAAGCTCGCTTGCCATGTCATGTAATTTCAATTCAATTGGATTATTTTCGTCCCGTCTTTGAAGTACTTCGTGCAATCTTGGCAATAGCTAAAACAAATGAGTTTCATGAAAATATAGTCTGGAAGCTTGTGCATTAATTTACTTGTACCTGCTTCGAATTATCCGCGTCCTGTATAAGTCCAGTGGCATAATTAATATCGTTGTTAGCGTCGCAGCTTTCAGCCGCGATGGCTTTAATAGTATCCTGAGTCTGTACAACCAGTCTATCGACCATTTGTTGAGTGGAGCTTAATAGAAAACCTTGTTGCAGTCTAAAAGCTTGACCGTGGCTATACTTGCAAGGTGTGACGTTTCTTTGTAACAAATCTTGTATCTTTTTGGCTAATTGTTCAGTTTTCTCAGCAGAGGTTTTCATACAAGGCTGCAGATCGTAAATTGGAAATGGCATGTGTCTCACGCTACAATTACTTTAATAGAAAAATGTATATTAGTCAATGCACGAGTATACTTGCGACGATTAATAGAAAAAAACAATATACGTACTTCTCCAAAGCATGAACAATGTCTGCGTAACCTAGGAGCGTGATGTTGTTTTTATCGTAAATAATGGCCCTCAAGTGATTGTTGATCTGCAGTGCTTTGGCTAATAATCTTGCACCAGGATCACCAATTTGATTACCACTAATATCTAAAGTATGAAGACACGTATTACTACCGAGAGCGTTAATAAGATTATAGAGATCAGACTTTAATCGAGAATCCGGTAAATGTAATGCTTGCAAAACGCAGTCGTCCTCTTGAAGCATTTGCACAAGAGCGTCCATTACAATGGCAATATGTTTACTTTTCATACTAACAGTGTTACGGCCCATATATAATTGTTTTATAGATTTGTTCTTTCCTATAGCAGTTATTACTTGCGCTAGATCGACATCCATGTCTATAAAAATACCGTTAATGGGCCATGTAGTTCATAAGCTTTCAAGTAATGAATTAGGGATGTGCAAGAATTTTCAGGATCTCGCACACCCCTAGTAATTAACAATCATTTCTGTCTCTGCTACAAGTAGACAGCGGATTTTATGTGTTTATGACAAAAATGAGTAGGTGTGAATTGAAATAGTAGTTGTTGTACTGACTATTTGAAACAGTAGAAACATTAAAAGAATTTAAAATACTTTTATATCATTTTCAACCTGTCGAACATTATACGAAAGAAAATAAACTTCCAGTCCCTCTGGTTTGTTGCGATTCAGGTGGAAAATTTTTATTTTGCATAAAGATCCGCTGTCTAGCTATAAGCGTGTACATACTGCTGTCGGAAATATCCAATGATGCTATGCAACGCACACCATGTATACATGACTCGAGCACGTGAGCGCCCATAGAGCCTAAGTTGTTTCCACTCATATCAAGTTCTAAACCAACTGTACTTTCATTGCACGCCAAGCCCAGTAATAAATGCTTCAACGCTTCTAACGGCAATTTGCAGCAAGCTATATTTAAGTACTTTAATGAAAGTGTCGCTGTGAAGAACTGTTTAAAGCTGGGTGGTATTTCTTTGGTTTTTTTGCTTGAGAAAGAATTGCGAGCGACATTCAAATGGACTAGATTAGTTGCACAACCCCGTAGTAGAGCACCAAAGAGCTGGATAAAATCAATTCAAACATGTAGATGTATATTTGTTCGTTGCGAATACGCTTTATCGTGTACAAAGGCTGAATACTTACACATTCTAGTGTAGTATCTGTACCGCTTAGATCTAAGTGAGTTAGGCTATTAGGTTGTGCTAAAAAATTGCACAAATTCTGCAACAAAACGACAATTATGTTAGAATTGCGAAGCAATGAAATTGCTACGTGAAATTCTATAATCTTGAATGTGAAAACTTACATTGATGTCATCTTTTAGAGAGTTTTCCGAAAGATTCAAATATTGCAGGCTAGTCTGCATGCTCCTATTTAAACTTAACGCATGTGAGACTTGACTTATTCCTTTCCCTGTTAGTCCACAATGTGCTAAGTTTAATTTTTGTAAACCTTTAGCTAGCTTGCCAATGGGGCCACTTAAATGTGCACCTCCTTAAAAATCATATTGTATCGTGAACGATTTTATTTCGATTCGCAAACTGTTTGCACCATACTAGTTCAAACAACACTTACCTTTATCTTCGATAGTATTGTACGACAAATCAATGGTTTGCAACATTGTGTTAGCATTGGACATTAAAGCTAATGATAATTTATGTGCGAAATCCCTGCAACAAAATACATCGATTAGCTTCACTTTTACTAAATTATTTTTTGAATTTTGTTGCTTCATGTTTACCACTTAATCCCAAGATTATCCAGATAAAGTTCTTGAATGGAGAGAGATCTGCGCATAACGTGTAATAATCGTTCCAAAGGTTCATGACTCAATTTCAAATGAGACGCTCGTAATTTTGTGAACCAAGTATTATATTCCAAGGCAGAAATGATTGGCACCAAATCTTTCTGATCCAAATGATCGAAATCTCTTAAATTTAATTCCCTTGTATCATGAGAGAGGTATATAGTATCAACATCCTAGAAACAGATAACTTTATCAAATCAAATATTCGTGTAATTAATGCTACCATTAGTTTCTTCATATTTTTTCGAATATTACCCAAGCGACCTCGTCCCTGTACAGTACACCGTGTAGATCACACATGCACGCATACTGAGTTGAAAAACCACCACAAGGCCCGGTGTGTCTTGTTGCCTCTGTACTTCTAGCTAATTCACTACCTCTTATACTTTGCAATCTACTAGCTGGTATAACTTCTATTTTTCTTATAATATAACTGTAAAAAGAGTATCGATATTAATGTTATCTATTCACAGAGAAATATTTCCAATAGATCAAGTGTTAAACGGCCCACAGACAAAGTTCGAAAGATCAGTCGTATTCGCTTGTGTCCACAAACGAAATCGTGTTGCAGTAAATTTTCGTGATGTCACCGAGCAGCCACACTTGTAATATTACTTCAAGAGACTAAAGGAAGAGTGTGTAGAAGAAAGAAACAGTGTAAAAGATGATTACGTAAATGGCATGTACATTCTAACGTGAACTTATTAGAACTACGTACCAATGAACTGGCAGATTTCAAGAATTATTTAAGAATATACGAAGAAGCTTCCCTTTTCTTGTTAGAACTAATTCGCCATAAAATTATAGAACAATCCGTAAATATGAGAGAAACAATTAGTGCTGAAGAAAGATTGATTGGACTGGAAGTTCCTATAAAAATGTCCCCAAAACTTGCTGGCCAATTTACGAAACATTAAAAGGAGAATATTTGAAGTGACAAGGACATACTATTAATACTGGTTAATAACTGTCCACAAACTTTGATCTACAAATCTACAAATTGTACAACCGCATCACAAACGTTGCAATTGTCTTTCAGACGGTGAGACAACATAATTTGGACAATTTGTTGTATGATAAATTGCATTGTCTGCAGGCCGTTTTAAAGTAAACATGTAACAGTACTATATGGACATACTTTAACGGTACTGTGGGAAAGATATTTCGGATTGCAGTATGTAAGGCCTCGATCATTGCATCTACTTCCGTGGTGTCTGCGCCTGCTCCTGTAGTAGTAAAATTGTAATACCTCTCTCCAACAGTTAATAATAACTGGTTTGCTCTTTTGGATTCTATAGATGTTATTTCTAAGTAATGAAAGTGACAGTCGAGCTGAAAATTCACAAACAACATTGATTCTAATAGTTTATTATCAATTCAACCGATTAAATAAAGCTTGATAATATGATCTTACCCTTGTGGGTACTTTGGCCGTTAAAAGAAACAGACGGCATGGTGAAAAAACCTGAAAAATTACGAAAATATGTAATTTTAATATTTATGACAAAAAATGAGTAGGTGTAATTTAAAACATTAAAAACATTGGATGAATTTCAAAATACTTTTATATCATTTTCAACCTATCGAACATAATAAATTTTTATTTTGCATAAAGATCCGCAGTCTATCCTTAATGGTCTTTTTACATTGAAAACAACATAACAATATTCTTGGATTTCATGCATTAATGCAAATTTGATGCATCTATAACAAAAATGAGTAGGTGTAATTTAGAATTATAAACAAATTAGAAAAATTTAAATATAATGTACTATTGTTTTCATCCTATTAAACATGTTAAGAGAGAAAATAAATTTTTAAATCTTCCAGTTCGTTGAAATTCAGGTGGAAAATTTTTCTTCTGCGTAAAGATCCGGTGTCTAATTGTTACTTACTAGAACACGATTTTCTTGTTTATCCTGCTTTGTTTCCAATTTCACAACATTTTTTAATAATATCTTCACGTGCTTGCCGAGTAGTGCTTTCACCGATTCTGTAAAGAATAAGATGAATTTATAAGGGGACCTGTTCCATGCAGCGCGACGAAATCGTCGAAAATTGACAGAAATATTTGTGAAAATTCTCTCCTAACCCAACTCGCGTCGAAAACGAAAGAAATGAAATAATTATAAAAATTTTACGTGAACTTTGTTAAGCAAACGACTATTTAAATCGATGAGTAATATGTACACTCGGCGAGTATGACAGGTCGACGATACGAACGTAAACATTCAGGATCAAGACAAACCGTTTAAATCTTTCGTAAGCTGGGATCTGGTTGACATTTTGCTGATTGGTTTATCTGTCTAACATAACCGGACCCATTTAAGACATTGTTTAATTTTCTGTCAGCCGGTGACTGAACTTCTATAGCTTGCTTTAAAAAAAAGTTAAGATAATGGGCGATGTCACGAAACTATAAAGCAGAATAGCCGCCATATTAGCACCTGCCCGCAATCCATTCTGTTCCATTCCGGTCCGTTTCATTATTACCAGTAATTCTACGGTTCATAATTTTTAAATGATTTTATCTTTCACAGAGTATCAGTAAAATACAATATTTAATTTCTATATTTTCCGAATAACTTATTTTTACAAATCCACCGTTTCATAATACATGTAATATAACAATTCATAAAACAATCAATCTTGAAAATTTCGTATGTATACATATATATATATATATATTTATATTATACGTATACGCACAGAGTAAAAAGCAGATATAATAAATAAAACAACTGTTTATTCCGACAATTTATAATAGTCAGCTTTTTATTAATATTTACATACACAATTGTATTGAAATTTAAAATATATAATAATCTTTCATTTTCCCTGCTGAAGAAATTATAACAACATTGATACACGTAAATAAAACTTTTAAAAATGCCACTCATTCCACAAAATACTATATTATGTTCATACGGTGTTCATGTTATATATACAGTATATGTATACAGTATATGTATATATATACAGTCAAGTGCGCGGGAGCGAACATATACCACCATCGGCGTAAAGGTGAAGTAAGAAACAAAGATAGAGAGTGAGATATGTTTCTTGCAGGAGAGACAAAGACAGAGAATACGAAACAACTTGTTTTTTCGATGAGCTTACTACAGATGCATTTAGCGAAGAAGCAATATTTTGTTATACTCTTTGTGTTGAAATATTCTCTGAATTATTGTGGGGTATCGTACAGAGCCCTTTCTTGCAATTTGTCTCTTGAAACTTTATAAACAATAATAGTGTACATTTTTATAGAAGAAATTTTTTTCTGTACACTTTTTCCAAATGCTCTTTGTGTTTAAATATTCTCTGTATTATTGCGGGGTAGTGTACGAGCCCTTTTTTGGAAAAAAAGTACAGAAAAAAATTTCTTCTGTAAAAACGTACACTATATTATTGGTTACAAAGTTTCAAGAGACAAATTGCAAAAAAGGGCTCTGTACGATACTTCGCAATAATTTAGAGAATATTTCAATACAAAGAGCATAAAAAAATATTGCTTCTTCGCTAATTGCATCTGCAGTAGGCTCATCGAAAAAAACAAGCTGTTTCATATTCTCTGTCTTTATTTCTATATCTGTAAAATACCTATTTCCATATATAACCACGCAAATAAGTGTCTTCGTCATTGCGTGTACATTCGATCAATCATGTTTGCAGTGAAAAGAGTGTCCAATATTGTTCCAATTCGATTGTTTAAAGCGTATTCAACAAATTCAAAAATTGTTGATGTTACGCACGACGATGGTACAGGTAAATGTGTAAATATATTTATACAGAGTGAGTCCGAAGAAACAGAACACCTAAATAAATATCTCCGTTACTTTTCGTTATACAAAAAAATTTCTTAGGACAAACTTAAGTTACACTGTTTAAAGGGTCACATGTAACAGTGTAAGGGAAAAAATTTTCAAGGTCATTTTTTTATGAGATTTCAACGTCATCGATGTTTTTTTAAATGGAATGATATATCTTCGTTAACGTAATGTTGTAGCTGACAAAATAACGAATTCATCCATGTAACACAATGTGACCTACAAATGACCTTCAACCCAGAAAAATGGAATAAATAAAATCTTGTAAAAAAATGACCTTGAAAATTTTTTCCTTTACACCGTTACATGTGGCCCTTCAAACAGTGTAACTTTGTCCTAAGAAGTTGTTTTGTACAACGAAAAGTAACAGAGATATTTAGGTGTTCTGTTTCTTCGAACTCACCCTGTATACTGATCGATTGTTTTTCTTTTCGAATTATCTTTTTATCTAAATGAATATTTTCGTTAACAGGTATTACTACGATATCAATGGCGCGCCAACCAGTAAATGGATTAAATAAAGAATTATTAAACGCTTTAGAAACATCTTTATTAGATGCTCAAAGGAATCGTCCTAAAGGCGTTATATTGACGTCTACATTGCCAACTATATTTTCAGCAGGACTTGATCTACTGGAACTTTATAATCGAACCGAAAATCAATTAGCCGAATTTTGGCAAGCGTTACAAGATACTTGGTTGAGTTTGTATAGTTTGGAAGTTCCAGTAGCTGCTGCCATCAATGTATTATTTTATATTATTTATTAGAATGATATGCACGTACAGTGCTTTCATTTTAAATCGAACAATTAAATTATTTCCAGTATTATATATATATTCTGTATTATATATATTATTATATATTATTATATATATGGGCTTCGCGCAGCCCAGAAATGGACTTGGTATCTCATTCTACTTTCTCACTCATTCAGTTCAATTTTCTTATTCAAGTAATGAACTTTAAATCAATAGAATATTTTCCATTTTGTTCTATGATCTTTTGCCATCTTTCCGGTAGCTTCATAATTGCGTGTTCATAAAATTTCTGGTCCTTATCGGCAAGAAACTTATTCAAGTCATTCACAAATCAATCATCGAACATCATCAAACAAAATTGAAAATATTTTATTGATTAAAATTCATTGCTTGAATAAGAAAATTGGGTTTTGTTTCATCTTAAATTACCGAAATTACTTTCTTGCCAACCCAATGAATCTACTTGCCGCTTCTATTTCTAGTTAGCTTATTTCCAGTATTATTAATATGTAGACTGCGGATCTTTATGCAAAATAAAAATGTTTTGCATTGATTGTGAGAAGCAGGAATAACATAAAAATTGATTTCATCCCGTAACGACTTTGTTAGATTAAAAGCAACATTACAACATTCTTGAATTTTCTAAATCTTGTACTGTTTTATATTTCGCCCAACCAATTTCTTCATAAATGTATAAAGATCCGCAGTCTATTAATATATGTTTTTATTTTTAAAGGGTGCCTGTCCTGCTGGAGGATGCATACTAGCACTTTCTACAGAGTACAGAGTACTCGTCGAAGGAAAACATACCATGGGACTGAACGAAACACGTTTAGGAATTCCAGTTCCTAAACTGTTTAAAGATCTATACATTGATGTAATAGGATACAGAAAAGCTGAAATAGCATGTTTACGGTAATTATTTCGCGATAAGCATATAATGTGTAAGAAATTGTTTATAACGATAATAATTTCAATCTATTTAAATATATTCATTCAGCGGGACTCTATTTCCACCGAAAGAAGCATTACAAATTGGACTTGTAGATGAATTGGCTACCGACAAAACAGAAGCAATTAATAAATGCCAAAAATATATTGAAGAATTTAAAAATATACCTGGTAAGTTCATTGAACTGATTATTTCAAAGAAAATTGATTTTTAAAAATTTCAATATAGCTCTAGGTCGACCGATCACAAAACTGATATTGAGAGAACCGAATCTGCGTTGGATGAAAGAAAATCGGGAGAAAGATACTAAAAACTTTGTAACGCACTCTCAATCATCAACTGTGCAGGCTGCTTTGAAATTTTATATTGAATCGTTGAAGCGATAATAGGGATACTTTTAAATGTTACAAACTTCTATATTGTTGCTAATAAATTCACTATTTTTATATATATTAATGTATATCATGTAAATTTATTAATATGTTAACAGCGCTGGATAATTATAATTTAGTCACATTTTATACCGTTTTTGCACTGGTTATTTTATAATAAATTTGATTACATTATCAAGATCTACTAAACTTTAATCGGCAAGGGCCTCTATGGCTTCCACGTCATGAATGTTTATATTTAAATGTTGCAATAACTTTATTGAAGAAGTCTCCTTTTGTTGAGAATCTGCGAAATGTGAGATTTCCAGTACTTGTTTGTCATTTCTTTCATTTTCTCCTCTGTAAAATTGAATTTTACAGCTTCAGGGTCCATATAGTTATATATACATATGTATACGATAGGGAAGCATAAAACTTACACAACTATTTGTTCCACATATTCTTCGAGCCAGTTTTTCAAACGACCTACCATAGTTTCTTCTCTAGCATCAATTGCCTGTAATTAAGAAATTCTCTAATATGTTCAGTAGCTTGGGAAGTCGAAGAATTATTACCTGTAAATGCTTTTCATGAGAGTTACTAAGATTCGTAGCTAAAGTATCTTTGTCTCCGCATAAATCTACTAGATGTTTTGGTAATTTTGCATCGTCTCCGATACCACTTAGATAATATAAGACCAACGCGTTAATAGTGTCGTTATATTCTGCTTCACGGTTTCGCAGCTGCGAGAAATGTCCTCGGGCAGCTGTTAAAAACGTATCTACCATGTCTGACATATTCAGTCTAAATACTTCGTTTACATCCTTCGAAATATATATGAATTAATATTTACTGGTTGACATTAAATTTTTCTTTCGTCAAGACATACTTCAATTTGTTCATGTAATTCCATTTCAAGAGACATCAAGTTCGACCAGCTGTCACTAATCATGTCATTATAGTCGTCTGCAAGTTCTTGCACTTTTTCTGTTATTTCTTCAATGGCAATATTATCCATGTTACTGTGAAACTTATTTAGCAGGGGATTAATGCTCAATAAAAATTCGGCTTTCTTTGTTAGTATGTCATTTACGATTCTGGAAGTAGAAATGATAATTATTCTAATGATTTATATTCTTTTTAAGTCACTTACAGTCGACCCTGATCTTGCGAAGATTTTTTCCCATTATCGAGAGCAGTTGTAAAAAGATTTATTTCGTCGATTCGTTTTTGGTGTTCTTGTAGGCCAAACTCACACAATTCTTGGCACAAAACTACAAAACTTTTCTCGTACTCAGCGTAAACATTTTGAGCATCTTCAGTCACCATAGTGAATTCTTTACCCACTAAAGAAATACGTGTTTCCAAAATTATTTTATTATTCTTGTCCTACTTTTATTTAACAATCTCGATAGAATAATTAATGTGAAACCTGTATCGTCTGCAAACATTTGACGAAATAGGTAATCTCCGTCAAGATGTTCTACATACGCAGTAGTAAGAAAGGCTAATTTTTTTTCATATTCTTGCTGCATGCTCAATTCTTCTGTCTCTTCAACTTCTTTTTCTTCCAATGTATTTAAGAGCCTACTAACATGATGAAATAAAAATGAGCTTATTAGTAGTATAAGTGTTATAAGTAGACTGTAGATCTACATGCATTTATAGCAAAATTGAGATGAAATTGAAAATTGTTGAAAAATTTTCAAAATTGAAGATGTCAATATATGATTTCTTCTCTATTAAAATCATTAAGGGAAGAAATAAAATTCGATTTAGAAAAAAAGTCTAATTATCTGTATAATTATAATTATACAGATTACAGTCTAATTATGAGTATTATCATTGTTTTGTAATTACTAATGCTTCTCCGCAGCACTTTTCCGTTCTTCGTTCGTTACCATTTTATATTGATAATAAAGCAGTTGAGGTATAACCGCGAATATGTATTCAGAATATCCAGTTTCTTTAGTACACGGATTCTCATCCATATTTAAACTACGAAGATTCTTAAATTTCCGTAAATAAAGTGCCTGAAATAACAACTTGATAAATAGAAATATTAGAAGTATTAATGTACTTTTAGAAAGTATCTGTTGCGTGTATTACATGTTCCCAATCTGTTACGAGATTATTACCAATGCTAAAAATCGTAAGATTATGTAAATCATCTATATTCTTTATTATCGTAATTCTATTGTTGTATAAAAGTAATATTTCCAATTTTGTTAAGCTATTTAAATTCTCCATTACGTATATCCGATTGAAAGATAGATCTAACTCTTTTAAGTGTATAAGAGTATCGAAGTTTTCTATTTTGTCAATAATGTTGTGCGATAACGACAACTTTATAAGATTCGATATCGCCCATAGATAATCAATTTTTGAAATATCTGAAACAAAAAATAATATAGGAACACGTAAAATTATAGAAATGTAGTTCAGATTATTTCCTTTCACGCACTAAGAAATTCTATCCGAATTTCTTTTGCTTCTTCTAAATTAATTCCGTCCTCAAAGAAAAGTTTGCCAGCTTCTCCCTTTGGTCCTTGCTCGATTATTAACTTTATAAGCATATTTTGATTTATCGTCCGAGGCTGCACAAATTCTTTGAGGATAGTGGGCATGCCCTCTTCGACCAGCATTTTTCAATGTTTTTTTATTGTTTCAAATCAATAAATAAATGATTATTATCAATATAATAGCGTAGTATACCACGAAAGCGATGCTTGATTTTCCTATTTTCAATCGGTTGCCGTGCAACGAAATCAGATTCCTACATTTTTCCTACAGAGGACTCTTACTCGAAATTCTGGTGTTCAATAAATGAATAAAGAATAGCCAATTAACAACGGCTAACAAATACTTTATTTGACATCTAAAGTATTAGAAACAAGTACGAACATATATAAAGATCCATTTCAATAATATATTGGTTTGCGACTTATTTGTATAGAATTAGTCTATTCGCATAACGTTTGAAGAAAATATACAAGTACTTAGAAGTACTACGACTTCACGACGATTTTCTTCATGTACTTATCCATGAATTTTTTCTTCGGTTTCTTGTTGACAGAGTTTATTGAAGTATTTAGTGTGTCGAGACCTTGTAGCGATGGTAAACTTATCGATTCTGTGATTTGAT
The DNA here is from genome assembly GCA_028455805.1 of Lasioglossum figueresi. Taxonomy (NCBI): domain Eukaryota; kingdom Metazoa; phylum Arthropoda; class Insecta; order Hymenoptera; family Halictidae; genus Lasioglossum; species Lasioglossum figueresi. The sequence goes on along the minus strand of CM052202.1, from coordinate 5,576,473 downwards.
TATAGTCTCTCGTATTATTCTCCGGTTTCGGGATCAATTTTTTCATAAATTGTTGCAAAGAATTACCGATTCTTTTTAGATTATTGTTATCTTTTGGATCGTACACATTGTGATTCGAATTCGGCAAACTCTCTAGTATGTCCTCCTTTGTAGTTTTTGTAAGGTCTTGGTTTTGCGAAGGTTCCGACTGCTTACTATTATGTTTCACGAAGTTCTCCATCACTCGACTCGGAGTTCGAATAGAGTCTCTCAATTTTCCCCAAAAATCGTACAAACCTGCCCTGTTGTAATCTACAACGGACACATAATTTAACTGCGGCGGTAATTGACATTTTTCGTAAAGGCACGGTATAATTTTCCTCTGGCACTTTTCTGAAATAAAGGAAAATGTAATATTATGGTATTACGCAGGACCGTATAATTTCACTTATAAAGCGTTAATAAGACGTACCAATGCTCAGTGCTTGAGCATAGTTCAAAAAGAACTTATTTGCCGAACTTCTCAAGAAATTCGATGTAACTATCACAATTAATCTGTTACACCTTTCAGAGATTAATCTCATAACGGCTACGTGCTCAAATGTAATACCCGCAATTAAATCTCGATCTTTTATACACAGCTGAAAAAGAAAAGGTAAAGATTAAACTTATAAATTCTTGTTACAATTATGTGTATTCGTTTTACATTTTTACCTTTAAGTTATGCTCGTTTTCTAGTTTGTTCATCATTTCAATAGCAAAATTCACATCTTCGTCTGCGTATAGTAAAAACGCATCGTAATTCTGATTGTCAAGACCTTGCGGTACTCTGAGGACATCATCTGTTAAAGAAATTGAACTTTCTTAATATTGGACCATACGATTTGAACTTTCTTCAGAAGTTAGAACAATTGATTTGCTACACGTGAACAAAATTTGAGACCTTCAGATGGCCTTAAGGGTTTGTTCTTCTTTAATTTGCATTATTCAGCAGCATGTAGTTGTCGCAGCTTTATGCTTCCGAATAATGCAAATTACGCCTTGTATACGTAAAAATAGGACTTTTGAGGACAACTGCGGCCTAGATTGATCTTTTATTTAGCGCCTTTGACTACTGAAAAATCATTTGCATTATCGAGAAATGAGAAGGCGCATATTTTTAAATATTAAATCTCTAGGCCCTCCAATTTTCAAATATTCAAATCTCTAGGCCCTCCAATTTTTAAATATTCTAATACTCCAATTTGAGGACGACTGCAGTCTAGATTGATCTTTTATCTAACGCTTTTCACTACTGAAGAATCCCATCGCATGCATTATCGAGAAATTCTGAAAACAAGACTACTTTCTTAAGTTATTACGTTTTAGAAACTTTACCTCTAGTCAGAAGGTTTTCGTCAATCTCATTTATAATTTCATTGGTTGTTGTTCGAGATCTTTTTACTTCTTCTAAATACTTCTCGGCATCCCTTTCTATAACAAAAATGTAGAATGAGACATGTAAATAAAAACAGCTTTTAAAATCGGCAATATTTTCAACACTAACCAAATAGTTCTGAAGTATCATCTAAAATATCCCATCTGTCCAGTTCTTCCAATATTGCTTGGAGATCTTTAATCGTTATGTTCTTCTGTTTCGTTTGCCAGGATGTTAGAATATAAGTAGACGGATCTGAATGCACTGTCAACAATGACATCACCTCTCCACCCAAATTGGATAGATGGGCAAGACCTCTCCAATCTCTGTAAAATTACATTCCCATCGTAACAAATGTAACACACAGTTGCGAATCCACAAATATATGCAATCACCAGAATGCAGATTTTATTGTATTAATGACAGAAATTAATAGGTGAAGTTTTTTTTGGTTTGTATGCAATTAATGCAAACTTTCTTTTCGAATATACTCGTAATCAATTAATCGACTAATTACCTGGGCAATCCATTCTCGGACGGAATAACTTTTGGAGGGTTTAATAACGTGGATATCACTTGTTTGGACTCTGTAGATAGAGCAACAAGTGGCACTGCTGACAGGTCATCTGTCATTTCTTCTTCCTGACTTAACCTCGAACTATTTTCATTGTAAACACTGGTCAACATCGTTGACAGCGTCCATGGACCTAACCCAGACCTAGACAGGTCCATGACAGTGTTAGCAAGACACCAAAATTTTGAGAAGAGTCCTCTGTAGGAAAAATATAGGAATGTGATTTCGTTGCACGACAACCGATTGAAAATATAGGAAAGATATACTTATTCATAGATTTACTGAATAACATATACATTATACAAATTGATTTATCTAATAATAATATATTTAAATATATATTTGGAACGCGTTCAGGGTAACACAGAGGAAAGTGTGGGTAATTAAAATGTACACATTCTATATAATTTACATCTTTTTATTAACAATAAAAATAAAAATTGTATGGCCTTTGGCCATCGTCTACTCGGCCCACGCGTCCGCCGCCGCGGTCACTTCCACGGCCTCCGCCACGATAATAAAAATGATATGATAATGATAATAAAAATAACATAGGAGGCCTATAGTTGAGATCAGGGATTGAAAACTATTATGATATCGGTTCCGGTTCTCGAAACAGTTATGAAGAACCGAAATGATGTTATAACTGTTACGAGAATATATCGGTTCTGGCTTACATATATCGGTTATGACACAGCCTTATGGTAGACAGAGTACTTTGCCCACATCCATCATCTGGTAGATGAAGTAATCTTGGAACATGGCATGTTATCTGAAGCCGGGTCTATAAATATATACGTATATATAGTCTAAGGATGAGGTATTGGCCAGAGAGGTTTTCTCGCGCAAGCGCGGCGATTTGATCATCAGTAAAGTAAAATTCTGGATAAAGTAGGGTACCTTGATCACCCTGTGATATTTTTAAAAAATATTATCATTTGATTGTGAGGAACGAATATATATATATATATATATATATAACATGTGTATTTGTGTATATTCTGTAACTCGTAGGACACTCGTCTTTTCTCGTGTCATGTATAATGTCCTGTTGTGTCGCGTCTCTCGTCCTGGAGTCTCTTTGTCCAGAACAGATTGTTCCGGTAAAACTTCCCGCCAATATCACTGCTCTTTATAATATAGATACGTTACTGTTTTCGGCGCGCATGCGCAATAAAGTCTGACCAATACTCATCGCTGGTTGAAGCACACGCGTGAATCGGTCTCAGTTTACACGGTAAAAATAGTGTTCGGTCGTCAATGGTATCATCCGAGGTAAATCTAACGATTTTTTCGGCATCATTCTTTGATGGCGGTAAAAGAGCGCGAATATCGAGGAATAAGTAACCAAAGTAACTTTCTGTGCGAATCATACCGTACAATACGGCTTATTGTCAACGATAAGCGCGCGAGATGTTTTTACACCTTGACGATCTTTGTTCGCGAAATTCGCCGTGCACGATTATACCGCATCAAATTGTTCTGCGAGCTCTTTAAGATATCCGTGATATCCGAGATGGACTCGCCAAGTCATGCTCGAACATCCCGCTATAGCTAATCATAAGTCGCATAGAAAATTTGTCGGTCTAATCGGTGCAAGTATTTCTCGTCTAGCTTCCCTGGGCGCCATAACAACGTCCATTTGTCTGTGACAATCGTTGTTCGATAAATGTTTGTTTTTCTCCGTTGCGTTTTGCGAATCATTCCCGATTTTTTATTATTCATTTTTATTGTCTTTTGTTTTACTTGCTTGTGTTATCTTCGACCTTCGCGGATTATTTCGAGGCATTCGCTGCCGAGTCGGATAGGGTGGATTTTACGAGTTCGGTAGAAAACACGTGTAAAATAGACCCAGAAAAATAATTATCGGCTCTGAAAAAATACAAGTAGACAGCGGATCTTTGTGCAAAATCAAAATTTTCTACCTGAATTGCAAGAAACCAGAGCGACATAGAAATCTATTTTCTCTCGTAATATGTTCAATAGGCTGAGAATCGTATAAAAATATATTTAAGTTCATTTAATATTTTTAATGTTTTAACCCTTGTGTAGAAACCAGGTACCCATTTGCTGCATTTCTTTCAACAACTTGTTAATGTTCCTCTAAAATTGTTAATGTCCATTCTTTGCTCTTTAATATATTCAATTTATAGTCTTAAAATGAAAAGGTTTTAAATAATCTATACATTTTGATTGATCACGTAAGGGTTAAATTACACCTACTCATTTTTGTCATAAACACATCAAATCCACTATCTAATTGATCGCCGATAATATTTAGATATAAAACAATTAAATGTTAATCATGTACAGCAGGAAGTTCCAACTTGTTCCAGCTTCTCTCCAGTATTATGTACCACTGTAGAGTTAGTGGGTGGCATAGCGGCACGGGACAGGGACAAAGTTCTATGACAACAACAAAGTCTAAGGGTGGGAGTATAACCTAAGCAGGGAATGCACCACGTACGACTCACAAGCTACAAGTTGAAACTCCCTGATGTACAGTCATCCAATTATATTTGTACATATTGTTTATTAATTGTCTACTGCAGATCTCTAAACATGCCAGAACTAACTGAACTCGACAAAGCCATGAGCTCCGAACCTACCAAGGTTGAAGCGGCAGCTGCAGGATCTGGAACCGATTCTGACTCCGATGATACCGTGCCAGAATTGGACGATGCGCGCGCTGGGGGTACTGTTGGGTTCCCAGGGACGACCGTTACTGGTCTCCCTCTCGACATGGTCTCCAAGGCAAAACAAAGTCGCGGAGAGAAAAAGGCCAGGAAGCTGATGAGCAAACTAGGATTGAAACCTGTATGTCCGAATATTTTGCGCTCCTGTTGTATTTTCTTGTGGAAAAATATATTTGAACTACTTTTCTCTGTTGTCATAGGTGCAAGGGGTTAACAGAGTAACTATTCGTAAATCGAAGAATATTTTGTTTGTAATCAATAAGCCAGACGTGCTGAAGAATCCTGCCTCCGATACGTACATTGTATTTGGAGAAGCTAAGGTAAAACTGAGATCATTGTTTAAATTTCATTATTGGAGCTCTATTGTACATGATGATCCCTTACAGTTTCGCATTTTAGCTGAAAAATTTTGTTGAGATATTCCTTGGCAGACTGAGATTCGCTGAATTTTTTACTTATTCTTCTTGCTGCTTTATGATCCGTATTAAGTGGACAATATTTTGTTCTAGATCGAGGATCTGAGTCAGCAGGCTCAAGTAGCGGCTGCTGAGAAATTCAAGGAACCGCCGGTTATTCCAGCGACCGAAGCTGGTGGCAGTACTACTGTACGATGATCAATTTTTCTAGGAATTTTCGTAATGCACGTTCGTTTCTATTAACGTTTGTTTTCTGTAGGTTGTTGCACCGATACAAGAGGAATCTGAAGAAGAGGTAGACGAGACAGGAGTTGAAGAAAAAGATATTGATTTGGTAGTGTGTCAAGCCAACGTGTCACGAGGGAAAGCTATTAAAGCTCTGAAAACTAATGATAACGACATTGTTAATGCTATTATGGTGCGTATATATCACAGGATCGATTATATTCTGTTTAACTTTCCTCGTATGAGATATGATGATAACCCCTGACGGTTTCACTTTTGTCAATCAGAATGAAAACACTGTTGCTAAGCCTTGGCAGACTGATTAAACAGTTCTATCAACGAAGATCTATCTTTGAATTTTCTAAAATATTAATTCGGTAATTTGTACATGTTTCAGGCATTGACAATGTGATGAAGCTGCTTAGCAGTAAAGTGCGTAGCTACGTGTATCGTGGCTCGCATTTTGAAGTCATCTTATTTTATCATCTGCGCCATCAGGATAAACATCATCCTTCTTTTTGTCTCATTACATTGAAAGAAAAGCTCGAACACTACGAGACTGAAGTTCGCACAGTGACCGTGACGCTTGTCTCAAAAAATCCACATGTATATACATAATTCATATGAAAAAAATAAATATACTAAGGACAGTGTCCAGTTCTTTTTCAATGAAACTCTTCCCCCACTAGCGATGGAGAACTATCGATAGATTTCGAAAGTTGTACTATCAATAATTATCAATACTGATGGCGCGCAGTGCTGAGATCTTAGCCCCGTTTCACAGTCGAGCGGAACAAAGTACACTGTAGGTAATTGCTCCACGCGCAGACCACGGATGGTGGACGGTCCGCTCGACGGTGAAACGGGACATAGAGTAGTCTAAGAGCTCATCACTGCTTATGTTCTCACCGTAGACCATATACAGGCTGTCCCACGTAACACTTTTCACGATTTTTCAAATGCTGCGATAATTGACAAAAAAATATTTCAAACAAAAGTCGATCAGTTTTCGATTGGCTATACCTGGTTGAAGCTAGTTCTGATCCAAACCACAGATGTCGTATAGTAAAATGGGTTCTGTTTCCTGCAAAACATGATGTGAGCACAAAAGTGGCACGGCCAAAACCCGGGCGTGAGCACTCTCATATACTCTCTGACTATACATTGTAATAAACAAAAATTAAACATTTTTTTTATTATCATCAAGGCCACCTTCATTTTAAATGGCACTTCAAGGTCATCCGAAGGTCATGGTATACTATATAGGTTGTTGAATTCGTCTTGATACGGGCTATAATACTGTTAAGACAAAAATACAAAGTGCCATTAAAAAAAATGAAGATGGCAAACGATTGATTAAATCAGTATCCGCAATTGGCCGCGCGCAAAATTATGAGTAAACGTGACGGCCTTTACAAAATTGATTTCCTCTGTAAAAAAAGTGGCGGCTAAATTTGTATATCTGTAAAGTCATACTGGCGATAGTTATAAATATTCCTTTATAACAAAGCTTTATATCGGTTATGATCGGTGTCCATGAAGAGAAAACGTCAATGTTATGTAAATTTATTAAAAAGTATATTTCCTTCAACAGTTATTCAAATATCTTCGATCCATCATGTAAATACAAACTTTTTAATCACATGTTTCTTTTTTTTACAACGAATACTACGCATTAAGCTAAGGTTCGAAATAAAAGCAGTCGGTAATAATTATTAATAAATATGGTAGTACGCTAAATCGAAAAAAGAAAAGTGAACTTCGTGATTGTTATCAAACATTAACATATCTTCTGGCACGTAAATAAGTCGCATTCGGTTTTCCGACGAATATTACAAGGACACAAAAACGTGTTATTATCACAATAATACTTATGCTAGAAAAGGAATTCGATAGAAGACTGGTCTATAAATGAAATTGAAATTCAGATTAGTCTTTTCAGATATAGACATTAAAAAAAGCTATATCTTCTTATTATCATGTATATGTATAACATTAAAAATGTGACTAACCTACGAAAAATAATATTCGAGCACTACTTTCGTATTTTTCGTGATCTTTCGCAAACTCGCGTCATTCATTCGATAAACGACACAGAACTGATTTTTTCACATCGAAATTGATAAAAAGCATAAAGACAAATCAAATTTATTGAAACTTTTTTAAACGAAGAGAAAAAACAAAACAATTTTCGTCTTCTATAAATACTAATGTCCAACTATTCACAAGATAAGCATTCTTGCATAGAGTTGATTATTGACCATAATTTCCAACGTAGGCATTTTGATAATGCTTTCAGACAATTTTAAGATCCTTACAAGAATAAACACGATCTTCGACAAAATTTTTCAATACATCAGCCGCCTCGCCCGAATACCTAATTATCTCCTTTGTTTTCGATAATATGAGAACGTATTTACAAAAATGCATCGAGGCGTAACCTTCAAGTGACCTTGAACATTAGACAATAGAATAGGATCTCTACAGAAAAAGTATCCGATTTATTTGAATTCAATTTTACAGATTTGTCTATATCGGTAAAAGCAAAGGAGATATTTAAATTTTCCGGTTCCGCTGGCGTGACCTCAAAATACCATGAAGTTCCTCGACTTCGTCAACAACAGAAGCAAACGTCTCTTTAAGGAGAGTTTTACAAGACATTGTTTCAACAACATCTCCTAAGTACATGCGATCATTTTCCTTCGATCCGTAGCTCCGCAAAATCCTATTCAAGAATTAAACAAGAACAATTTGGAATGACTTTCGACTTCCGAGTCAGAAAATATTCAACATAGCTTGTGCATATACTATCTCTTCGTCCAAAGACTACCTCCGCGCGGTAATGGTAATATGTACAGTTCCGCTATATATGTATATGTCTATATACATATTTATTAAGATGCGGATTCGTCGATGTCCATTTTTTCCACACCATCGTTCGGCTCGTCTGCGACTAGAATTGTTCACAACAGCGATTCAAATGAGAGAATAACATTCTTTAACTATCATCCGTCTCTTGTGTCAATTTGACACAGTTTTGGTACAGTGTAGGAAAATTTGTCCGAAACTTCGTGACTTTTATTCTTTTAATGCGAAGCACATAACCGAAAAACCTAAGATGTTGTTAACTCATAAATTGGGATTAGAAAACGTCGACAAATAACTGTTTACCTTGTCTTTATCGATTCTTTATCACTGTGTCAATTTGACACCGACGGACAGATTCAGTTCGTGAAATGAGGTTTCCAGGATTGCAAGGGTGCGGGATGCGTCTCCTCATTTCTCGATAATACAAAGATGGGGTTTTTCAGTAGTGAAAAGCGCTAGATAAAAGATCAATCTAGGCTGCGATCGTCCTCAAAAGTCCTATTTTTACGTTTACGAGACGTAATTTGCATTATTCTATTTATCTTTATACCTCCGAACAATGAAAATTACGCCTCGTAAACGTAAAAGTAGGACTTTTGAAGGCGATCGCGGCCTAGATTGATCTTTTATCTAGCGCCTTTGACTACTGAAAAACTCTTTGCATTATCGAGAAATGAGAAGGCGCATCCTGCACCCTTGCAACCCTGGAAACGAGTGTACCCTCTTAAAACGAGACTGCAAACTTACCACCTTCCTTTTTAGACTCCTCAGCAATTTGCTCGGTATCTTCAGACTCCGTTGGTCGCTCAACGACCTCGATATCCGAATCTAAAAATAGTATTTCGTTTTTTCCGATGCCAAATCATGGTGAAAAAAAAACATTGCGTATTGGGAAAAATATTCGAACCTGTGTCCGAGGGACTGGATGGTTCATTTTGGGTTGGTTTCGCGTTTGCTTCGCTGTCGTTGCTCGGAGATAACGATGCCTGCTCCTCGGATTCGTTCGATGTATTTAGTTGCATCGGCGATAGAATCGCATCATGCTCCAGTCTTGGCGCAGCAGATTTTTGCTTTCTTGCAGGATTCCAAGTATTGCAGTAACAACACTTAAATCCTACAATGACCAAAAAAGTATATTTAAAACATTTAATATCGAAGCTGTACTTGCATACTTAACTCTTCGTGTAGTTTATAACAGATGTTTACCGAAATATTCAAATTCCTCTTTCAATGACATTCCATTGTGCGAGAAACACTGTCGGCATATTAATGCATAGCGATTCGCTGGTCCATCACCCACTATGTAGTCAACCAATCGTTCTAAATAATTCCTTTCGCGTGGTAATATCGGCCGTGGTAATGGCGATCCTATTGTGGAAATGTTTTCATCATTACTTGCCATGAATTGTTATAAATTAGAATTAGAATAACAGGCAACCGACGCGCAAAATTCATTTTCGCACTTTAAAACAGAATAACTTTCTTATGATTGGATCGAACGACCTGACTTTTTTTCCCCAATTAGAAGCATTAGTTTCTTAAATTATGTGCAAACAAAAGTTTGGAAAAGTTGCAATTGGTAGAAACTATGTGAGAAAATGAGAAAGGCACTTTTAAAATTTTTTTTATTCAAGTCCGTGATGAAAATGTTAAATATACGTTTCGCAAATCTATGTTAATTATTAGACCGCGAATCTTTATGCATTTATAGCAGAATTGAGTAGATGAAAATTGTGAAAATCCTCCTCTATTAAAATCATTAAGGGAAGAAATAACATTCAATTTTTATTTTGCATGAAGATCCTCAGTCTATTAATTATGCATAATTAAATTTCATCGAAATCCCTAATATTCTCGGAAATCACGATATATGCGAGACTTCTCGCACACCTTTGTTTAATTCTAAATTTGTACAGGGGAGCTGTTATTATTTCTCGAGTATTTGAAAGGTCGATATATTCAATTTTAAAAATACTAACGATAACCCATAACTGGAATAACTGGTCTAATACCACTCTGGAAACCAATTGGTGTAGACTGAATGGGAGTGATGCCAACCGGGGCAAGGCCAGTGTTAATGGGTGTAGCCCTCTGCATGTTTAATACTGGTTTTTGAGATGTCAGTACTCGCTTCCTAAGTTCTCCCAAATTAGAAGAGGACGATAGATTTTGTGGTGATAAGGATCGATGTGGTGTTTCTGTGGGCTGTGGTACTCTATAAGATGACTAAAATAAAGTTTCTTTTAATTTCTGTTTCTTCCCATTTGCTGAACAGACAAGAAATTTCGTATCTACTGCTTTTATAAAGAAAGCAAAGAACCTAAAATACAAACCTGTGGAGACAACTGAAATATAAAAACAGAAAAAGTTTATCAACAGAAATTCAAATAAAAAAAAAAACGAATAAAATCATATGACATAAAATGAAAAAAATTAAGCAAAATTAAGTTTCACGTATTATATACACTGTTCTACTCACAGGCGTCATTTTTAATTGATCCGGAGCAAATTTTAATAGAATCTCTTTAGCCTTTTTGTAAGTCTCAGTCTCTGTGACTTCATCTAGGATTTTCTTTTTCTCGAACTGCATTGTACTTAATTTCTCTTGATTCTCGGAGATTTTACGTTTATAATACCATGTGACCATCTTTTTTGTGAGTAATATTCTATAATAGTCAATACGTTTGATTAATGCATCTAATCGTCAATTTTTGGGAATGCTAGAATTTCACATGTACACAGAAATAAAATACTTACAGAATAGGAAAAATCAATAATGGAATGATATAAAATATTTGATCGTACAATGATGCGGGAAAGAAGCAGAAATAAAAAATGAACGCTGATATTATATAAAGTATCACGCTGTATAAAATGAGAGTGCCAACAATTCTTTTATGCCTTTGTTCTGTAGTGTGCCCATATCTCTCAATCTCTTTAATTTGCTATTACAAAAAAGAGTAATTAGATTATTAACAAATATCATGCCGTGAACAGAAAAAATTAAAAGAAAATGAAAGATATATGAATTCCTTACCGAGTCAAGACTTTCTAAAATTTCAATAGTCGTTTTCTTTTTCTGAAATATACCAAACATTTCTTTTGTTATATATCTACCAACATAAAGACCAAGCATATGTTCGTATAGCTACGATCGTACGCGTCTATAACTCCATAAAACATTTAAATTTAAATATACATTCAAATGAATTCTTCATTGTTAATCAAAAGATGTTCATGAAATAACAATTAATATGGAAGCTCACAACTACATGCATAACATGTTAATTCACAGTTTTTGCTAGTCACTTCCAAATCAATCCTTTTCTGCCATTTATTTTTTTGTCACATGAAATTGCAGTTACAACGCTTACGTAGATTTTGACGAGCAAAAAGTAGACAGCGGATTTGACGCATTTCTGACAAAAATGAATAGGTGTAATTTAAAACATTAAACGAATTTAAAAATATTAAACGAATTTCAATATACTTTTATATTATTTTCAGCCGATATAACACATTAAGAGAGAAAATAAATTTATATCATTCTGGTTTGTTGTGATTCAGGTGGAAAATTTTTATTTTGGATAAAGATTCATAGTCTATCCTTAATAGTCTTTTTACTTTGAAAACAACATAACATTCTTAGATTTTATATATTAATGCGGATTTTATTTATCTATAACAAAAATGAGTAGGTGTAATTTAGAATTGTAAACAAATTCGAAGAATTTAAATAAACTGTTATTAAAATAAATTGCTAAGTTTCTCCGGTTCGTTGCGATTCAGGCAGAAAATAGTTACTTTGTATAAAGATCCACTGTCTAATCGTATGTTAATTCTCAAGCATAAAATACAATTCAATTCTAATTCAAATGAATAAATTGAACGCTACGACCCGGAATCCTATTAAACAGAACGTCAAGGTATGACATTATAATGTAGATCTAAACAGACCGAAGGTGCGCTTCTTTATAAACTCCGTTTAACCTTCAATTACTTCACTTTCTCCATAAATAACATAAGTAAATGTTCACTCAATGAAATAACTACTTCAATGCAAAACAAATATTTGCTATTGGCGTTCGACACCTTTGTTCATGTTTGAAACGCTAAATTTCAAGTTTTCACATTGTAAATACTTTAATGCGAGTAATTCAAAGTTAAACTCTTTTCGCGCCTAACCTCGAAACCCTGTCACTCATAAATCCGTAAAAGATATCTTTACGTCGATTTATTTCCATGTTCCAGGAAGCGTAAATGATCGAGCTTTTCATGAAACTGGTTTCCGGCGAGCGGTTTCTAAGAGCAGAATAAAAATGCTTGGTATGGTGGAAAGACAGACGGTTAACCTTAAAAACGTTGCCACAGCGGGTCGATGCCACTTCGCGGAAAATATTTACACACAGACACGAGACTTACGCGAAATCTTGATAATATGATTCCCATGGCGGCAACAATTCAACGGGGTTCCCCCGGAGATCAGGCAGAAAAATTCTGTTCGATGAACGTTGACGTGAACACGGTCGGTGTCTCGAAGTATATCAAAGTCAAAACAAGAGATTCGTTGAGAATTTTAAAATAACTTAGCCGGGCGGTATCTGGTGGTAGCTGCGTGCAGCCGCTCGACCCAAATTCAAATCCCTTCGCGTTTTGTCCCGATATATTTATAGACCCGTATATTCTATAAACAAATTCTTGAATGACAGTGTGCCACGAAATCCGCTACTATGCCGCCGAGAACAATAACGTCTAAGTATATATGTACGTGTTTTCATTCGACGACGCGGAATATGCCTAATGAAACACGAACACACGCGTATATCGCCGAAGCAACAGATGTCGGAGACCTCTTTATTTTTCGCTTGTCACTTTTGCGCGTTGCTAACCGATCGTCGGAACGGAAATGTGTATCTGTGGTCGTGAGCCAGCGTTACCAGATCGAGGGATTTCTGGGATAATCAGTGGGGGAAATGATATATTACGAACAATAGTAACGTCACCAGGCTATAGTTTAGTCTAGTCGAGAGTGACGTCACGGTTAGTCTATGGGTGAACTTCCTATCACGGCCTTACAGTAGGGCTGTTACTTTACTTCGAAGGTCGAAGATTTTGAAGCTTCGAAGTTTCGAAGTTTCGAATTTCGAACCTCCATAGTAAATTATTAGAAAATTAAAAGAAACGGAGTCTCGAAGCTTTGAACTGTTTACATTTACGAAGAAATTGGTTGAGGGAAATAGAAAGCAATAAAGGATTAGAAAAATTTAAGAATATCGTAATGTTGTTTTTAACGTAGCAAAGTCATTAAGGAATGAAATTAATTTTTATTTGATTTCTGCTTCCCACAATCGATGTAAAACATTTTTATTCTGCATAAAGATCCGCAGTCTACTTTGAAGTTTCTGAAATCGAAGCTTCAAAATCTTCGACCTTGGAAGGAAAGTAACAGCCCTATTCGTGATGTCACTATAGATACCCCCAATACTGGTACGTGGGTAGGATAATTATGGGAGCGTGACGTCATGCGATCCCTCGGTGGGAGTTTTCGTGACAATCCTCTGCGAGTCGTGAGACAGAACGATGCGCTAGCTGTTTATGTCGATTTTTAACGAATGCTTTTTAAAAGTCCATTACATTCGAAAACGATAATATTAATCTTCAGTTACTCCCATTCCACTTTCTACATAACTGTTTACATGGAACTTGATATGACTCCGGTGTATAATTTAAAACATAGTATAATTTAAAAATACTTTTATATCATTTTCGACCTATCGAACATATTAAGAGAGAAAATAAATTTCTATGTCACTTCCGTTTGTTGCAATTCAGCTGAAAAATTTTTATTTTGCATGAAGATCCGCTGTTTGTTCATTGTTCACACGATTCTTCAGACATTTCCGGTGGCGTGATAAAAAAATGTTTGTAGCAAAAAGTATAATCAGTACTCAATCTTTTACTTGGTCTTTACGTTTTGAAATAATGAAATAGGCTTGAACAGCTAATTCGTCATTCTGGCTCACTACGCGACGTCACAATATCCAAAAATCTTATCCCTGACCCGGCTCCGAAAGACTCGAGTTTCCAAAAGAAAGAAATTTCTATAACGCAAAAATTTCTAAAAAAATCCCATGTTTTATTAATATTTAAAACGCATGATTTCTGTCATTTCGCCTTACAACCACAGCTGTTTTCCCTCCGAGAAACTGTTCCCCGAGCGAATCGCAGGCACTGACCGTCTCACTTCGCAAGAATTAATACCGGACTCGCATAACACCGCTCGCGGTTTCAAACTGCGAGAACATGATCGAGCCACGAGCCATACTATGCTGTATCAGACAACGTTCTCTTCGTAGAAACGTTACACGCTTCCCGTATCGATAAGGACGAAATGCAGACGTCGGAATCGTAGATCTTGGGAAGACTTTACGATAACGATAGTATTCCACAAGGTGTCGTGCGAGCAACATTTTTAGTGGGCATACTATAAATAGATGTGACGCGTTACGCCGGTTTACCTAGAGAAATCGATACATTGTCACCACTATTTTTAATAAATATAAATAATCCCCCTCATCCTGATATTCCCACTGGACCTTGACAATTTTTCTATACGCAACGATACGGAAATAAACTAACGCATATTCAACTGTACATAACAATGTTTCAAATATATTATTTGATTTGTATTCTACGTAATTTCTGAGATTTCACAAAAAACGGTAATGATTCAAAAGATCATTTTCTTCTTTTTTTCAAGACGTCATGGCCGCATAAATTAGGGCGACAGCGCGCATATTGATCTGTTCGAGCATGATTTATACAAATGTAACAGATACTCGTAAATTATCAATGCCATTACCAGGCGGCAATTTAACAATTAAGCGTATGATATCGGCAACAGTACCACATAGTTGCCGTTACATTATCAATGTTTTGCGTTTCTGGAGAAAAGGATTTCGCGCTGTTGTTCTGCGATCGTTTTCTGCGAGAGGGAACGACGCTAGACGGTTTTCTGCTTCACGTAGCTGTAGCTGAAAACCGCTTTTATCGCCATGTGAACGAACTCATTGATCATTGGTACCGCTTGCTCAACCAGTACCACTTCCGCCGGCGACATTTTTGGAAGTCCGAAATTCATTTGCACACCACCCGGGCCGAATAGTAATTCGCTGCTGAAGAATCGGCAAACCGGTAACACGTTCGATCGAACGTAACCGGATGAGGTGACATTTGGTGATCCATTGAGTCCACCGGCGAGTGTGAGGATCAATTTGGCAGCTGCTGCACCAACTGAAAGTATCGGTCCTCTGCGGTCAATGCTCGTGATTTCCTTATCCGCCCCGCGCAACGACTGCAGCAACATTTCTTGTTGCGCCTGTTTACAACATGCTCTTTTTAGTTCGCTCACGAAATAAAAACGTAATTGGAATGTTAGCTGGCTTGACCAGATGCTAAATGGTAGTTTGACGCGCGAATATTCATAGGAGATCGAGATATAGCGATACTTACGCATACGGCAACATTTTTTTTTCGTTTTTCTTTTTTTACCGAATTAAAGTAAGGTAACTAGAGGCGACAAAAAGTTGCTCAACGCTGCTTTAGGAAATTTCAAGTACAGATGAACAATTTGAAAATCATGAGCTTTACTTTTTTCTTCGCAATTGCGACCAATAATAATTTAAAAAAAATTATTTACACATTAGCTAGTAAACTAATCCTTGAGCTGTTGGGTCCAATTTTGAAAAAATTATTCGTTTTAAAAGGTGTACAAACACATTGTACACCCACTGTATTGGTGCTGATTGCTCTGTGAACCATTACCCTAATGTGAGCAGGGCACCCAAGAATAAGCTTGCGCTTATATCTGTTCTGGGAAATGTTCAAACAATTTTTAAAAAATTACTATGTTACTGTACCGTGTTGTCTACGGTATCAAACTTATCAATTAATTGATCCACGTGCAAGATACTCCAGCTTAAGTCTTATCTCGAGATACAGAACGTTTCATTAACCCTCCAACGACGGACCACTTTTATAATTATATAATTGTTCATGTATACATATAACCATTCACTGCTTTTTATCAAGATATTTTTCGTGTTTCTATTGTGTCTATTGCAACAGATGTTCATTTAACTGGCTTGTTCATGTTCACGACTAATTTCTTTACTTCTCTAGGCTTTAAAAAAATCGACAAAAATTCTGGAAAACGTATTGGAGTCCCTATTCTAATATGTAATCATTGAATGATGATTTTTATATTGTTGGTCAACATGGACCCAAGATCCGCCGTTCGAGGATTGAAGAGGTAGTCTCGTTTACAGGATTGCAGGGGTGCGAAAACATTACACGAAACGAGACTATCTCTTTAATATTGTTTTGTCTGGAGACTTTTCCTTTGTTTGAATTCATGTATCCTCGTACATGAGTGAACCGATTGATGGGGCTGCTGCGAGACAGAAGAGGAACGATGGTGTACGGATCCGCGCCGGCTACCATAGGGATCGATAGGAAGGCAGGATCAAGATCCAAGAGATTCGCTGTTGTAGCTTCCATTCGCATGCGTTCGAAAGACGTGGAGCCGATGATCCTGTCTGGATCCCACCATCCAGAGAGTTTGTAAATCTCGGAAACCATGGGCATCATTGCTGTGACTGGCCGAACAAAAACTGCTACCAATGCCTCAGAGCTCACAGTCACCATGTGCTCAGCCATTTCGAATACGTAGGATGCTGCAGATTCGAATTGGGTTTTTGGGTTCAGGTCCATCACACCTGGCTCCGACTCGTCCATCAGGGCGATTATGTTCGTCTGCAGAGGAGAGAAAGATCTTAGATCGAGAGCTTTGAAAGAAAAAAACATGAATAGACAGCGGATTTGATGGATTTGACAAAAATTTGTATCTTACGCATAGATATTTATGCATTTAAGGCATATGAAAATTTTCAAAAAATGCTAGAACATAAATGTCAAACGTTAAAGAAGAAAATATGTAAAATATGTTGTAAATGGCTACAATTTCTTACAATGGGTGCCAACAAATTTTACTTTGCATGGAGATACTCAGTATAGTGGTGAACATACTTCTTTAAGGGCGTTCCTTATTTGTTTCCTTTTGTAGTACTTGATTCGGGTGGACGTATCGATGTGACTCGTATCCAAGACCGCACCAGCCATTGTGTCTGTCGTGTCTACCAGGTTTATGCATTTTATCAAGCGAGATTGTTTTAGAAGGGCAGCTGTGTAAAGTGGTGCCTCGCCACTCCCGATTATGCACACCCGCACGTCGCCCTTCCGGTCAGGGAGGTAGCAGTCGTAGCCATTGAATTCACCCTTCGAACTAGCATCAGTCTTTTCTCCAGATTTTTGTGTGTTCTTGTTGCATTCCGAACTCTTGTCTTTTCCATCGTTGGTCGATATTTTTGAAATGTTGCGGACCCGTACACCCGTCCCGATATATCGCAGAAGACACCGCTGTGATCTTATCATGATCGATCATTTGTTTTGCAAAAAGAGTCATTGATGATGTTGTTCTCTCGTATTACTATCGGAATTTATAAATTGTGAGGAGAATTGGCGAGGGTATCGGTTTAACCCAATACCACGCTGACTAGTAAAAATAACCAGTGAACAAATGAACGTATATAAACGAAATCTTCTATAAATGCGCATGAAAAATGATCATGATGATTCACAGATTCTCATATCTGTATAAATAATTGAAGAACTTGAAGAGTATAAAGGAATCTCTGCAGGTAATTAAGAAAATATTAGTGTTACAAATGATTAAACAATAGTATAAATATTAATGTATCAAATATATTTTTTCTATTTTACAGTTGCATATTTCAAAATGTTTCAAAGTAGTTACAATTTAAACACGTTCAATTGGGACTAAGCTTAAATTCTTATCGTTTGTTAATTGTAATAAGGATATAAAGGCAATGGGGAAACTCAACGACTCTGCGTTGGTCTTCGACAATACATCTGGCAGTCTCTTATAAATTTCGTTGAAGGATTTCTCTGCTGTCATTTGTATGTCTACGGTTCCCTGCCATTGGGCTCGATCAAATTCTTCATTATGCGCACTGTGAATTTCAGTGTTTCTAAAACAACTCTGCATGCATTTTATGTTTTCCTATTTTCTCTATCTTTTGTTTGATCCACAGTGGAATCGTGTGTCTGTGGTTATTGTTTGTCACAGACTCGTCTTGTTTGTCTAATGCACCAGCAAATTTCATCATTTCTGTATGTATGCTGTCTACAGCAGGTGTTTGTCAACACATTCTTGTCAGATATCAGCTTGTGATTATAATTAAATTCTTGTATAATTACATTTACCGTCGAAGAAGAATTTTCATTCATTCGGGTGCTTCGTTGTTCTTCAGGCCTATAAATGTTATTTTGTTTTATACATAAATACAAATATAGCACAAATTGGAAATGTGAAGACATCAAGCAGTCATTTGTAAAAAGCTTTTGCCTTTCAAGAAATGTAAACAGACTTCTCCCTTCGAAAGAAAGGCTATAACTATCGAACATATTAATGAAAATAATTACCCCTTAACGTGATGAAATTGTTCATAATCTTCTCCAGCTCGACTCTCATAAATTGTAATAATGTGTAATATTGTTGTAACACAGTGTGCATTTGTTGAAGCGTTTTTAGTTTGTTCGCAAGGTCCTAAAAATATCGGACAAGTTTTATTATATTATAGTATCGGACAGTTTTATTATATTATAATATAATTCTTTTCGATTACCATATTTTCCACTTATTATAACATTCATGAAAATCATGCAAAATTAAATGTTCTCGCAAGTACTCTCTGTGCCTCACAAATAGTCCCACCAGACGGAACAGGTGCAAAGAGGGTCCACGCTCGCAGCCAATGGCAGGCTTTGACGTCACACACTTCAGCCAATAATACAGCTAGAACCGAAATCGCGAATGCAATGACCCAATGACTTGCTGCCGCATTCCTTTCGAATTTTTGCCAAGAGACTTCCCGCGAAACACGGAGAGTAATTGTCTCGCCAACGATTATTATACAGGATGTCGCCGTATTCACGACACCAATAGCAGATTCTAAAGAAGCACTTCCTCCTTTGCAAATTCAAAAAATTTCAAATCTCCCGCCGCGAGATAATACATGGCTTCGTGTTGTTGGCAGTGCTGTTCAATGTGACAGGTCAGTCTGCAGGAATGGCGACCATGGTGGAAGAACAGAATTCGGTTGACATGGGCAAAGATAAAGAATCACAGTGAGTTGTATTCAATTAAATGTATTTCAAAGGAACTGTTACTATACATTACGTACGTCTACGAAAATGTATCGCGATAAAGATGCTACGATCTCGATCAGACCTCTGGAAAATAACCTAACGTACGACACATTGCACGATCCTTGGCAACATTTTTAAATTTATACGTTGGTTTACATTACAGATTCGACCAAGTCAGTTACAATTGGGTAGACATCACCCAAGAGTTCTTCGAAGCTATTACAGGTGCTTATTGAAAAATTCATTTTTGTTTCTCTTTTTGTTGCCCTTTTTGTTGTCCACTTGTTCTTGTTGCACTGTTACACGGCAAACAATAAAGGCCAACTCATCCACCTACTTTTGTGCAAATACAAACGTCGATTTGATCGCATTCAGAATTTGTTAAAGTTAACAATTCAAAATATCTAATTGTTGATGTATTAATACGTTTCTAATGTGTTCATTTAGAGCTGGAGTTGGGGGAACTTTTGCGCGATAAATTGTTTGGATTGTTCGAGGCAATGTCTGCGATAGAAATGATGGATCCGAAGATGGATGCTGGTATGCAATGTAATAGAGGCAGCAACAAACCATGTACTTTCACACAGGCTGTTGATTCGGGCGCGTTAAAATTGGACAATCTGACACCATCGGAAGTTATAGGAATAATTGATTCGACTTATGCTTGTATGGTGTCATGGCTGGAAGGTCATAGTCTGGCGCAAACTGTTTTCACTAATTTGTACCTTCACCAGCCCAGCCAAATAATAGATAAATCTCTGAAGACTTTTTGTTATGCTGTGTACAAAATAATCGAGATCATTAAAGATTGCATAAACAAAGCCTTAGTGTTTGAGGAGGAAGACTTTCAAAGTGTTACTTACGGATACAGATTGCAGCAAGACATCGCGGAACAGAAAACTATATCTATGTTACGAGAAGTGGAAGAGGAACTGCATAGGAAAAGTAGAATAAAGCCTGTCGACGAGGAATCTGAGAAAGAAGTATGTACGCTAATTTCTTTCCATGATGCGATTCAATATTACTGTTATGCTTTCAGTACAATGATGGACTGGCTCTGTATGCGCGAATTAGATTTACCAAATTGTTCTATCAAATCTTGTCGTTGATGGGAAAGAAAGAGCAGCTGCAACAGAATCTAAACGACTGCCATAGATTATTATACAAATGTTCATACATGATTCAAGTTATGATTAAGACAGTGGACCGTGGAGAAAAGGCTGATGAGATTTGTAGGTATCTACGTAAGGCGTTTCTCGCCGGTACTCTTAAGGAATAATTCTGTTCTGATTTCCAGCAAATTATCCGAATATCATGGGATTTGATCCCATGGTGAATCAGAGATTATTACCACCAACATTCCCACGATATACAAAGATAAAGCCGAGAATAGAAGCATTAAAGTATTTGGACGAGCTGTTAAATAGATTTAGAACGGTTACCATGATTACCAATCACAATGGACTCCACGCAGCTTTGGTAAGAAACGGCTCTTGGCGAGTTTCGTTTAGCAACCATTAGTATACATACCAAATACACTGATTTCTTTTTAGGACTTTTTTTTAGAATTCTCACGACAAAGTCCGTGTATATTATCTAGATCGATGCTACAGATTGTTTATTTGCCGACGACAAATCGTGTGTTCGGCATGCACAACTTTGCCGATGTTCTGAAAGAGGCGGCTCGTAATTTCATTGCGCCGCCGGTTTTAATGCCAAAGAGCACGTTGCTTCAGAATCACCAAGCGAAGGAGTACGTCGACAATTTCTTGTCCCACTGCGTCAGCCTTTTCGGCATGCTGTTGCAGCTGACTGGTCACAATAGAGCAAGGCAACGAGACAAACTAGCCCACCTGTTGGAAGACTTCGCAGCATTGCAAGATGAGGTGAGTTCAAAGCTGTAGAATCTATAAAAATCAATTAATATGATTCCCCGAGGATTCTATTATTTGAAATTTGCAATTTCGACAGGCTGAAAGAGTAGATGGGTTCTTACATACGTTGTCTTTAAAAAGTGTTACACCCAGGTCGCATCTAGCTTGTTTCGCAACATGGATTTTGTATCATACGCTGCGTGTAATGGTCATGTACTTGTTGAGTGGGTTCGAGCTGGAACTGTATTCGGTACACGAGTACCATTACGTATACTGGTACCTTTATGAATTTCTTTATGGTTGGCTCGTGTCGGCCATCACGAGAGCCGATACATTCTTAATGGAACAGGATGTACGTAATGACGCTCATAAAGGCAGAGGTGCCAAGAAGAGTGCTAAAAATAAGAAAAAGAAATCAACGCCAAGACCGTACGATTTGGAAATATTGATGTATCAGGCTATGCAGAATATATGCGGCGGATATTACAAAGTAAATCTTCCTTTGACAAATTCTTTGCTACAAAGATGTTCGCAGATTGATCTACAAATGCATATTTATATTATAGGCTTTAGTAGGTTTTCGTATGGATGGAAGGATACCTCTCCCTGAAATACAGTTCGACTCGGAACGAGTCCGGTACGAACACAGGTTATTACCATTCTCATCGCTGCTAACACCGCCGCCAGTTAACTATCAGGAATTTCTAGTTATGACTAATGCACAAATGCATAAACGAAACGTGAGTACGATAACGATCAGACTGCAAATAACTAATAAGTGTTGAGAGTACAGGGTGGTAATAAGATGAAAATGCTTGTAATAATATGAAAAAATAATATACAACATCTCGTGAAGTATTGACACCTCGATGACCTTGAGTTAGTACTTTTATACATAGGATAATGAAAGGGATCGATTGGTTTAATAAATAAATTGGGTTGTATTAAAGAATAAAGTGCAATTGCATCTGGCGGGTGCATCCACATAAAAAATAAGATCGCATAAAGTTAGGACGTCACTTTTTTCTATTTTTACTTAAAAGAATATGTAAACATATTTTGTATGTTAGATGGTGTCTCGGTACAAGTTGCGCGGACCACCCTGTATAATAATTAGACTGCGAATGTTTATGGAGTTTTCAATTTTTGTAGAGAAATTTTAAGAAAGTTGTACCACAAAATTCTATTTTGATTGGTAATAGTGAAAATAAATAAAAATCGTACGAAATTCTGTAGAATTTAATACTCCAGCATTTTTTGAAAATTTTTATAAGTCATAAATGCATAAAGATCTCTCCGCAGTCTAATAATAATTTACTAATGTTTGTGATTCTAGGAGAAGGTCACTAGTGAGATGCAGTACTTAGCTGGCTGTAGACACTTTCATCAAGCGAGAAACATGTTAGAACGAGCCTTATCCCTTTATCCACCGAACGCTAGTACTGTAAATGAGGTACTGTTAATATTTATAAATTAATTGTAATATTTACCGTGTGCATTTGATTTACTTTATACGTTTTGCAGATTAATGAATTATTGAAAGTGTCGAAAACGAATTTCGTGGTTTTAAAGTTACTCGCCCATGGACACCAAAAGGATTCGAAGGAGCCGCCAGTATTCGATTTCTCCTGTCACCAACATTTTCCGTTGATCAAGCTCACGAAACTGAAACCATTGTAATGGCCCCCGGTTCAATCGGCAAACTGGACATATTATTTATTTTAGCTTTAACCGTGGACAAAAATATTTTTATGTTGTTGGCTTTTCGATGCCTTTTCTTTCCCGTTCAACCATGAGATTAGATCGACCCCAGAGACAGACATCACCCCCTTGAACCCCTCTACCCCCTCTTCTCAACCAACCCAACAATGCACTCTATTATAATTGTTCTCCGTCGTTAACCGGTCTTCTCCCTTTATTGTACAGATATGTATTATTTGTCGTATATATTTTGTGGATAAATTTCTATATTAAACGAGAAACGATATTTGTATATAGTTTATCACAGATTGTATATGTTTTAAGTGAGTTCATGTGGACTACTGAGGAATGAATGTGTCGCTTGTCTGAGGATCGAAGGTTACGTGAAAGTTCACAGGTCTGATTGCGAGATGTAAATACAACTCTCTTGTAGAATGTATAGCTACGAAACGTTGTATAGTAAAAAAGAAAACAAAAAGAAGAAGAAGAAGAAGAATTATGCTACGCCCGCGAATGAAAAACTGTTCACAAGTTCTCCCTCTTGTTAGAGACTATTTCTCTCTTTCTCGTTCTGTCACCGGTGCAACATTTGAAGAAATATTGCAAGCTTTCTGTCGCATACACACGCAACACAACTGATTCGGATGGTAGATCCTTTTTTTTACCATTGGACGATCTCGCAATTCCATTGATCTCATGGCCTGGTTTGTTTGTGTGTACGAGTACTACCATTCTGATTTAGCTAGGAGACATCACGGTTTATACGTTGTTAAATTCTGCGTTGATACAGAAGAGAAAAAAGAAATGTAATCAACCCGGCGTCGCTGAATGCGAGATCTTCGATCGAGCAACAATGATACCTGTAAATCGCAAAATTCGTGTGAGAAAGTGGTGTATGTCTAATAAAAATAATAGTCTGAAACCGAAGAGATTTTCCTTATTATTTCGAACCTCGAGGATTATGCTATAATCGAAGAATTAAAGTTGAAGACTAGGTGTTCTCGGATTTAAGAAAAATGCGATTCGGTGAGAATGATTCCTGTAAATCACAAAATTCGCAAGAGAAACCGATATGTATGCTTACTAAAAATAATAGCACGAGTTTTTATTAACATCCCAAAGATTATGTTTTCATCAAGAAATAAACGAATGAGTGTGTTTAGCTTGAAACTTCATAGTAATGCAAACTTTGACTCTCAACCTAATCGTTCCTTGAAATCAGACAATTTTCTGAAATTTTACCTTTTCGAATATTTATTATTCACAGTGGAGAACGTTACCCCGTCGAAATGGTTTGCAAAAGGGTTGTGGTAGAAGATCGTCGCGTGAAGAAACCTAATTTGGGAGGATGGTGGCACAAGGTCACAAAGGTGGAGTACTTGAACGCAGAATCGCAGACAGGCCCCCGAAAAATGCCTAGTAGCAACACGTGCAGCAAAATGACACAATACATCGCGGTGACGGACGTGGAGACGCAAACGCCGTGTCATCATCCAACGCAAATGTGGCGGTGCGGTATTCTTCATTGAAATTAAAAATGCTTGATGCCGCCTCGAGTACGGAAGAGAATTCTCTTCATCTTGCCCGCGTACTTTCTCCTCATCAGTCGAAATTAAACGCTGCGAGTGCCTCGCCCGCTAGATGAAATTAAATGCGGGATGAAAAGCCCCCGCGCATCCTTTTACCATCATCCCACCGGTAACACATTTTAATATCGTCTTTGCTCCGAATTATATTCGGTCCCTTTTTCATCGTTCTGTAGACGGGACTGCTTTATATGTATAATAGCGACCAGATTGCTCCCGAAGTTCTCACACGTTTCATTCCCGCAATCCTCGTTTCGAACATTGTCGTCGGTTTCGTAATCCGCGACAGAAACGTTAGGACGTTAGGATTAGATTTATATTTAATTTTAGCAATTAATCCTGAAAGACTTCCGGGATAAAAACATATTCTCATATTCGCGCACCCTTTTGGGTTATCGGCTATGTCTGTGTACCAGATATTTGGACTTTCTATGCTATGTTTCGAGATTTTTTTTCCGTTACAGAGGATAACAATTATTTAATTTTAACACTGGATCCTGAAGAATTTTCGGGATAAAATTCGTGCACCTCTTGTGTACCAAATTTCAACTTTCTATTTCTTCTGCGTTTTGAGATTTTTTATCGTTACAGAGGACAGAGGAACTGGCAATTATATTATACATAGATTCTTCTATAGTAAATAAGTCTATACATATATCAATAAATTGTGTATATTTATCGTCGTCCCACCGGTAACGCATTTTAATATCGTCTTTGCTTCGAATTATATTCGGTCCCTTTTTCGTCGTTCTGCAGACGGGATTGCTTTATATCGAGCGAAAAGGACAAGTACATGACGTCGGGACCGTACGAAACGTACGAGGAGATGATGGAGCGATTGAATTACGATGGCAATGCTCGAATTATACAGAGGAACTGGCGGATATATCTGCTACTGAAGAATATCAAAGAGTATGCGAGACAGTACAGAGAATTGGTCGAGAACTGCAGACTGTATGAGGAGGAGAGGGCGATCATGTATGAGTAGGTGCAATCTTGTTAATTATACAATTAAATGATTAAAAATATTAAATTTCTTCTTTTAAAATCTTGAAAATATTCTAGACACTTCTTTAATATTTTCATTTAAATTCAGGACAAGGCATCGACAAGAGATTTTTCGAAGGATCCACCCCAAGACTCGCCTAGATTTCGACATGCTGTACGATATAGTGGAGCAATGGCGTCGTGATCGCATCGATTGCGCGAAAAAGCGATTCTTCAAGGCAGCAAGATGCGCAGAGGGTTATTTAATAGTGCAAAAGACTGTAGAAATGTTCAACGTGATAGACAAGAAAAGGATATCTGTGAAAGCTAGCTATAGAGATCGAAAGCGAGTTAAATTCTTAACAGACAACTGCAAGGCTATATGCTGGACCAATCAGAAAGGAAAGAAAACGGAAATGGTGACTATGAGGAATCAAAAAGCACGCGAGTTGAAGATGATATATGATTCCTTGAAGAACTATGTAGTCACTCGTGGACAACGAATGGAGATCTTGACTATGCTGAGGAAATCATTGGAATTGCACAATTGCGTTCCTGCGATCAGTTTGTTTCGATTAGTGGAGCAGGAGTTGGACTATTTGGGGAGAGGAATGGCGACCGAGATGTCCCTCGACTATCTCAGGGAACGGATAGTCTGTAAGATTTATACAGGGTGAAAATGTTTTTGTCAACTTTGTTTTTTCATGATTGTTCAAGGTCACCTTCAATCTCTTCCAAATACACCTATCATTTTTTTACGCCTATCTAGCTGTTAGAGGATGTCAAGATGAAGTCGATAGGTATCGTAACATAAAAAAATTGCTTATTAATTATTTTTAAGGGATGAAATCGTGGTTCACCCTGTATAATAGTTCTCTTAAACATTGATCTGTAATTTATCTGTAATTCTATCCTAACACTTCGCTCATCCTTTTTGTTGAAAAATGCAGTGGGTTATCTGCTTTTCATACGATCGTCGCATTCGTGTTGCTGCGTGAACGATGACCGAGATTTTTGCAAAGACGTTGACGATGAAAAGCTGCGCGAACCCATCGAGGCCTGTACAAACTTGTGTAAGAGTTGCTCGAAAGTTCTTCCCAGTCACAAGTTCACTGTCCATGGAAGAATGACGAGGTTCTCCACTTGCAATGGTAATGCTATTTATTCGATACATCCTTATTGATTCGAACTAAATCTTTCTATTTTCAAAAATATGTTTTTCTGCGCAATTGAAGATCTCGGCGCAACAATGGAGCAAGTCCGTTCTTGGTAAAATCGTACAATTTAAAATTCTACATATTTTCATACAGTGTCGACTGTGTGGGGTGATAATGAAACAATCGTTGAAATTAGAATGAAACGAGTACTTGCGCCAAGGTCTTCGGTCGATTCCGTTAACCATAATCAGCCGGTCTCGATATCTTAGAACACGGAATGCAACGAGCAATATTTTACGAGGTCCAATTACGAATCTTTTCACATGTTGCACGAACCGCTTCCTCAAAGTTAAATTTTCCAATTCGGCGCACAATGGGCCGCGGCAACCGCGTTCCAAATGTTCATTGGCAGAAATGGTTCGAGGTCCATTTCACCGGGCGATCCATTCAAAAATAATGTTTGATCATTTGCAGGGTGCACCTGGTTGCGTGAGCGCAACATCGGCCACGTGAATTACGAGCCTTATGTGTTCCTTTTGAACTGCGTGCGTTCTGAGGAGAAGGCGAAACAATCTTCGTCGGCGATCGCGTTCATGATGCAAAAACACGATATGTACCATCTGGTGAACAGGATTTGGCATGATCATTCGGTGGTTAGCGAGAATAGAGATTTGTTCTCGTTGAAAATTATCAGATATCACGTGGAGAAGGATTGGTCGCCTTGGAATTGTATTCTATTGACGTCCGAAGAGGCGGAGATCCACTGCAGGATCAGGGATCTATCGGACGTTTACTCGAGGTCATTGATCCAGAAAGTTTCGCAGCGACATCATCTTGCCAAGAATCAATTCCGGTAATTGCTGTTGGCTCTCTTAAGGTACGTGTCCATCTCAGAGTGAAATTCGTAATAGACAGAAACTATCAGATGGACACGCACCTTTACTCCGAATTAATTAGTTGAAACGAATTATTGTTAGACTGCGGAGTTTTGTGCCAAATCAAACTAATCTGAACGAATTGCAAGATACAGGGACTACGTACACGTACATTTCTTTTCTTAATCCTTAGACTTCCGGCATTTTTCCACTAAAAACATAATATTCTTTTCCGGAATATTTGTACATAAGTCGGCTTATTATCGCTTATTAATTAGACTGCCGATTTTATTCATCTATGACAAAAATAAAACAGTGGACATGTTCAAAATATTTAAGAACATCAAGGTATTAGTTTCAGCTTAATTGGAAAATTAAAAGAAGAGTACAATTTTTATTTGGCTCCTACGTTCTGCAATCAGTGCGAATATTTTTTATTTTGCATAAAGATCCGCAGTCTACTTTTATTATCTAAAGATTAATAATCGTAATGGTACACATTGAATTCCAAGGAACTTTCTAAGCGTGAATTGTTCTGATTGAATATAAAACAATACATCCGATTCCTCGACAGACATTTGATGGAACACGAGCAGGAGTTCCGAGAATCGTTCCACGAGATCGAAGACAAGCCGCTGTACAAGCCAGCGATCAAAGTGGCCGATTACAATTTCATGTGATGGTGAAATTATTCTCCCCCCCCCCCCCCCACCCCGTGTCTACAAATCTGGGGCAAACATTTCAGTAAGTCTTTGTTCTCCAGCAAAGTGTATTCGTTTCACAATAAATGTTCACCAGTGGAGAAAGGCTGACCGCAGTGAAAGAAAAAGAGAGATTCACTTTCATCTACGGTATCCGACAAGCGGTTTTTTTTTTATGGTATCTAGCTACAATAATTACTAACAGCTTTGAAAACTGGACCGAGAGTGGTGCACGGCAGAGATGAATCGAGGCGTGTATATGGTCAAGCAAACAACCGCCGAAATCTCCATTTTTTCCGCAGAGGTGAACAATCGGCGAGCGTTTGTCGCGGACGTATAAAATCGACAAATAATGGACTAGAAAGTGCTTTTGACCGATCGACCAAGCAGGTTGCCAGTGGCAACGCTGGGATTTAAGGCTTTGAGCTTTCAGGTGGCGCGATGGCGAGGTCTGTACGGGAGTTAAAAGCACCGATTGTTTCTTTCCGTCCATCCACCGTGCCCTTCTCGCTGTCGACGTTTCCTTCGCACAGTGTCCCTGCTCCTTTTTAAACTCCGGTTCGTCGCGTTTCACAGTGGGGTTATTTGGTCGAAAAGCTGGAAAAATGTCGATTTCTACATTTTTACGTGTGTCATAAAAGTTTTGCTGTCTGACGTAATTGAAGGTCTGCAGATTAAGGCTTCGATATTGTTTCTACTTATTTGTACATCGTTCTCTTTATTTGAACAGTCTCTGAAGCAGCGTCCGTTTATTGGCGATTTTCAAGTGTTTCAAGGAAAATTGTGTAAATTATTGCATCACCGAAGTTTTTCAGGTAGGTGTGCAGAACACTTACGCACAGATTTCATTTTATTATCACCTAAATTAGTGTAGTTAATAATATTTGAACGTTCGTATGTTTCGAACGTTAAATTTATAAACGTGAGCCTGCGGAACAGCTAGCTGCCCTCCGATTTCGACGATACTCGGACACCGTTGCAGGAATCGATATTTCCGAACCTAAACGAGAAAGTTGTTCGGAATGTTGAGATTTAGAACCTATCGAAAAATCATGGAAATCGACGAGGGGTCACGTAGCTGTCCCGCAGTTTCTCCGAATCTCTAATTCCGCTTGAAGAATCCAGCGAGCAGACAACTGGCGTACTCGCCTAATTTACGGCCCCAGAAGGGCGAGTGACGATAAATCCCCGTCGGTGACGAGAGCGAATCGTCGTCGACGACCGTCCAGACGAACGATGAATAATCGCGCCGCGACGCGGGGCCTGTGACTGATAAACACTACGGTTATAAAAGTAATTTACGAGCGAGTAAACAATAAAGCCGTCGAGACCGTGGATACGCTCCTGGAGACAGAAAGGGAGGTGAGTCGAAGCCCCTTGATTTGTATTTATTGCCAACCACCACCACACTACACCCGGGAAAACCGGTCGTATTTTTGGCTTTCCGCGTGCATGTTGCTTTTAGTCCTATTTGAATTTTTATCGCCCGACCGCCTCTGTCCCGGCCTTATGAATTTTGCCCGACGCGAAATCTGCCAGACAGATTTTTATTTATTTGCCCGGCGACCGAGAACTCGTATAATCGCGCGGGAATACCGGAATTTGCGATCCCGAGGATTCAATCTTCCGCAGAGACACATTTTGATACACCCTCTTCGCTGTGGACAGCTCGCTTTATTTTTAACAAGTCTCTTTCTTCATGGCGAACGGGAAAGATCGAGCATGTTCGTGCTTCCACCGTTGTTGTTCCGTGTCATCTCGCCAATCGTCAAATGAAGAATCTGAAATCAGCCATTTTGACCGGCGCAGTAGATCGAATGTACTTTGTAGTTCTATCGTCGCTGAAGAGTTTCAGGAAAAACAAAAAGGGAAAAAAGTGGTCCACCCTTATTTTCAGTTTGTAGAGGTTCTGTATACTTTGGTTCTTCTTGTACCTAATGTCGTAATAAATCTCTTACGAGATTTCCTCAATAAAAGAAAATAAGAGGATCAATTTGCGAGACGAACGACGGCAGATTCGATTCGCGGATCGATCCGGCAGATTTTAACGAGAAGAGCCGTTTAATATTTATGCGCTCGAAATAATTGCGACACGTTCGTCACCGCCGAATCAATCCCGGCCGATTTTTCGCGGTGGTTATTAGTGTGGATCCCGGGGCTGTCAATTATCGCCTCTACTAATTATCCTCGACTCGAGTTTTTTCCCTCTCTCTCTCTCTCTCTGGCGGCGTTGGTCGTCGTCGTTGTCGCGGCTCGGAAGAATGCAAATTCCATTACAACCGGTTTTTCGAATCCGTGCCGGAATCTGCTGCGCTCGGATCCACTCGTTAATATTATTTCATAGTGGCCCGGGAATGTTTCTTTTTCCCTCGGTTCAATCGGCTTTAATTAAAATGCGACCGCAGCCCGCGTCGTTACCGTATCACCGCGGAATATTATTTCAGAGTGTTCGCCATTTGAATTTCGAAAAATGTTAATCCGTCGCTCTCGGCCACGATCGCACCCTCCGAGGCTCGCATACTTTCGCACGGCTCGAATGTGAATTAAAAACGAGGCGAATGCCATACGTTCTTGATACATTCCGTTTGAAACCTCCTCATAACAATCTTATGTGAAACATCTTCATACGGTGTCGACAACCATTTTTAACTCTCACTGTCAATGTTCATAATTTTCATTGGGTTTGGACACCGACAACGAACAACATTTATCACTAGACTGCGGATCTTTCTGCAAAATAAACATTTTCTTCGTCGATTACAAGGCACAAGAACTGCATAAAAATTTCTTCCTATCTTTAACAATCTTAGTAAATTGAAACTAACTTCTTGAATCGTTTTAATGTTTTTACTGTTTTAAATTATGCATTCACCCATTTTTGTCATAAATGCATAAAATCCGCTGTTTAATCATTAGATAGAAAAATGGGGACATTATTTTCAAACAACCGATTTCTTTCAAAATATGTTCAACAGCTTGAAAACAATATAAAAGTAGTTTTCAATTCTTCTAATGTTTTGACTATTTCAATTCACGCCTACTCATTTCCGCCATAAATGCATAAAATCTGCTGTCTATTATGAATGTCTGTGTGGATTTCTTGCTATGCACATTTCTTGAACTGCACCCCTTCGCATCATACAACGTGTTCTCTTGAAAATTATTCATACGGACCTCGCGGTTTTCTTGCACGTAATAAAATCTACCTGGAACGGATGATGCTTGTATATCGAGGGGTAACATAATGCACGTACGAAAAATGATTTTTACTTCACCGAAGGTATGTGTCCCCGCAGCCGTTACATCATCCATTCCCTTTCCGCGTGTCTTCGATGCCCGGGGCGGTTTGCTCGAACAGTTTTCCGTCCGTGTCGCCTCTTAGCAACGTCTATTTCCTTTTTGCGTGTTAAATACATAATTCATAGCATAGAGAGTACGTAACCGCCGGCGTACGTGTATGCTCGTGTGCGTCAGACGAGCGTGTAGGTCGCCTGGGAAAATTTCGAAAAGTGTTCTACTTTTCATGCTTTTAGACATGGGACGCGTCCGCGGGATTACGATTCCCAAAGAACATCCCGCGATTCGAAGGCAGCGGAGCATTAAAACGGTTGTCTGGCTCTGCGGCGCAAAACAAGGGGGAAAGAAAAGTCTTATATTGTTCATGAGAGTTCCTTGGATACGGGGACAATGAAACTTGGTGGTTGAGGAGCGGGACGCTAAAATAGAGAGAGAGGAAGAACGTACACCGACGCGACGGTTTGCCGATTCAAACAGATGCGCATCAGCTTTATGCGGCGTACCGTTCCTTTGTTAACGAGAAGAAACGCAGCCGAGAATGAAAACGGAGAAAGAGGCGCGTGCCTGGCGCGCTTCGTTCCCGCCCCTCGCATTTTTGACTTTGAACCCTCTGATATACATACCTCGACCAGGAACCATGAATATTTCATGCGCAGATGTACGCGCAGACGCCGATCCAATTAAACAGAAATTAAATTTCCGCGTTCGTACGGCTTCGTTTAATAACCGAGACGTAAACACTTACTCGCTGTCCGAGGACTCGCGTCTCGTTCCCTTCTCTATCCTCGTGTTTTGCAATGCAGAATTCGATTCCGTCCTCACGTTTAATTGCGGTTTCGTAAGCTGGCACCCCCTTTGATGGCCGAACAATTTTTATACTGGATTATTCCGTCGTGAGAACAGTTTTATTTAAAAGTGATTATTATGTCAGACGATTGCATAAGTTCGTGCACAATTTTACTGCACGGCGAAGTGTAAAAGAAATTTATATAGTCACCATTCTTTTCTACAATTTGAAAATTATGTAATTGATTAATACTGTATTCTTTAAAATTTAACGATTGAATTTTATTTTCGAATCGGGCACGAACTTACGCAATCATCTAGTATTATTAGACAATTTTTTTAGACGAATTTTAACAAAGTGGAATAAAATGGAATCTTATTTTCCGTGGTAGTAGACTTTTTGGATCTGAAATATTTTATATCATAGCATGTTTTAAAAATTGTCAGAAACCATAATTGCATAAAGATCCGCAGTCTAAATATTATATACAGGGTCATATCTGTATAGGGTGAATGTAGGGAGACCTTGAAACGACCTTGAATAATTATAGTCACCGAATTCGCGACGAAAGGGACTGTCATCGTAGGTGTTTAAAAAAGGGTGGTGCTATTAAAAAAAATAAAGGTGACCTCTAAAAAAATGACATAAAAACAAACAATTTTTCGGTATCATAAGAGCCTCATTTTATCATTCAACTTTGTGCTGAAGACATTTAATGTATTTTTGGAAACAACAAAGATATTTGTGGTACAAACGTTAAGCGACTCATCCTGTATATAGCGATAAAAATTGAATCGTTCAAAGATCGACATCTGCGTCTACTTCTTGTTCGTTGCGATCCTCGAGTGAAAATGTTCTTCGTGGTTCCAATGTCTAGTACTTAATCAGAACGTCACTTCCGGCGAGACAGCGGGCCACCTTACACAATCGAGTTCACGTCGGCGATATTGTATACTCTTATTTATAGCCGAAATTTCTAGTGGACCGTGTTCGTTTACGTCGAAATTTATGCTCCACTAAGCGGTCACCGATACGCTGCATTTATGGCCGAATTTATGGATGCCGTGGAAGAATGTCGAACAAATCATCGTGCTTTTATATTAACTCGTCACTTCTCTAATAAACTGGCTGCGCGTCTCGCCACCGTAAATTGCCCTTAACCTTGCACCCCTTGCCGTGTTTCAACGAGTCAGGCTCGCGATGAATAATCTAAGGAAGCCTAACAAACGTGAATGTTACGCGTTGCTTTTTAGATGAAATAAAATTTGATTAGTTTGTAAGAAAATATAATAGAGAAAATATAAATTTTCTTTTCTCTTCTACGACATTTTTGGGGATGAAGACGTTTTAATCACTGTAACCGTAAAGAAAATGGAACGGCAAAGGGGTTAACTGGCGTACTTGGAGTCTCCGATGACCCCACAAAAATGTCTGACCTGGTCACTTCGTTAAGGAAGAAAACAATTTCCACAAAAACCAGACTAAAGACGAACATCCTAGACTAAGTAAACAAAATTCGCCATTACCCTGTATCGTAACGACTTCCGGTACCAAGCGACTACAGTAATCCCTCGATTCTTGGGCAGGGGGTGGTTTACCGGAGTGGAAAGGAATCGTGATCTTCCTTGCTTTTCTAATTTATGGCTGCGTCTACCGCTCCGCTCGGGCCGAGCGAGACTACAATAGGGCAACGGTGTCGCCGACACATTTTAAAGGCTCTCGTGTTCTCACAATGTAATGCCAATTCAAAATGCTTTATTTTTCATTATTTTTTATGAGACTTTCACTGACTTGTTTCTGGCATTATTCTGATTAAAACAATACCAAACACGATATAATTTGGCCCATATTTACTCTACATGTGAAGCACGATGACGAAACTTTCACAGTCGATTAAACCACTAAATACGATTCAAATTATATCGTGTTTGGTCTTGCTTTGATCAGAAGAATTTCAGAAATACGTTTTTAAAAGTCCCATGAAAAAATAATGAAAATTAAGATGTTTGAACATTCGATTCGTTGCGTCCGTATAGTGGCGTTCACACCGATATACCCGAGCCGACAACAATAGTCGTCGTCCTGCGGCCCGGCCAGGCACGGCACAGCGTTGACAGGGAGTGGAGTGAGTAGGCCTGGATAGGAATCGGGACCCCCCAAATTGGACACTAGTCGGAGCTTTACTGTACAAAGGGCCGCAATTCCTCATCGGCACGATCGCGTTTGGAATCAGAATGGCTCCATTTCCTCCGTGGCAGCCACCCTCGAGATCCTTTGTGCACCGATGCGATAACTGAGTGAGAAAGAACAATACTAAGGGCGTGCGTCCAACAAGAAATAAAACGAGAACCGGGTTTAAACGGTCGGACGCTGGGCGTCGCGTCGCGGGCTCAATTAAAGCGGCGTAGAGGTACGGAACACAGGTTTGAAAAAATCGTCGCGGCGAAGCGTGCGTGTTTCCCTTGTTGAAGGGGGTCGCATTACGCGCGATGCATTTAGTGCATCCAGTCATCGCACTGTGTGCGTGGGCCTGTGTATGTGTGTGCATACAGCAGGTTTACGGTCCGCCCGGTTGCACTTCCGGGATCGCAGACGCTGGATCTCTCCATCAGCCGTAAAACCTCGAAGAGTATGCTCTCCTCCATACGCTAAGCTCTCGTCGACGTTTCGGCCGGATAACAAGGAATTAAGCGTCGCTTCCGGGCCGAATTAACGGGAATTTATAACTTGCTGCCGTGCCGAAGGAACGGTTGGTTACTCCTCCCGTGAAATATTCATCGCACCTCTCCCTCCTCCTCCTCTTCCTTTCCTTGCCCCGTTCTTTTTTACCTCTTCTTCATCGTAGCTCTCCGCCGAGCAACAGTTTAATCGACGCGCGCTACTACGCTCGTAATGGCCACCGGTTTTGTTCGGCTTATTTTCGTTCTATAATTTATTAAATTGAATTGTTAAACGACGGGAAATACGCTGTTCGCCTCCCGGTCGAAACTGGTCCTCGACAAATCCGTGATTAGAAGCGATCGATTTTTTAACCCTTGTTGTAGGTGTAAAACTTCTTTGCTCGTTGATATGTTCATTCTTAGAATAAAAGTTTCGGGAAATATGTGAAATAAATGAAAAAAAGTATGATAGATTTTTCGTTAAAAATTGATTTTTCGACCTGTTCGCACGGCAGCCTCCTTGAAACGAGGACGAATCCGTATAAGATCGTACAGGTTCGTGAAGTACTTCGATTGGAACAGCGCAAATAATTAGTTAATGTTTGATATATGTTTGGAATGACGTACGGTTCCATAATGATTCCATAAACAGGACCACGTGGTTCTGTTTGGCCTGCATTATTCCTAATGTCACACATAGTCGCATTTGCATTAGGACGCGGTTCTGCTAATGGCACGTGGTCGTGTTTACAGTGCGCCACGTGGAACTAACGTCACGGAACCCCTGTTTACCCAGCACCACGTGATTTTCAGTCCGTGTGCACACGGAACCGCAATACGGAATTGCATTTGACGAGCTGAATTAATTATTATCATCCACCCTGTGCAGGCTCGAGCCGAAAAATGTCTTCTTTGGAACACGATGAAATGTGTCTCGGTAAAATGTGAATAAAGCAAAAAAAAAGCGTATAATTTTCTAGACGTCCCCCAACGTACAAAAACTAAACCGTCTCTTTAATTCCATCGGAGATCGATTCAAAAGCGAAAAGGCCGACGTCGCCGGCAATTAGTTCGAAAACAAGATTTCCGGGATATCTGGATGCTCGTGCCCGGCAATTTCGGCCTGGCCAAGCTCGTTTTCTGCGGAAAGCTCGTTTGCCATTGTAAAACGGCGGCACCGCGGTCGAATCCTTTAAACCGTGGCGCAGTATTTCCTTTACTGCACGCGGCGCAGAATTTCGTGCTTTCAAAGTTTCTTTTCTATCGTAGGTGGATCTAGGTTGGAATCGAGGATTCGACGATGAAAGCGAAACCGTGTTTGGGCGGCTGGAGGCACAAGGCTACCGGGGCCATTTATTGGAACGCGTGTACGCAAACTGGACAGCATGGCACGACGGTGGAACGGATAGCGCAGACCAAATACCTCGTCGACAAATCCACGGTCACGCAGCAGGATGTCGGGGTGCAATCATGCTGTTTTCCTGACGCCAGGGACAGGTTCATAGAACCCTTTTTCCCCGGTCGTAGTCCTGAACAGGTACGCAATCGCGAAAACCTCGAGACAAGTTTCTGCTTCGAGGTAAACTTCATTCTAATTGACCAGACTCAAATATGAGCGAAGACGTTGTTTACGAATGGTGTTCGTATAGCTGAAAATTGCTCGCCGAGGTAAAATTTGAACGTGGATGGACACGTACCTTAATGTATCTAA